>CM053036.1:49484054-49584054 GCA_028564925.1 Lithobates sylvaticus | reverse complement strand
TGTCCGAAGTTCTTCCTTTTGATTTCTAATCCTTGTAAAACATCAGTGCAAGAATCTCAGCAACTTGTCCAACTAACAATAATGCAAAGAACCTCTTCGGCCTCTCTGCTGCCTGATAACACTTCCAACACTACAGAAAGTTTGGCTCAATTAGTTCAACAAGTTTTTTGTTTGAAAACTTTAATTGGTAGTGTTCTCTATCTTGCCCTCAAATACGAGCGCAGGAAGTCCTCTAATCTTAGTTGCAATATTTGAGATGTTGAATGGTCTTACGTCCTGCTTTAGCCAACCTCTGCAAATATACGATATTAATAATAAACAGTACTGCGCCCTTGATGCTCTATACATTGCAGAATTAGGTTTCAAGGTTTATTTTGAAGCAAGTGGCTTTTGACCTGCTAGCCTGCTGAAAGCCTACAAGTCCCAGTATACCTTGCCAGCAAAAGGTTGCCCATGCATTAATAATTAATAACGATAATATATTTACATAAGATTGTGGAAAAAAACAACTATATACATAGAATGACTGATGAATCCTTTGCTATAGGACCATTGCATGGCTGTCACATGACTACAAGTTATAATTTTTTTCCGACTGGAAAGAGATCAGAGGTGACAAACAATCAGGTCATCGAGAGGAGTAGCTTTGCTGCTGAAAGTTACAATGTCAGTAAGTCTTAATAAATAAGTTTGGTGTTTCAAATATGATCTGCAAATGATGGAGACAAGTGTGCTTCAAATGTTGAACTGCTGAAGGCAATCTGAAACCTGTATGAGTCAACTCAAACTCATAGAAACCTTCCTAGTTTAAGGGCAGTGATGTTAGTTCTAAAGAAGCTGTGGAGACTCCTCTTAACTTCCTGGGAGTTGTGGTGTGGCTTGCGAGGCCAAGCTTCTGAGAGCTTGTGTATTGTATTGTTCTACCTACCTGAGAGGTCAAAGCCGACCGGAACAGGAAGACTTGTCAAAGAGTTTCTTTCACTTCATTCTATAAGTGATGATCATGAGCAACTTGACTCATAGGGGTTTATTTACTAAAGGGAAATAGACTGTGCACTCTGCAAGTGTAGTTGCTCCAGAGCTTAAGCCTAGTACACATGGGCTGAATGTCGGGCGGTTCAATAGAAACCGGCCAACATTCTGCCCGTCTGTACTGGAATCGGGCCGACTTCTGTCGAAGGTGCGTGACCGAAAAAAGGTCTGCCGATCATCCCCTCCTCCATCAGAGCTCTCAGCCAATGGCTGAGAGCGCTGACCAGAGTGTTTTGGAGATTGCTGTACTAACATTGGATGGTTTTTCATTCAGGACTGCTGGGTTGAATGACAAAAATAAACATAGGTGTATACGAGGCTTTAGTAAATGAGGTAAAGCGTCACTTTGCAAAGAATACCCAATCAGGAGGAAGGGAAATAAAATAAAACAGCATTTTTTCTTGCACATGATTAGATGATGGAAATCAACTGAGCTTCCCCTCATTTACTAAGCTCTGGAGCAACTGCACTTTACAAAGTGCTTTCTATTTGCCTTTAGTAAAAAAAAAAAAAACATAGTTGCTTGTGAATGAACAGGAGGAGTCGCTTCACCTACTAAGTGACCTGCTGTCAAATTGAGGCTGATTTACTAAAATTAGAGAGTACAAAATCTGGTGCAGCTGTGCATGGCAGCCAATCAGCTTCTAACTTCAGCTTGTTCAATTAAGCTTTGACAATACAACCTGGAAGCTGATTGGTTTCAATGCAGAGCTGCACCAGATTTTGCACTCTCCAGTTTTAGTAAATCAACCAGACTGATGTGGGTGAAGTTTGGTATTGGCCAGCAGAGAGAGGTAAATCAGAAGATCCCTTCATATTCATACAGAGAATGTTAATGTCATGATAGACTACGGTCATCATAATAGTATGTAAACTATAATTAGTAAGATATGTGACCTGCATTCTTCTATTATTTTTAATGTAAAAAACTTTTTGTTTTATTAATTAATGAAAATGGTGGACCTGTTTTTGAAAAGTTCCAAACTAAACTTACAAATTATTCCTTTTTAAATTGTAAGCAGGGCCTCTTTTCTCCTGTATTGAGTTGTATTGGAACTGTACTGTCTGCCCTTATGTTGTAAAGCGATGCGCAAACTGTTGGCTATATAAATCCTGTATAATAATAAGTCCCGCAGTGAGGCATAATAGGAAGGAGCATTGCTGTGGCTAGCAGATATTTTTATAAAATAGTGAAGCCTTATGCCGCACACACACGGTCGGAATTCTCGTCAGAAAAAGCTCTGATGGTTTTCCCAACGGAATTCTGACGGAATTTCGCTCAAGCTGTCTTGCCTACACACGATCACACCAAATTCCGACGGTCAATAACACAGCGGCATAAAACACGTTCGACAGCACTATAAAAGGGAAGTTTAATGCTTCTGAGCATGCGTCTAATTGTTTCCGAGCATGCGTCGGAATTTTGCGTGTCGGAATTGCATACACACGATCAGAAAATCCGATAGAAAGGTTTTCCGTCGGAAAAATTGAGAACAGGTTCTCAATTCAAAGTCCGTCGGAAATTCCGACAGAAAAAGACCGTTGGGCATACACACGATCGGAAAATCCGATGAAAAGCTCCCATCGGACTGTTTCCATCGGAAATTACGACCGTGTGTACGCCGCATTAGATTTTCAAGGTGCAAACATGCCTTCTGTAGACATACCAACACTCTCAAATTGTTGGCGAAAGACTCACAGTGCTGCAACAATGGGCAAACTTTTAGAACGTAACTATACGTGCGGTTTTGGCAATCTGTTGTAAACCAGCATTGGGCTCATTTTAAAGCTCCATCTGCCAACCTGGGCTCTGCTTTTGTTTCTCCAAAAAAAAAAAAAAAAAACTGAAACCCCTTTTTAATTTGATCACAGCTTCCGATTGGGAAGCCCAAAACAGTATTAAAATAGAAATAAGAGGATAATTCTCCTGCCACGTCATCGTAGGGTTGTCGCTATGATAGGTGGAAAAAAAATAGCAAAAAGAAAAATGAGCTTGCAAACATTATGTAATTGCAAAGGAAAAAAAAAAACCTTAAAGCTTTATTAATCTGAGATCAGTCAGATAAAACGATTCCCCCCTTCACGACACAACAGCACATTTGAGCACGGGTTTAATTTGAGCACGCGACTGCTTTACGTTGGGAACCGCCAAGCTAGAGAACATTGTCGGGGGTTTTGACATAGATGGATGTTTTGACAGGAGAACAGTACCTAAGCTAGTGCTGGATCACAGTGTACCAGTTACAAGAGCACCGACGCGCCCATTGGCACAGCAAGACTCAAAGCTTCAAAAGGACGCATTTTTTTCCCTTTTTTTTTTTTTTTTGCCTTCCCCTTTCCAGAACTCTTCTCTTTCTAGTAAATCTGTAACCGTAATGTTCTGCCATCAAAAATCAAAACACTTTAAAACAAATTGATGTACTCTTTAATATAGTCATCACATCATCACAGGACCGATGCACCCTGCGTGGGGACGGCCAAGGGGATGTGAGGCATGCAGCAAAGTCTTTGTTGGCTTTCTTCAATGCTTTAAATAAAAAAAAAAAAGAAGAAGCAGAATGACAATTGAGATATTGGCGACACTGATTGACAGGAGCTAATCAGCTTATCTTGGTGCTAATAAAGTTGATAGCCTGTGGAGCTGGGGGATATCAGCAGAGGAAAGAGAACTTCCAGTAGCCAAAGCCTCCAGGGCTGGTGCTGGGAATCTCTGCTTATCTAGAACAGTGGAATACACTTCCCAATGGACGCTTTCAAATGTCATCAAGCCAAGCGTTCTGCAACCTGAAACCGCAGTTCGAGTGCCCGTAGGCGCCTGTGGAACGACAGCTCTTGCATCATTATGAAGAAAACAAATATAGTATTTTGGGTGATATATGTAAGATGTTAACCTGAGGTGCTTAACAGATAATAAATGACTTATTGATAAGTTCTATAGTGGTCTCTTGTAGATCTATTACAACCTATTACAACACAGCTCAGTTATTTAAAAAAAAAGAAATTGCTGAAGGAGGTGGGCCATTGTCAGAAACAATGAACGCTTTCCAGCTGTAATTTTCATAGGTAAAGCTGAAGTCCAGGCAAATGGAAAACGCACAAATGAATGTAGCTCTGTCCTTGTTAATACATCATCAAAATTTTTTTTTTTAAATACAAGCAGTGCAGGTACTGGATTGTGACCTGGTAGTGCAGTTTCTGTACTGCAGGGCTGGAGTGCGAAAGGAAGGCTTAGCACAAGGAGCCAATTTGTTTATTTGTTGGGAAGAAGTATACTGATAGGAGGAAAAAGAGATGATCTCACCACTATGCTCCTCCTCATTTCACTGTCCAATCACAGGCTGGAGGCAGGTCCAAGATGACCTGGGCTCAGAGGGAGAGGGTTAATGATGCTGGCTATCAGACTAGAAAGATCAAGCAGCAAAATAAAATACTTCGGAAAAGATCTCTAGATTAGAGATGAATATTGAAACAACCCCCCTTTTTATATATACACACAGTAAAACCTTGGACTGTGAGCATAATTTGTTCTGGAAACATGCTTGTAATCCAAAGCACTTGTATAGCAAAGTGAAATTTCCCCATAAAAAATTATGGAAACTCAAATAATTAATTCCACAACCATTTATTCATAAATCCTTCAGTTTATAGTGTATATAATAAGATTATAGCAATGTCACCAGGTTGTGTAACCATAAAATGTCCATCCACAAATGGAAGCCTCCACAAGGGGATTAGGGTCCTTTCACACAGGACGGATCCGTGATGATCCGCCCCGTGACCATCCGATTGCTCAGCAGGATCGCACCGTTGACCCCCCCAGAGCCAGCGGATGACAGGGCGGTCCCTGCACACTGTGCAGACACCGTTCTGTCAGATCTCCGCTCACCCCTATGGGGGGATCGGATGAACACGGACCGTCTGTCCATGTTTATCCGATCCGCTCTGCAGACGGATAGAAAAATAGGATTTTCCTCCGTCTGCAGAATCGGACCATAGCGGGGACGGATTATATCGGGTGTCATCCGCTGACACCCGCTATCCCATAGGGATGCATGTATGTCCGTATTTCATCCGAAAACGGATGGATAAATACGGACACTGTCCGCATGTGTGAAAGGGGCCTTAGAAGCAAAATCCAGCAGGAGCTACAGCATATAAAAGAGAAGAGACGTGCTTATAAGTGTAGCAATATGTTGCTAAAAGTTGTACCTTCATTAAATGTAACCATATTGCTACACTTAGAGGCGCCTCTCTTCTCTTTTATACTTATACTAGTTGTAACATGAGCTATATCAAGACATCGATTGTATATCAAGTCAAAATGTATTTAAAATTTAGCTCGTCTTGCAAAACGCTCTCAAACCAAGGTAGTCTCAAACCAAGGTTGTACTGTTTTTTTTGTGCTATTCATTTTTATGTGCCATTCATTTCTACCTTGATATTCTTGACTGCAGTTCTTTGAGGCTAGGTTCACACTTGTGTGGCTCCGCAAGCCGTGTTTTGCACGGGCACGGCAGCCTATTCATTTTCAATGGGTTGCTGTGCCTCCTGAAAACACATGAAAAAGGTCCCTGCACCTTTTCTGAAAATGCGGCCCACACAGAAATCACAAGTGCAGTGCGGTTCCCAGTTTGGGAAACTGCAGAGCGTTTTTGCCTGTTGGTGTGCAGGAATAAGTGTGAACCTAGCCTAGATTTGTAACAAAGGTTACAAAAGCTTTTATTTAATAATATTGTATTTCTCATTGGCAACAAAGGATATAAATCCACTTTATGTACACCAAATGCCTTTACAACCCAAGATATTATCATGTAAAAGCGGCAATGACATCAGCACTGTGTTGTACATAGCCTGTGCAGACAGCAGAGCTTTGGGAGGGGCCCAGCAGATCCATCCACTTCTTAACCTCAGTCCTCATTACCCCCCACCAGGCCATGTTTTGGGAATTTCCCTCAGATAAAATAGCTGTCCAAAATACCAAGCCATTGACTTAGATTTAAAGCACCTGTGCAAGGGAAAAGGAAAGCCTGCAAACATGGCCTGGTGGGGGGTAATGAGGACTGAGGTTAAGAACCACTGCTCTACAGGCTTGTCTGCAGGAAACTATAGGAGTGGGTGAAAACCAGACCAGTCAGACTGCATAAGGAAGGAGAGCTGCGTCGACCGGTCTGTATTACAGGTCTCTTTTACACAGAAGCAAAGTATAGGTGTTGTTACATGCTGGATTACAGCTCAGATGTGGAAAAAATACACAAAGAGGCACCAAGATTCAAGTAGGAATACAGATCACTATTTCATGTACACAATATTTGTTTAACTCTGTCTTCAGCTTTAAAAGAACACTCAACATAGAATGGATATTTAAATCTTTGGGAAATACTGAAAAGGTAAACCAGCCCATGGTTTCGTATTTGTTTTAGGTGCTCCAGTAGTAAGACCTCTGCATTTCCTGGCTCTGGACACCTGCTGCAGCCATTATGAGGACTCTCGCTAGACTTTCAAGAGTGACGCACCAAAAGATGGGTGGCAACAGTGATGTAACTATGGATGGATCTTAGTAATAAAATCCTCAGGAGACAAAGCAAGCTAGAAATTAATTCAGCCATCTTGATGTCACCTGTATCTTAAATAGCACTTAAGTGGACTAAACCTTTAAAGGTATAAAGTGAAAACAAGTGTTTGAGGGTTCCTATAGGGATTCAAACTTGTCTCTATAAATAATCCCCTGTGACTTGTACTATATGGCCAAATGTACGTGGACCCGCTCCAAATAATTGAGTTTAGGTGTTTCCAGTGAAGGGTTCTGCAATACTTTCTAGCTAACACACCAGGATAATATCCTTATTTTTGTGTTTTAGACAATTGTGCACTTCCAGCCTTGAGGCAATGGTTTGGAGAAGGTCCTTTTCAGTATGCATTTTCCCATTTGCACAAAACCAGCTCCACAAAAACATGGTTCAACCAGTTTGGTGTGGAGGAACTTAAGTGTCTAGCACAGAGCCCTGACCTCAACTCTACTGAACACCTTTAATGAAGTAGAACACTAATTGTGAGCCAGGCGTTCTCATCCAACCTGACCTTACAGATGCACTGAAAGATACAAATTTTCAAAAACATACTCTACATTTTTTCAGAAAGTCTTCCCTGAAAATTCGAGGCTGTTATAGCTGCAAATGGGGCCAATTGCATATTAAAGTTCAAGGTTTGAGAATGGGTGTTCAACAATTTCATATACATACATCTAGCTATATAGTGTATTTTTTTCCATGTATAATCAGATGTAATGGTAACTTTATCTGAATCTGGCATGCCAGTAATGGACAGGCTCTAATAAGTTCAATAACCTGATGCCTTCCAATTTCTACAGTATAATCTAGTAGTAAGATATCTCCTTCATAATTTTTAATGCCACCCAATTGGAGAACCCACTACACTGGTAGCCTGCTCAATGATAGATTCTACCTTAGCCTTGTTATATGGTTTATGGGGGGGGGGGGGGGGGGGGTTACCTTTTAATTTTTCTGAAAAGATGAACTAACCCTTTAAAGAGGATCTATGTTTACAGCATATACTTTCTTTTTACAACATTAGCATTGTAATAGCAATACAAACAATAGTTAGATTTAATTATCCAGTATAAGCTTACTTGAAAAATCTCCTTTCATGTTGTGAGTGCTGCCTGTCTGGTGCCCATTTTTTCCAAAACTTCCTTGATTTCCTGCATGTTCTCCTCTGTTGTTTATTTTCAATGTTCAAGGACTACATATCCCCAGGTAACTTGCTGCCTGCAAGCAGTGGTTACTGTACTGACTCCTGATTCCTCTCAGAAGTACCTACTCTTAGTGACTACATGTTACAGAATTCAAGTAAATGTGTGGGGGTATTTCGCAAAGTAAGTTTACAAACTTCAAGCTTGTTCCAATTCATAAGAGTAGGCCCAAATTAATGTGGAAATCAATATATAATTTTTACCATACATAAGCTTTAAATCCACCCAAAACCTATTTTATGTGCTTGGAGGGACACTAGTGTGCTGAGGAAATTTTAATTTTGCTTTTAACTCTCATGAGTAAGCTAGGTCTCTTTCACCTGCCTTGACCGCTAAAGTTAGCTTCAGACCAAGAGAGTGTTTCTGATGAATTCTCCACAAAGGAGGAGGAGATCTGACCACCTCTTGCAGACTAAAGCTGTTTGACGTCGCAATGGGTTCTGTGGGTTATCAAAAACGAGAACTCCAGTAACAAGAAACTGGTGGAAAATAGAAGAGGGAAGGTAAACCAAACCATTAGCTGACCTAATTATGAAATACACAGTGGTTTTGTACATCAGAATACAATACCTACAGTTGAAAAAAGAATAAAAATAAAGGTAAAGTGCAATGACAAGTAAAGTGTCCTCTTATAATAAAGTGCCTTATGTAAATGCTTCTTTTTGAAATCCTTTGTACAAAATAATTCACAGCACAATCCACAGACAAATCTTTAGTGCATCACTCCACCACCACTCTGGAGAACTCACCAAAAGAGCATGACCTCACAAACTTGAGTAGATCAGTATGTGTCTTATCCATTCAGTGACGTCAATCCGCCGGGTCCCGGAAGTGGTGAGACCCAGACTAATCAGGGAAGCAGCCGCGCTCGCATTAGGAATAGTGAAACCAGACTGTTACGATATAAAACCCGGGTGCATGGCAGTATGCATATTTTAATGTAAGAGCATGAGCTTTTGGTTGTTGTGGTGTAAAAGGTCATTTTAATAAAAGGTTTAATACTGTTGGCGCTCTTCTTTAGTTCTGGCTTTTATGGTATTCCTGGAGAGGCGTTGAGGAGGAATATTGACCTACTCAAATTTGGAAGGTCTTTTGGTGAGTTCTCTTGAGTGGCAGTGCAGATACACCGGTGGAGTGATGCACTGAAGATTTGTCTCTGGAATGTGGTGCACACTATTTTGTACAAGGCACTTTATTATTATTATACAGGATTTATATAGCGCCAACAGCTTACGCATCGCTTTACAATGTAGAAGGGAGGGGGGGGGGGAGTATAATTACAATATAGTTCAAGAAGGAATAGGAGGGCCCTGTTCATGGCGCTTACAATATAAAGGGAGGGGGAGGTGGTACAAAGGGTAATAGCTGCAGGTGATGATTTAAGAAGGTGCCTCGGTACAGTTCTTAGGTTGAGGTGGGGTAGGCTTCCCTGAATAAGTGAGTTTTCAGAGATTGCCTAAAGGCAGACAGGGTAGGAGCTGACCAGACATACTGGGGCAGGGAGTTACAGAGGATGGGAGAGGCTCTGGAGAAGTCCTGGACGCTAGCATGGGAGGAGGTAACAAGGGAGCTAGTGAGCTGGAGGTCCTGGAAGGAGTTGAAAGGATGATGTGGCGATATCTGCAGAAGAGGTTGGTGATGTAGCTGGGGGCGATGTTGTGGATGGCCTTGTATGTTGTGCTTAGCATTTTTAATTTTATACGATGGGGTAAGGGAGGCCAGTGAAGGGATTGGAAGAGAGAAGCAGCAGTCGTGGATCATTTAAGGGATAGCCTGTGTAAAAAGTAGGCCAGTGTTGCAAAGGACTTTCAAAAGAAGCAGTAATATAAGCTACTTTATTATAAGAGGACATTTTTTTTGTAGTATTTTAAAGAATTCTAATAACAATACATAACTACACTTTAAAGTGTTACTAAACCCACAACAGTGAAATCAGTCCGTATATGCAGTAAAGCATGCTTGTTATACTCAATGTGGCACCTAAGGGGTTAATTCTCTGCAATGTGTAAAAAGACTGTTTGATCCTGTATGCACAGATCCTCCCCTCCTGCACTGTCCCCCTGGACAAGTCCGGATAAGACAGAGCCTTTGGAGTCAGGCTGCACATGCTCAGTTTGGTGTGTATTGCTAGAGAGTTTTTTTTTTCCTTGGGAGGGTGCATGTGATCAGTACAGGGCCAAATCAGCACTGTCCAGACAGAGGGCCAGGAGCCCTGCAGCCTCATAGGACAACTCTGTGCAGTATGAAGGGCAACAAAACTAATAAAGAGACTGGAGGACCTTAGTTAGAGGAAAGGTTACAAGCACTGAACTTATTCTCTCTGGAGAAGAGACGCTTGAGAGGGGATATGATTTCAATGTACAAAATACCGTACTGGTGACTCCACAATAGGGATAAAGCTTTTCTGTGACAGGAAATTTAAAAAGACACCGGGCCATTCACTAAAATTAGAAGTAAAGCGGTTTACCTTAAAGGGTTCAAATTTTAAAACAATTTTGCACCTCAAAAATGTCTTCCATTAACCTGCCACATACAATGTATATAAAAAGTTTACACCCCTGTTAAAATGTCAGGTTTCTGTGATGTAAAAAAATTACCTTTAATGTGACCTTTAACCACTTCAGCCCCGGAAGGTTTTACCCACTTCCGGAGCAGGCCATTTTTTGCGATGCGTCACTGCCTCACTTTAACTGACAATTGCGTGATCGTGCGACACTGTACCCAAACAAAATTGATGTTTTTTTTCCCCACAAATAGAGCTTTCTTTTGGGGGTATTTAAACACCTCTGCTGTTTTTATTATTTGCACTATAAACAAAAAAAAAGAGCGACAATTTTGAAAAAAAACAAAAAAAAAACAATATTTTTTACTTTTTGCTATAATAAATATCCCCAAAAGAAAACAAATAAAAAAAAAAACGAATTTCTTCATCAGTTTAGGCTGATATATATTACTCTACATATTTTTGGTAAAAATAAAAAAAAATCGCAATAAGCATATATTGATTGGTTTGCGCAAATGTTATAGCGTCTACAAAATAGGGGATAGATTTATGGTATTTTTAATATAACATTTTTTTTTACTAGTAAAAAGCAAATCTTTAGCGGGACTACGTCACTGCGGCGGACAGATCGGACACTTTTTTGAGATCATTGACATTTATACAGTTTACATTGACAGATTCCCATGCTCTCTCTCTCAGGAGCGATTGCGGGTGGCGATGGCGACTTGCTCAGGAGAGTCAACCTGCCGCAGTATTAACTGCGGCGGCTGGTCTTTAAGTGGTTAAAGAGTCTCTGATTAACCCCAGCTGTTCTAGTAGGTATTTCCTGACATTTTTCTTAGTCGCATCCTACAGCAAAAGCCATGGTCCGCAGAGAGCTTCCAAAGCTTCAGAGGGATCTCATTGTTAAAAGGTATCATTCAGGGGAAGGGTACAAAAGAATTTACAAGGCATTAGATATACCATGGAACACAGTGGAGACAGTCATCATCAAGTGGAGAAAATATGGCACAACAGTGACATTACCAAGAACTGGACAACCCCTTCAAAATTGATGAAAAGACGAGAAGAAAACTGGTCATGGAGGCTGCCAAGAGGCCTACAGCAACATTAAAGGAGCTGCAGGAATATCTGGCAAGTACTGACTGTGTGGTACATATGACAACAATCTCCCATATTCTTCATATGTCCGGGCTGTGGGGTAGAGTGGCAAGACAGAAGCCCTTTCTTACAAAGAAAAATATTCAAACCCGGCAAAATTTAGCAAAAACACATCTATAGTCCCCAAAAAGCATGTGGGAAAATGTGTTATGGTCTGATGAAACCAAGGTTGAACCTTTTGGCCATAATTCCAAAAGATATGTTGGCGCAAAAACAACACTGCACATCCAGAACACCATACCCACAGTGAAGCATGGCGGTGGCAGCATCATGCTTTGGAGCTGTTTTTCTTGAGCTGGAACAGGGGCCTTAGTCAAGGTAGAGGGAATTATGAACCGTTACATATACCAGTCAACGTTGGCACAAAATCTTCAGTCTTCTGCTAGAAAGCTGAACATGAAGAGGAACTTCATCTTTCAGCATGACAACGACCCAAAGCATACATCCAAATGAGCAAAGGAATGGCTTCACCAGAAGAAGATGAAAGTTTTGGAATGGCCCAGCAAGACCCCAGACCTGAATTTGATTGAAAATCTGTGGGGTGATCTGAAGAAGGCAGTGCACAGGAGATGCCCTCGCAATCTGACAGATTTGGAGTGTTTTTGCAAAGAAGAGTGGGCAAATATTGCCCAGTCAAGATGTGCCATGCTGATAGACTCAGACCCAAAAAGACTGAGTGCTCTAATAAAATCAAAAGGTGCTTCAAAAAAGTATTAGTTTAAGGGTGTGCACACTTATGCAACCATATTACTTTAATTTTACATTTTTACTTACCGTCACCTAACAAATTTCAGTTTGTTGTTCAACTGAGTTGTACAGTTTATAGGTCACATTTAGGCTGCTTTCACACTGGGGCGGTTTGCAGGCGCTATTGCGCTAAAAATAGCGCCTGCAAACCAACCCGAAACAGCTGTTGCTGTGTCTCCAGTGTGAAAGCCCTGAGGGCTTTCACACTGGAGCGGTGCGCTAGCAGGACGGTAAAAAAAGTCCTGCTAGCAGCATCTTTGGAGCGGTGAAGGAGCGGTGTGTTCACCGCTCCTATACCGCTCCTACCCATTGAAATCAATGGGAGACCGCGGGGATACCGCCCGCAAAGCGCCGCTGCAGCGGCACTTTGCGGAGGTTTTTAACCCTTTTTCGGCCTCTAGCGGGGGTTAAAACCACACCGCTAGCGGCCGCATACCGCGGGTAAAACGATGTTAAAGCAGCGCTAAATATAGCGCTGCTTTACCGTCGCCGCCCCGCCCCAGTGTGAAAGCAGCCTAAAAGGTGGAAAAAGTTCTAAAATGATTTATCTTTGTCTCATTTTTTTTACATCACAGAAATCTGACATTTTAACAGGGGGTGTGTAGACTTTTTATATCCACTGTATATTATCAACAATATTTAGAAGAATCCGATTTAATTTCAGTATTTTTTTTTAGCAGGGAAAGGTTACCGAAAGAAATGCAAAGGAAGTAGAATTGTATTGATGTTTCTAAATATATTGAATTACTCTTTGGAATAAAGTAAAAGATCGATTTAGAAACAATCTACCCAAAGTTATTTTGGGGGTGTTTTGGTGGGACGTCCATTCATCCGGGAAAAGCCGGGCCACATAGCCGGACCTTGGCCCTGGTTGGGTGGGTGTCTGTCCGGGACATCCCAATACAGACCGATTTATCCAACATAGTTGTATCTCGATGTCTAATTCTTTAATATATGACGTTTTATTAATTTTCCTTTATGCAAATTATACCAGGTGTATTAATTGTTATGATTATATTATTCACATATATTTACTGATAAAAGATTCCCATATTATTCTCTATACGGTAACTGTATTATTGTCATTCCAAATTTATAACTGAGAAGTTCCTTTATTCAAGTTTGATAGCCCTATACAATGTTAAAACTTGTATTATTAACTTGTATTGCATCATTCTCAATAAATTATTTTAAAAAGAAAAGATGATGTTTTTCTAAAATGGCCATTTCACTAATGCAGGATTATTTCTGTTCTTTAGAAAAACACCCTTAACAGATCAGCAAGCAGCAAAACAAAGACAAAGACACATTTCAATAAACTGAAGTGTTGCTGTAGCAATTTGCAAATTAGCAATTAAGATTTGACTTCCGTTCAATCCAATAGTAGAAGCCATCGATCTGGGGAGATAATACCTGCAAGGGTCAATACGCGATCTCAGGGGTCAGCTAATCCGCACATAGTGCTTGTAAAGAAATGATTACTCTTAGCCGAGCCTTCCGTGTGTATCCAGCCTGACCTCTGACCTGTGGCGATCTATACATGCACACTACTACTGTATACTGGAGAGCATCCAGGGATCCTCATCAAGCCCAGAAGCCAAAATGGATAAAGTGTTTGGCCTGGTACAAAGTATCTACTGACACTGCTGCTCTGAAAGAGGAGTATTGCCATGTTTGTTAACTTTTAGTGGGCAATCAAAACTGAACAAAATGATCATCTGGCTCCCATAAAATAATGGTACATAATAATAATAAGACTACATTACAATTGAAATACTGCTCCTCTACTTTGTGTATGGATTAAATGGGTGCCTGCAAGAAAAAGCAAATTTTCACTGCAATGGACAATAATAACTGAATGGGAGCCACACTCCATTCAAATATCCACAAGAAATATCCACAAGAAATATCCACGATCTCTCCTCCCAAAGAACCACCATCTCCTTGACTTGTTTCATCACAAAATTGATCATAAAGTCCTTGTGATCAGGCCATTTGTGGTGAAACGTCAAGGAGGTGGTGGTTCTGTGGGAGAAGTGATCATGGCTTCAACTATCTCTTGGATGTTGGAATAGAACTATCCAGAAAAGCAGAGTCTCATTCAACTGATGCACAGTCCTGTTAAAACAGGAAGGGGCCACCCCCAAACTGTTCCCACAAAGTTGGAAGCATGAAATTGTAACAAAAAGTGTTGGTAGGCTGATGCCTTAAGTATTCCTTTCACTAGAACTAAGGCGCCAAGCCCAACCCCTGAAAAACAACCCCTCACCAAAATCCCCCCCCCTCCATCAAATGATTTGGACGATGACCAGTGCACAAAGAAAGATCCATAAAGAGATGGATAAGCGAGTTTGGGGTGGGGGAACTTAACTGGCTGGCAAAGAGTCCTGACTTTAACCTGATAGAACACCTTTGGGATGAATTAGTGCGGAGACTGCAAGCCAGGCCTTGTTGTCCAACATCAGTGCCTGACCGCACAAATGCGCTTCTTGAAGAATGGTCAAACATTCCCAAAGACACACTCCTAAACCTTGTGGACTCTTCCCAGAAGAGTCTAAGCTGTTATAGCTGCAAAGGGTTGGCCAACTCAATATTGAACCCTACAGACTAAGACTGGGATGCCATTAAAGTTCAGGTGAGTGAAAAGGTAGGTGTCCCAATACTTTTGGTAATATAGTGTATGTTTTGGGTTACATGTGACCCCTCTTGCTCCTACTTTGAGATCTTATGTGGTTTACATCTTCTTATATAATAATGCAGCTAAGTACTTTGGGAAATGTTTTGTGGCCTCAGTGTTTATTAGAGGCCTTCTTTTAACTGTATACTGTATACCTGCTAATGACTTCCCTTAAGCGTAACTTCACGCAAAAGGGGAAGTTCGGCTTTTCTGCCTCCCCCCTCCTCTACCATATTTGGAATGGTTCTTTTTGCTTTGTTTTTTGGAGTGGGAGTACCTAGTTCTGACAGGTACCTGCTCCCCACTTCCGATCTGACCATCTAGATGATCAGGGTAGAAGTTCTGCCCGCAACCTCTTGGAACATGTTACAGGAGCCTGCAGGAAATTTGAGCTGCACGGCTCGCATATGCACAGGTGGGAGCTGGCTGTAAAGCTTCAAGAAATCAAAGTCGGCTTCCCACAGTAAACATGCCAGTGCTGGAGACCAGGAGACCAGAAGACCAGCAAAGAGCCACCCAGGTGAGAACAGCGCTGGATCCCTGGACAGGTAATTATTATTTTATTAAAAGTCAGCAACTACAGTATTTGTAGTTGCTGACTTCTCATTTTTTTACAACGTGACTGAAGCTTTTTTTTTAATGAACTAGAATCTTGCAGTATATTATCAGCCTATGTTTAGAGCAGATTTCTGAAGCAATCCTAAATCTTGACTGTCATGTCCAAACATAATCATGAGTGGTATAGGATGTGCCTTGGCTCATTCTGGCTACAGTCAAATCACAAAGTCAAGTCACAGGTCCCACATCACAGCTAAAAGGGCCTAGTGAGCTGGCCAGTAAGCAACTCTCCCTAAATTCTGATCCTCCATGTCATCCATGCTCACCTACCTTATAAAGCTCCAAATCTGATCTTATAGTTTTTTTGCTCTTGGGACAGAAATCTCTGGCCTAGCCTTCTTGTATCCCACTTTCCGGTATCATAATTATCAGCCAATAGTGAGATGAGGGAGATGGGTTATAGACCATTTCAAATTACAGATAGGAGCACAATGGGAGGTACGTGTCTGTATATGCAGGTACCCCTAAAAACCTGGTTTTCAATGTGGTTGCCTGCTGAGTACATTGAGGGTCTGTATTGAAGACTTTGGACTGAAGTCAATGGGCAAATGCAGTGTGCTTTTCACATCAGTTTGTGACATTTCTGGGATCTCTCAGAATTCAGTGATAGGTTAGTGATGAGCTCAGACGTGTTCAGATCCTAGTCCAAACCCACCTGAGCAAGCCCAACAAGAAGCTGTCACTGTACTGGCCCAATCATAAGCGGCTGAAGCTTTGTCCACCATGGAGCCTCATTTATAAATACCCCCTTGTATACGTGCGTCTGTGGGGTGGGGAATGCCTCGGCTGCTTATGACTTGCCTAATACAGGTAACAGCTACTTGGTGGATCCGCAGGTGGGTTTGGACCAGGATCTGAACACGCCTGACCTCATCTAACATAACTGGTGTATTTAACCTACATTTGATCTACCCTCTAGCTGCTTTTGCATTCTCATAGACTTGGGGAGAGAAGTATTGGCGATGTAAGCAAATGCCTATCAAAAATGCCCTTAAGGGTCCTTTCACACGGGCAATCTGCCCGGCATTCTCTGCTTTGCTCAGTGGGGGATTGGTCCGCTGAGCAACCGGATGACAGGTCCATCTCCGCTCACTGTGCAGAGACAGACCTGTAAGAGCCCCACTCTCCTCATAGGGAGATCACCCATCCGTTTTCATCCGATCCGCCAGATGAATGGAAAATAGGGCCACCATCTATCTGGATTTCACAGACAGGATCGGATCGGATAGCAGCGGGTGTCAGAGGTGAATGAAGTGTCCAATCAGGTCTGCCTGTGTGAAAGGGAAACCCCGTGTGGAAGGGGCCTAAAAGTTATCGCCAGGTCACTCTAAGCACATCTTTGACTGTCAAGTTATAGTATACTGTAGGTCAATAAAAAAAAAAATGAAAACATCATGTAAATTAGGCTTTTGTTTCAGTGGGTGAGCTTACAGCAGGGGCAAATGAAAACATCAGGGATACACCCGCCTACTCCACTGCGCTCAAGATTTTCGTAGCCATATTAGTAGAGAGGTAGTTTCCCGTTGTTTGAAAGTGTTCTATTTCTTTCTTCATTAATCCGACGCGATTGCTGCTTTTTTTGTTCCTGATCCACAATGGGAGAGTAGAAAGCTTAGTTAAACGTGAAATATTATACTATTCCTTTAATCTCAGCAGCTTCCTTTGCATACTAACCATCCCCCGGCACGAATATGCAAATGGCGTGGCGGTA
This sequence comes from Lithobates sylvaticus, assembly GCA_028564925.1. Classification (NCBI taxonomy): domain Eukaryota; kingdom Metazoa; phylum Chordata; class Amphibia; order Anura; family Ranidae; genus Lithobates; species Lithobates sylvaticus. Next base: position 49,566,836 of record CM053036.1, on the reverse strand, counting down.
AAATAAAGTAATATGCTCACTTGCAGTCCCAGACTGCAACCAGTCAAGATAATATTTCCTATTTCTAGACAAATTGTACGGTTGGTGGAGACAGAATTGCGCACTTTAAGGTGCCGAGGGTACCTGAATGATGTACTCGAATGTGCGGCCCCGTGCTTGTCCTTTTGATATTGTCTTAAACTTGGAGCGCGTGCCTCTTCAATAGAAATTATTTTTTAATGCTCCTTTTGTTCTTCGGTGCAAATGGGAGACAACATTGTTTCCTAACAGAAAGTGCAGCTCATTCTTCAAACGCTGCAAGTACAAGAAGAAAAGACGCGTTTGTGAAAATCCAGACGTGGCGGGTAATACAGGGGAGGCAACTGGTACAGACAGTACTGACCCTGCTGTGAAATCAAGCTGAGGAAAAGCTGGGGCCCTGACAAAGACAAGCCTGTCAATATTCTTAGGAACATCAGGCCAGCTCCGAAACACTGAGACCTGAGAGAAATCAAAGCCTTGAAAACACAATTTGCAGAAAGGGGAAATTATTTTAAAAGAATAAAATACAACTACAAGTGTTTCATTAAGTAATTGGATGCCTGGGTTCTGGCAAGTCACTTTAAAATAGAAGACTGAATGTTGTCAGAGCTGTGGAAATAACTGGGACACCACCAGGGGGCGTCTATAAGGGTCTGTGCCAATGGGGTTTTGTTTGCTTTAAATTGGTTTTATTTTCCTATACAAATCTATGGAATGCAAACCTGCTTGAAGTACGATAACTGCCGGTCGAACCATTGGATTCTAAATGATCTCAAAAGCATCTTAAACCAACAAACACAAGTTCAAAGACTGTTGACCCGGCCCTAATGCAGGCAGAGGCTGTTTGTGAACCTTATTTGGCTAGTCTGGCTTCTAATAGGTCTCAGAAACTCCTACATTGAGATATCCTTGCTATAATTCCCAGCTACTGTATGCTGCTTCCTACCAGGAAGGTTTGGGAGATCCTGCACATCTTTGTTCCAGCTACTTCTGTTACATTCTTCATGATACTGTATATAATAAAAAACAAAATTTGTAAAGGAGGGATCCCCTCACAATAGGCACAGCAGATGTTCAGAGACCAAGGATGATGTGATGGGATTATGGGCTCAGCAGGTGTGTAGACACGAGAAACTCAACATAAGGATGGTGAAATACCTCCATAATGACCACAACTGGTGAGCAGACCAGGAGCCCAGCGCAGGGAGGGTGGAATGCCTCATAATGAGCATAGCTGGTGTACAGACAAGAAGTGCAGAGATCTTATATTTCAAGTCCCCCGAAAGATAGGAAAAAAAAAAGTCAGGTGTAACTCCCCAGCATCCACAAAACACTTAAATACCAATTGTGGGTTGCCTGAATCTTTAACTACAGTTTCAAGGCACCCAAGACAGGAGTCACTTTACAAGCTGTGAGTTATTACCAAAACAGGACAGAAAAAAAATATTCCAATAGGACCACTTGTTTTGATGACAACTGTACAAGAAGACTTTCCCCTCACTTTGGTGACTGTTGATCCTACTGCATGTTGTGTCTACAGGACAGGAAGTCAAAGGAAATCTCTAAAACGGGACACAGATAGTTTAAAGTAATAGTAAAAATAATATTTATTGCACATCATGAAATAATTTTTTTTAAGAAAATCTCTCTATTTTAGTTTATTGTAGTGTAATATGCAGAATGGCAGGGCTATCACTGAATCCAATATAATATCTTGGTGCTCAACACAAATATACTGTAGCTATTTACAACATGATAGAATAGGCAGTCTTGAATCTTACAAGAAGGTACAGGGGTAACCATAACCTGCCCGAGACAAAGAAAAACTATTTGTAGGCTCATATTCAACTAGTCACTAGCCCTTATAATTTAGAATCTAACCTGTTCTAGTAGCAATAAATAGTCCAGAACAAATCCTTTGAACAATGGTTTCATATCGCCTAAACTAGAACTACATTTTTTTTTAAATTTTGGGTAGAGTAAGGGAGGGTTATAACCCCTGTTGGGATTTTTCACCAGCCAATGTCTAGCACACACGATACTATCCAGTGAATGATCACCTGTTTATGTTGTATTCTAGTCTCATATCGAAAACCAATAAGTTACAAAACTTACGAAAATTCTCATAAGCCAGAAGATAACTTTGGATGTGATATAATGTTTTGTATGGTATTGCATTGCATTTGTTTAGTTTCTAAGCATGTGTGGTCTTGGTCACACAATTTTTTTTCGTACAAATACAATACTAATTATACGAAAATCGTTAGTTCTGTTATCTTAAGAGAACATTTTTTCGTGCTTGTCCCGTCTGATTTTTTTGCATGATGTGTCGTGATCGGCTCTTGAAAGATGTGTACTAATGATTATCAGATTATAAGACAATCGCTCCAAAAACAGTATTTTTCATCCGATTTTTTCATTGTGCGTACTAAGCATACATCCCATTGGGAGATTTCCTTTCACTTCCTGCCCCCATAGTCAAAACAGAAAGTGAAAGGAAATCCCTCCAAAGTGAGGGAATCCCTTGCTGTCACAAGAACTAGTGTCCCCATTCAAAGACGTCCCCTCTATTCTTGTTCTGGTGACATTCCAAAATTTGGGATTCTCTTACTTTCACTCTCTGTGATAACAGACAAGAGAGGGTGAATTTCCCTAAATGGGGCACAGACAGCAATAAAAACCTAACTGATGTTCTAATCACTTTCCACTCAATCCAAAACCAAAAAAAAAAAAAAATGCCTTTAGTTATAGTTTAACATGCAAGATTGAAAACTCATGAGTTGTCTTTACAGACACAAAGAAGGAAACTGAAAAACAAGAATTTGCCTGTAATATACCCACATCAAGAACACTGCTCTTTGCAAGAAAGCCTTTGAAATGCATTGTTTCAAACAATAATACTAAAAGCCAGGAGGTATTTACTCCTTGATGTAGTGCCGAAAACAGAGAGTTTCCTCGTAAAGGTCTGCAATGACAACTTGAAGAGAGAGGAGAGGTGTTCTTCCACAAAGGGCAGTTATCACAGAAGTGGCGCGTGTAGACGCTGCACACCTACAGAATGCTGGTTGTTGTGTTCTGATCGGAAATGGGAATAAAAGCAACTCATCTCAGTGCAGAAAGTAGAAAGAATCCCACTTGGAAGATGTCAAACATGAAACAGCACCAGGTATTGTGTGCTGAGACGGAACATTTGTAGGATATAAAAAAAAGTGCTTAAACTTACAATCTTCATTACAGACAGAAAGAAAAAAGTCAGAAAGTGTGGTGCCCAGAGGTCTATCAAAGGATTTACAATACAGCTGTCAGGGTTAGCGTAGACCAGCCATTTTCAATCAGGTTTTAATGTTACCCTAGGGTTCCTTCAGAGGTTGCTGGGAGTTCCTTGAGCTGCAGATGACTGACCACCTACCTGTTGGTGTCTGCATAGTTGGCAGAGCCAGTGGCATAATACCAATGATCATTTTTAGCAGGCTGTAAAGGCAACAGTCTTTCCACCAATGTAAGAAGGATACTTAACCCAATTGAAATGGTTTTACCAAGGGGTTCCCAAGACGTGAGAATTATTTCAAGTGTTCCTCTGGGGTGAGAAGTCGAGAAAGGCCAGCGAAGATTCTATGATCTTGGCTTGGATCGCCCATTTTTTTTTGTATATATACTATTTTCCGATAAAGTGGTAAAACATAAGGTTTTTACACTTTATTTTATGCCTTGGTGACAACTCTACAAACAGCGGTGAAAGCAAGAAAATTCTGCTTCACCTTTCATACCATGTTACACCCATATTACATAGTTAGTTAGTCAGGTTGAAAAAAAGACCATCTAGTTCAACCAAAAAAATAAAAATCCCATATAGACAATCCTTCACCCACAGTTAATCCAGAGGAAGGCGAAAAACTACAGCAGAGCATGCTCCAATTTGCTACAGCAGGGGAAAAAACTCCTTCCTGATCCCTTGAGAGGCAATTGGATTTTCCCTGGATCAACTTTGCCAATAAATGTTAGTACCCAGTTATATTATGTACATTTAGGAAATAATCCAGGCCTTTTTAAATCAATCTACTGAGCTGGCCAGAACCGCCTCTGGAGGGAGTCTATTCCACATTTTCACAGCTCTTACTGTGAAGAAACCTTTCCGTATTTGGAGATGAAATCTTTTTTCCTCTAGACATAAAGAGTGCCCCCTTGTCATCCATGATGACCTTAAAGTGAATAACTCAACACCAAATTCACTATATGGACCACTTATGTATTTGTCCATGTTTAACATACCCCCCCTTAATCTTCTCTTCTCAAGAGTGAATAAATTCAGTTCCTCTAATCTTTCCTCATAGCTGAGCTCCTCCATGTCTCTCATCAGTTTGGTTGCCCTTCTCTGCACTTTCTCCAGTTCCCTCAATATCCTTTTTGAGTGCCCAAAACTGAACTGCATATTCCAGATGAGGTCTTACTAATGATTTGTACAGGGGTAAAATGATATCTCTCTCTCTGGAGTCCATACCTCCCTTAATACAAGAAAGGACTTTGCTCGCTTTGGAAACCACAGCTTGGCATTGCATGCTATTATTGAGCTTATGGTCTACCAAAACCCCCAGATCTTTCTCCACTACAGATCCCCCCCAGTTGTACTCCCCCTAGTATGTATGATGCATGCATATTCTTAGCCCTCCAAGTGCATAACTTTACATTTATCAACATTAAACCTCATTTGCCACCTAGTTGCCCAATTAGACAGAGCATTGAGGTCAGCTTGTAAATTGGAGACCTCCTGTAAGGATGTAATTCCACTGCATTCAGGGAGTAACAAGTAACATGTTGCGAAAGGACCGGCCCCCGCACCTCCCTGATCTGATAGCTAGCGGGGATCCTTTTTTTTTCGCCATGCGTATCCCACTGTGGAGAGTTCGTTCCACTTATTACCCCATAGCCAAACAGGAAGTTAGAGGAAATGCCTGCAAATTAAGGATATTCCTTGGGGATCCTCAGGTCACTAGAACTAATGTCCCCATTGGAAGATTTCCCCTTTATTACTTTTTTGGGGGAAACCCCAAAATTTGGGATTTTCTTTTACTTTTAATGATAATGGTAAACAGGATAAATAGAAATGGTGAATCTTCCTAATGGTGGGACAGACAGCAAAAAAAAAAAAAAAAAAACTGACAGGCGTTCAAATCCTGCTCCACTCTATTCAAAACTAAACCGTTTTGCATTTACAACACCAACTTGACATTCAGCCACAGCTCATCAACCCACTCCTGGTTTACAGAGTAACAGGAATAATATTCCAACAGCCCTGCATTCAATTACAAACCTATAAATTACACCCACATTTCTGAATATCTGTAAGGCTTGATTCACACCCATGCGTTTTTACCAATGAAAATGCATCATCGCACACATTTAGTAAAACTGGAGAGTGAAAAAAAGTTTAAGGGCTCTTTCACACGGACGGTCCGTATGTCCGTTTTTCATCCTTCCGTTTTCGGATGAAAAACGGACATACATGTATCCCTATGGGATAGCGGGTGTCAGCGGATGAGCATCCGCTTACACCCGCTCTCGTCCGTGCCCGCTATGCGCCGTTTCTGCAGACGGAGGAAAACCCAATTTTTTCATCCGTCTGCAGAGCGGATCGGATGACGACGGACTCTACGGTCCGTCGACACCCGATCCCCCATAGGGGAGAGCAGCGCTCTGACCTGTCTGTCCCTGCCAAGAGTGCAGAGACGGACCTGTCATCTTCCTGCTCAGCGGAGATCGCTCCGGCGATCCCCGCTGAGCAAGCGGCTATCCACGGGGCGGATCATCACTGATCCGCCCCGTGTGAAAGAGCCCTAACTGAACAAGCTGAATTTAGAAGTTGATTGGCTACCATGCACAGCTGCACCAGATTTTGCATTCTCCAGTTTTACTAAATAAACCCCATTGGTTTAAAAAAAACTTGCAGTGGGGCCTGCTCTACACTGCAACGATTGAATGCTTGTTATGTCTAGGGGTTAAATTACAGGCATTATTACTTACCTTACACCCTTTGTTTCAGCACTCTAATTCAGGTCTGTAGGCTTTGGTGTCATCATGTACAATGGAGGGACATTTACTTTGTATTGCATGCTGAGGATGATGTAGGGTGACCAGAGCTGGTTGCAGCTTACAAAGCAGGCTGCAGGGGACCAGTCATGGCAGTGGAGGGGAACCTGCTGGAGTGGGGAGTAAGGTAGGTATTTACACCCTAACCGATTCAGCCCCGTTAGATTTTACCCTATTCCTGACCACACTACTTTTTACAATTTGGCATTGCGTCGCTTTAACTGACAATTGCGCGGTCGTGCGACGATGCACCCAAACAAAATTTGCATCCCTTTCTTTCCTTACAAATAGAGCTTTTTTTTTGGTGGTATTTGATCACCTTTGCGGTTTTTAAAACATCAATTTAAAAAAATATATATTTTATTTTACTTTTTGCTATAATAAATATCCCCAAATTTAAAAAAATAAATAAATTATTTCTTCATCAGTTTAGGCCAATATATATTTTTCTACATATTTTTGGTAAAAAAAAATCATAAGCAATAAGCGTATATTGATTGGTTTGCGCAAAAGTTATAGCGTTTGCAAACTATGGGAAAGATTTATGCCGTTTTGACAGATCGGACACTTTTGACACATTTTTGTGACCATTGACACTTATACAGCAATCAAAGCTATAGAAATGCACCGATTATTGTGTAAATGTCACTGGTAGGGACGGGGTTAACACTAGGGGGCGATCAAGGGGTTAAATGTGTTCCCTAGTTAGTGTTTCTAACTGTATGGGGATAGGACTGATTGGGGGAGGAGACATATCGTTGTTCCTACTTACTAGGAAAACACGATACGTCTTCTCTCCCCTGACAGAACAGGGATTTGTGTGTTTACACACACAAATCCCCATGCTGGCTCTCATGCCCGCGATCGCTCCTGCCGACCACACGCATCGCGTCCGATACATTGTTTTGCGCAGCCGTGCCATTCTGCCAACATATACTGGCGTGAGCTGGTCGGCAAGTGGTTAAAGCCCTGTCACACTCAGGCGTGTTTCAAGCGCTTTGGGGCTAAAAATCAATGACTAAAAAGCTCACAAAAATCTATTTACATTAAAATAAATAAATGCTTTCACACTGGGGTGGTGCAATGCCGGGAGAGGGAGGGGGGACGACGACTCCTGCAAGCAGCATGTTTGGAGTGCTAAAAAAAGCGCCCTCTCCACTGAAATGAATGGGAAGCACCTGAAAATCACTTCAAAAGCACCTCAAAACGGTTCTTGAAGCAGCTTTTGAGTCACATGACCTTCAAAAAAGTGCATCGCTAAGGCCGCAAAAGTGCTCAGCATTTTAGGGACAGTTTTCAAGCGCCTCAGTGTAAAAGGGCTCCAATTCATGCACTTCTAGACATAACAAGCATTTACTGCAAGGGTGGATTTTTTTCAATTCCTGGAGTTGGGCTTGAATGTCCATTGAAATCACTCTGCATTAAATGTTAACATGCATCAACACACGTTGATGTGCACAATTATGGTTTTACGCGCGTCACGATGGGTGATGAGTGTTATCTTAATGCATGCGCTGAGATGCATTTTCATTGATTTCAATATCAAAAACATATCTAACAAAAAGGCAAAAGGTCTAAATCCAGGTGTTTACAGACCTGCAGAAATGTGGGTCTAATGTTTACGGTGGGTACTGAACCTGGTGGGTAAATGTTTTTGATTGAAGGAGTGAATATTGAGATTCTAAACCTTTCCCACTCTAATTTAAAACTGTAACTATACGGGACGTAGGTCTAGGAAAGTCATCAGGAAAAGATATTGTAGAAATAAGACATGAAGTAAAAAAAGAAGTTTCTGAACATGGAGAAGGAATGAAACTATTAAACGTCATGCTCAACAAAATGTAAGACATGCCACAGGCACGCTGTAAAATACGCACCATCTTGCTTCCCCCAAAATCCTGTACAAAATTTCCGAGTGTCCCTGACAGCTGCAGTTGTCACTCAAAAAGAAGAAAGTGCTAAAGTCTCATCGAGGAGTGATTAGGATTTTGGAATGTAGGTCATATTAACATAAATTCTCAGTTCATGCTGGTGAATCATTGCGAATAGGCGGTCGCCAAGAGTGAAACTTTAAGTGAGCATGCTTGGGGCTCTTGACTGATAATTTCTGGAGAGAACAGGGTTGTGGGAGTCATTCGTTTTTCTTATTAAAACAACGTATGTTACAAGTCACTGACATGAGCAGAAGCTTGTGATCAATTTCCGTGTCAGAGGGTGCTACACTTGTAACCCAGAACTATCCACTGTACTGAAAAATTGCTCATCATCGACTTCTGGCACCGCTAGGAAATCCGATTCAAGGCATGCAAAGGCAGAGGAATTCCTAAAAGAAGATTATGGGCAAACAAGCCTTACGAGTTGGGAAAAGATAAAACCATGGGGCAAGCCCAGTCCCATCTAGGAAGCAAAAGGCAGTTTTAACTTTCTATGACTCCTAAATGACCCACTGGTCTTTTACGTATAGATTCCCAAGCCAAATTTAGCAGCGTTAATTAGCTTGCTATACTAAATATTATTATGGACAGGGATGGGACAAAAATATGGAGACACCAGGTAAAAGAACCAAATCATTACCTAATATAGTATTGGACTGCCTTTTGAATCCAAGATGGCCTGAATTCTCCTCGGAATTGACAAATATAAGTCCTGGCTAGTGGATAATGGAATCTGATAGCACTCTAAATGCAAAAATCGTTCCAGTTCTAAAAGAGATCCCGGAGGCAGAAAACAAGTCCGAAACGTGTTCTCTAAAATTTACCATAATGGGTCTATAATATTGAGGTCCAGCAACTGTGGCGCCCTGGGAAGGTGCAAGACTTCACCTGTATGCTCATGAAACCACAATTTCACTACACCAGCTGTGTGAATTGGAGCACTACGGATTTGGTAAATGGCGCTGTCTTCAGGTAACAATGTCAGCACCATGAGGTGCACGTGGTCGCTGGCAGTGTCTCAACTTATAACCGTATATAACCGTTCCTTTATAACCCGAGGCCGCCTAAATGATTTACACTAACCATGAGTGAAAGAAAAGTTTTTGCGTTATCATTCATATTCTCTGAAAAATGGCCAAAAAAGCTCATTCTTTGTAAACTTATATACACATATACACACACACACACACACACACACACATTTACAAAAGCACACAGTATATATATATATATATATATATATTATATAATGAAAATATATTTCTTTTTAACATAGATTTTATATTTACTCTTTCAGCTACATCATTAAAACAGAGACAGGATGCTGTGACCTCTGCAAGCTGAAGCATTGTTTTGTGACTTAAGTCTAGGTTTTTCAAGAAACATGTTGGTGGGTTTGTGGCAAATGGACATCTGCATGGAGTACTTTGCATGTATAATAAAGAGAGAGAATAATCACTGCGCTTGGGTTCTAGGGAGCAGCTAGCATAAAATTGTTGATGACAATAAGAACATAAAAGAAAAGGTATATGCAGCGCTAGAAATAAAAAGTTCAAAAGTGTCCATAAAGACTGGCACAAAAGTTCATATTTCTTATTAAAGTCACCCGAGGTGTATTGTCAGACAGACTGAAGTGAATAATGAAATCCTCCACCGAACATCAACACACCAGGCCTCTTACCCCAAAGTATGGACCACTAGGTTATAGGTGATCAAACAGGCATAAATGTTTATCCACAAATTGGTCACGTCTTCACTAAGGTAACAAAGCTTAATCTTGAATAAACCCTCACGGATGGTGAGTCCACAGGTATCATGCATTAAAATAAGAGAATATGACTCCTCGTGGTGCAGTATATCAAGCCAGTGTAAAGTTTATTCCAAAAGAATTTCAGAATACTCACATTTAAAATGTTTAAAATGAGCATATCATATGACATGAACAAGTAGATGTTTCCAACACACAAGATAGCCACTGTCCGCGCATGTAGCGCTGTGACACCAGATCTCAGGCTCTACTCTACGCGTTTTGTCCAAAGAGGAACGTTGTTAGGGGCGTCAATGCTGGTTGCTGGTTTGGATGCTAGTTTGAGTTTTCCAGGCTATCAGTAACTGAAAGTGGTCAACTCATGGCAGGAAATGAGGTAGGCAATACGTAGTCCCAAAAAGCTTAGAGATGAGCTAAGGCACCCAAGAGGATGAAGACTGAGATTTCTTCCACATTAAAAACTCTGTATTTGTACATGATGATAGCACATTATTAATGTGATTTATAGCACTAGGCAGGCCAGTTCAGTTCTTCAGGCTCGATGTATGGGGTTTTTGGCAGCAAGCGATGTGTGTACTCTTGGAGCTAAAATTATTTTCTAATCTTGAGGAAGTGACCCTGTCTAGTGTGATGAAATGCATTGATGATGTTTTGTTAGCATTGTCAACAAATAATTATTTTAACATGGAAGATATCCGATATACCCTTTGAGGCTATATAACTTCTACCTCTTTGAGACCGTTAAACCATTAATGTAGACTGTAATCTTCATTTAGCAGTACAGTTACAGTATGCTTTAAAAGGAGAAGTAGGGCCAAAGCTCTTTTGGCCCGAATCTCCTGTGACCTGTATTCAGGCTGAAGAGTGCTGTTGGCTGTCTTCACAGAGCCAGTCCAAGCTCTGGAGTCCAACTTTAATGTCGGGATCCACCCAGATGCTTTGACCAGTAGCTGGCTCAGCTTCTTGGCAAGCCGTTAAGAGCCTTAGTCAGACGCTCCCAGTCTGACTCACAGTGAGCGCTGGAGCGGCAGAGCAGAGAGCTGGTCACTGACAGTCACCATATCTCTGCTCACTGAAGTTCAAGAACCAAGTGATCAGTGGTCTTTGATTGCTCAGTTTTCTGGCTTTGAGGCAGCAGGGGACAGATGCAGCATTGAATAAAAACCTAGGTGACTATAAATGTTTATTTTATTTCCCTTACCTGTCTTTTAAGATACAAAGGCTACCCGACTCCATTTGTTGTATCTAACTGGTTGCAGACATTGATTTTCTGAATAAAATACCTCACCAGAAGCTGTAGTACAATGACTGTACAGTGACAGAACGGCGGTCTGCCTACGTAAACAAGGCAGATCGCCGTTCACTACAGAAGACATGGATCCTGTGCCTCTGATAATAAGCAGGGGCACCAATCCATACCTTCTTCTAGTACAAACCCCTCCCCCACAGTAGTAAAGCACATCTTAGGCACATAGTTAACTCTTTGATCGCCCCTGATGTTAACCCCTTCCCTGCCAGTGTCATTAGTACAGTGACCAGGTATATTTTTTTAGCACTGATCACTGTATTAGTGTCACTGGTCCCCAAAAAGTGTCAGTTAGTGTCTCGACTGTCCGCCACAATATCGCAGTCCCGCTAAAAGTCGCTGATCGCCACCATTAATAGTAAAAAAAAAAAAAAATTTAAATACTGTAAATAAAAATATCCCATAGTTTGCAGACGCTATAACTTTTGTGCAAACCAATCAATATATACTTGTTAGGATTTATTTTTACCAAAAACATGTAGCAGAATACATTTTGGCCTAAATTGATGAAGAAATTAGATTTTTAAAAAAAATTTATTGGATAGGTTTTATAGTAGAATGTAAAAATATTGTTATTTTTTTTTCAAAATTGTCGGTCTTTTTTTATTTATAGCACAAAAAAAATAAAAAGCGCAGAGGTGATCAAATGCCACCAAAAGAAAGCTCTATTCTGGGACATAAATTGTATTTTGGTACATCGTTGCACGACCACGCAGTTGTCAGTTAAAGTAACGCAGTGCCTTATCACAAAAAAAGGCCTGGTCATGAAGGGGGGTAAATCTTCCGGAGCTGAAGTGGTTAAACAAAATTGTCCTTTGACATGGGTGGACCGATCTGAAGGGTCAGGAGACTGGGGGGTCTGATCGGGTCCTGAAAAACTGACAGGCGGCCCCGATTGGACCCTACAGTCTCCTGTATGGAGTGGTGGGTGACAATCGACATATGTTCGTTAACACCTGCCTACATCGGATTTAATCTTGTCCACTAAAAACAAATGGATTTGGATCCGTTTCCCATCTGTCTAGCAGATTAGATGGTAGTCAGGTGTAAACCAACCGGCGGTCCATTTACATCCAACTGCCCATAGAGGAGACTGGGTTCTGTCTGTATCCGCTCTATATAAGCGGAGCGGACACGGGCCAGCCCTCCTCCAGCTCAGCGGGAATCATCTGAGCAGCCCGCCTTGTGTGTAAGGGGCCTAACATTTTCATTGAGGGGAATTTACGAAGACTGGAGCAGCCAGAAGCTGGAGCAGCTGTGCATGGCAACCAATTAGTTCCTAGCTTTCATTTTCAAACCTCAATTGAACAAACTGATTTAGAAGCTGATTGGTTACAATGCAAAGCTGCTCCAGATTCTGTTTGTTCCAGTTTTCATAAATTCCCTCCAGTTAATTTTTGTTTATCGATCAATGTGAAGTTTACCATTAAGCAAGATGGATACGTTGCTGGCACTGCTGTATTGTGGTGCTTGAGTCTGTGTAATTATTTAAATTTTTTGAGTTTAAATGTTATCTGGGTTTCCTCCATTATCCCAAACACTCCTGTAGGTTAGCTTCCACCTGTTTTGTCCCTAGTGTCTGCAACTAAAAAGTGTAAGCTCCTCTTGTACAGCGACTGATATGAATGGCTCAGTTATGAGGAACATGTCAGAGCTATATAAATGCGTCATCAGTGTGCTGGGGCATTAGAGTGTAAGCTCCTCTGGTGCAGAGATTGATGTGACTGGCTAGGTTTTCTTACAGCACTGTGGAATATGTCAAAGATTTAGAAATGTATAATAATAATAGTGTGTGACTGTGGTGGGGACATTAGAGTGTAAGCTCCTCTGGTGAAGAGACGAATGTGAATAGCTCAGTGTTCTCAGTACAACACTGAAGAAATCACCGATATATAAATATGGAAAAATTACAGTGTGCCTGTGGTTACCACATTGGAGTGTAAGCTCCTCTGGTATAGAGACTAATAGACATGTGCATTAGTTTTCATCCGAATGCATTTTTGTCCGAATTTCTGGTATTTTCGTTGTTGTTTTAACAAACAATAACAAAAGTGCAGAATCGGAAAAATGAAAGATCCGACATAAACAAATGCTTTATTTTCGTTTTAATTGTGACAATAGTTCGATATAGATAGGAGATTCGACGCTGACAATAACAATCTGTGTCCATTGAGCCTGTGGTCCAATGTGCCTAACCTTAACTCCATTAGTCCAAGATTATTCTACATGGAGAGGAAAGATTCGACGTAGAGAGGAAAGATTCGACGTAGAGAGGAAAGATTCGACGTAGAGAGGAAAGATTCGACGTAGAGAGGAAAGATTCGACGTAGAGAGGAAAGATTCGACGTAGAGAGGAAAGATTCGACGTAGAGAGGAAAGATTCGACGTAGAGAGGAAAGATTCGACGTAGAGAGGAAAGATTCGACGTAGAGAGGAAAGATTCGACGTAGAGAGGAAAGATTCGACGTAGAGAGGAAAGATTCGACGTAGAGAGGAAAGATTCGACGTAGAGAGAAAAGATTCGACGCAGAGAGAAAAGATTCGACGCAGAGAGAAAAGATTTGACGCAGAGAGGAAAGATTCGACATAGAGAGGAAAGATTTGACGTAGAGAGGAAAGATTCGACGTAGAGAGGAAAAATTTGTCGTAGAGAGAAAAGATTTGACGTAGAGAGAAAAGATTTGACGTAGAGAGAAAAGATTCGACGTAGAGAGAAAAGATTGCTGCTGGAATTGCAGCTAAACTATACAGAGTCATACAGTTTAGCTGCTCTGTCGAATCTTCTTTGAACATTCGACAGAGACCATAAGCCTTCAATGACAGATTCGACCTTAATTCATTTGGATTTTCGGACGAATGCAATTTTTAACGAAAAACGAAATAAATAAAATTTCGGGGATTAACTGAATACATTTATTTTTCGGACGAAAACTAAATTCCGAAACGAAATATTTCAGTGTGAACATGTCTAGAGACTAATGGATCAGTGTTCTCTGTATAGCACTGTGGAATATGTCAGAGCTACTCATATAAATGTATGTTAATAATAGTGTGTGACTGTGGTGGGGACATTAGAATGTAAGCTTCTCTGGTGCAGAGACTGATGTGAATGGCTCAGTGTTCTCTGTACAACACTGAAAAAAACTATAACTGATGTATAAATATAGAATTATTCTAGTGTGCCTGTGATTGGCACATTGGAGTGTATGTTCCTCTGCTCCTCTAATATAGAGAGTAATGGGACTGTCTCAGTGTTCTCTGTACAGCACTTTGGAATATGTTGGAGCTACAGTATATAAATGTTTATTATTTGTTAAAAAAAAAAAAAAATAATAATAATAATAATAATAATAGTGTGTGACTGTGGTGGTAGCATTAAAGTGTAAGCTCCTCAGGTGCAGAGGATAATGTGAATGACTCTGTATTCTCTGTACAACACTGTGGAATATGTCAGAGCTATATAAATGTATTATAATAATAATAATAATAAGGTATGACTGTGGTTGTGGCCATTAGAGTCCTCTGATGCAGAGACTGATGGAAATGGCTGTGTGCAAAGAATTTTGTATTATTTCAGAACTAAATTAACATGAGAAATAAAAATTCCTGCAAACCAGCAACCCAATAAAAAAAAAAAAATATATATGTACCACTGCTTTTCTTTTCACACATTTGATCAGATCTGACAGAGTGAAAGCCCCACTGTCAATGAATTGAAACGCATCTTCGGCATGTTCGTCCAGCGTGGAATCCAGGTTTGGGTCTCGTGTGATTAATTATCGACACCCGGATATAGTTGGGTACACGGCCCTCGCTCCCCTCGCAAAGGCTGGATCGGTCCAGCTCAGCAGGAATATAAATATTGTTCTCGTCCTTCTCACTTACAATTTCCCGGCAAGGCACAGATTCTTTTTCCTCCCATCATAGCGACCTTTGAAATGAGAACCCTACCATGCTGTTACCTGTCAGATGTAGTTTTTCTATCACAATCCGGTTAGGAATTTTTTTTTTCTTTTTCCGTGCGCCTGTGTTACTTCAGACGATGGTGCGATGGGAGGGAACCTCGAAGGCCATCTTTGAAAACTGGTTTCAAAGTTAGGGGAGAAATGAAAGAAAGGAGAAAGAGGCGTGCTCTTTACAGCAAAGGCTCGGCAATGTACTACGGCTGGGACTGAAGTTAAACATAGGAACAGTCCAGTAGGCATTTTAACAGAACTGCACAGCCAGTGTCGGGAGTGAGCTCGTACACTGCTGGGCGCTGCCCATAAACTGCCAACAACTCTCTGGTGGCCCGGGACAACCTGCAACTGGCAAGGTATGCTGAGAAGTGTAGTCCCTCAATAAGGAAAGCTTGCCGATTCCACTTTAAGGGTATTTTCATTTCCTTTTTAAAGTGGAGGTAAACCCAATCCCTAAAATTTCAAATACAGTGCATCCAGAAAATATTCACAGCGCTTAAATTTTTCCACATTTTGTTATGTTACAGCCTTATTCCAAAATGAATTAAATTTATTATTTTCCCCAAAATGTTACAAATACCCCATAATAATGACATGAAAGAAGTTTGTTTAAAATCTTTGCAAATTTATAAAAAAAAAAAATTTGAAAATAAATCCCATGTACATAAGTATTCACAGCCTTTGCTCAATACTTTGTTGAAGCACCCTTGGCACCAACTACAGCCTCAAATCTTTTTGAATATGATGCTACAAGCTTGGCACACCTATTTTTGGACAGTTTCTCCCATTCTTCTTTGCAGGACCTCTCAAGTACCATCAGGTTGGATGGGGAGAATCGGTGCACAGCCATTTTTAGATCTCTCCAGAGATATTCAATCAGGTTCAAGCCTCGGCCACTCAAGGACATTTACAGAGTTGTCCCGTAGCCACTCCTTTGTTATCTTGGCTGTGTGCTTAGGGTCGTTGTCCTGTTGGAAGATAAAGCTTGCCACAGTCTGCGTTCCAGAGCGTTCTGGAGTAGGTTTTCATCACGTCACGTCTCTCAGTTCTCTCAGTTCCTGCCACTGAAAAACATCCCCACAGCAGGATGCTGCCACCAACATGCTTCAGTGGAGGGATGGTATTGGCCTGGTTTCCTCCAGACATGAGGTTTGCCATTTAGGCCAAAGAGTTCAATCTTTGTTTTATCAGACCATAGAATTTTGTTTCTCATGGTCTGAGAGTCATTCAGGTGCCTTTTGGCAAACTCCAGGCAGGCTGTCATGTGCCTTTTACTGAGACTACAATAGCTAGTGCAGATTCGTTCACCCGTGCTGTTTAAGGTAGCTGGGAAAATCGAGTAAGGGCTGAAGGAGAGAAATCTAAATATGTGGTCCCTGAGGAGGCTAGAAGAAAGAAACTAGGAGCCTTCACCTCTGAAACCCGGGCAATCTCTTGTGGAGTCCCTCAAGGATCACCCTTGCTCCAGTACTTTTCAACATATACATCCGCCCACTTCTCAAAATAAATCAGAAGATCAGACCTCTGCTTCCACTCATACGCTGACGACACCCAATTATATTTTCGGATCACCGGACAAAAAGACCATCATCAGCAATTAGAAAAATGCCTCACCCTGATAGACGACTGGATGACCACTAGCTCCCTTAAACTCAACGAATCGAAAACAGAACTTCTTATTCTACACGCAAACCAAAACTCCCGAACCAAGATCCCTTGGACACCACCTACCATCTTTGGACAGACCATCTCCCCAAGGACCAAGGTCAAGAGTCTCGGAGTCAATTTTGACTCAGAAATGTCAATGGATACACAAATAGGAGCAGTAGTCAGTGGTTCTCATCATCTGCTCCTCCTGCTATGCAGACTCATCCCCTTCATTCCAAAGGAGGACAAAGCAGTGGTGGTTGGAACAGTCATTAATTCACAACTTGACTACGCAAACTCCCTTTACATAGGATTACCCCAATATCAACTTGCGCGCTTACAACTTATCCAAAACACGGCGGCAAGGCTGATAACAGGAAAAAAACCCTGGGAATCCATCTCCCCTTCCCTGAGGAGCCTATATTGGCTAACCGTAAAGAATCGGGTCACATTCAAGACCCTCTGCCTCACCCACAAATGCACCCCTGGAGACGCTCCTCAATACCTTCGAGAAAATAAAACACTACACACCCAATCGCAGTCTTCGATCGTCTAACTAAAACCTCCTCCTCATTCCCAAATCCTGCTAAAAATCAAAGGGGGAACGGAGATTCGCTGTCCAAGGACCACGGCTATGGAACGCTCTACCAACCTACATCCGCATGGAAGAAAACCATCAGGCCTTCAAGAAAAAACTCAAGACCTACCTCTTCTAAGAAGGTTGACAACAAAGCACGAATACAGCGCCTTGAGGCGATTCAGTTCGCATTGTAGCGCTATACAAATCATTCATTCAAAGAAGACTTAACCTTATATTGTGGAAAGGCTTCTCTTCTGTTAAAACAGTAGAAATGTGGAATGTGAAAATGTGGATGTCTTCTAGGGATTCGTTTAGGTGTGTATGGATCCTAGTCTGAAGCCACCTAAGCAATCCTGCCAGGAAGCTAGAAGTTTTCCTCTGCAATGTGCCAATCATGATCGGCTGAAATTTTCACATGATTGGCCAAGTACAGTGACAGTTCCTTGTGGGCGTGCTCTGGTGAGTTTGGATTAGAAGTATAACACGCATGAGCTCATCCCTAATGACTTCCTCAGGAAGTAAAATATATAGGGGTATGGGGATTGTTAGAGAATGAAAATCTTTTGCGCGCACACACACAACATTGAACTGGATGGACCCATGCCTTTTTTTTCTCAGCCATATAAACCATAAACAATGCGTGGGCAGCTTTATTCTGATTCTAATTGAGCTGCACAGTCATACCTAGACATACAATTAAGGTTGTTAGTATAATGATTTGATTTATTTTATATTTATGTTGATTTCATTGACCTTTAAGTATTTTTGCTGTTTTCTTAGTATCTATAGATTTTGGGGAGTGGAGAAGGCAGGAGTGATTTTGTTATTTCATGTTAAGGGTGATTTAGGCTCCATTCAACCCTGAGCGTGGTGTTTTTCAAGAGTTTTTGCAGCTTTTTACAAGCATTTTACAGCTTCAGGCGTTTTTGTTTAGCTAATAGAAAGCACTAGGGGGAGGAGAGGGAGAGGAAATTATACGGGTAGATATGTACAATTTGGATCGGTCAAAAAACGATCGACCAATTCAAATTCTGTGTGAAGAATAGGTGGTTGTTAAGGCCCACCAATGAGTCATCAGATGTAAGCAGGCTTCCTCACTACCAGCTGAATGCAAAAAAAAAAAATGCAGGCAATGAAAAATAAAAGATCCATCTCACGCTGCCCGTCGGACCCCAAAAAAAGAAAAGGAAAAAAGTATGGCTGTTACTGATTAAAAGTTTTGTGTTCAATGAATCGATTTTTTTTTTTTTTAAATCGATTAATCAACTAATTTCGATTAATTATAACGCACATAGTTTTTACAATTTTTGTACTGTAATGTCCACATCTGCCCCCATACTGTAATGTCCACATCTCCCCATATACTGTAATATTCACATATATGATTGTCTGCTCTGTCCGGAATAGACAGCAGGCAGACCCGTCCGTCCGCAGAGTAGACGGCACAAGCAGGCGGGTGATGATGACGTCAGCGTGCCGCTACTAAGCCGCCTTAGCCGGAGTTAGGCCGAAACCGCGGCCTGTCCTATGGGCTAGACCGCGGAGCTCAATCCGCGGGATCGTCCTCGATCAAAATTATTTTGATTGATCAAAGAAATAAACAATTAATCAAACAATTAATCGTTAATTTACACAGCCATAGAAAAAAGCTCTGCACGTGACAAAGGCTAACCGCCAACTGCCTGCTCCTTCGTGTGACATTTCTTAAATAGCTAAGGGGCAGAGTTACCTGATGAGGTCAGCGGGTGACCCCACCCACCTTGTGATGTCACTGACTCTGGTCCGGTCATGGAATCTCCCCTGTGTCAGCTAGCGGCTGCTGCAGGGGGTGGGAGAGAGTGCTTGACAACAGCTGGAATGCCTGGGAGCGGTGACATCACCCATAGGCTCCTCTGGCCCAGTTGTCAGCAATCCTTCCTCTCCTCTGCAGCCACCGCTGGCTGACACAGGGAAGCCGGATCACGTGACCGGAACAGCCTGAAAATAATAAGTATGTACATCTTTTTTACACTGGTTAGTCAGCATAAGTGTTAGAAAGGTGGGGGAGCACCTTTTAAGATAAGTTAGGTTTAGCCTGGAATTCCACCTCAAGCTACGCATGAAAAATATATTTAACGATCCGTGTGCATGAACCCTTAAGTGTATGTAAAGGAAAAAATTAATTTTCAGTTTTGGATGAAAAGTTGGATGGAACCTATGTCAGTTTTTTTTTTTTTTTTTTTTTTACTGTTTGTTGGCTTTTAAAGAGACCCATTTCTGTGTTTTTTACATTTCTTTTTTTCCCCACAAAAATACAATTCTATTTCTTTGTGTCTTAATACTAATGCAAAACTAAGATACATACCAGACCTTAAGCAATCATGCAATTTGTTTGGTAGAGTGAAGATGAATTGAAAATAAGGCTTTAAGTACTTTGCCTATAACAAGACAGGTGATGGCACAAAAGGCATCGTTAGCGGCGGAGAGCAGGAAGCTGCACGTCAAACGCCAGCTGACGACAACTCGCTAATTTCCACGTTACAGAACAAAACTGTCTTGGACCAGTTTTGTGAATCAGTGACAACTGACACGAGGGACAACAGGGAAAAGTGCACCTAATTGTCAAGCAGTATAAAATTATGCATACCGACAGACACATGATTGTCACTGCTAGTATTTTCAGATACTCTTCAACAAAGGTACTATATTTTTGTTGTGTATTTGAAAACAGAGTCCAGGGTCATATAAATCAAAAAAAAATGCACAATTTCAATATATCTAATTACTGGATTAAACTGCTGTTAACCTATGTCTTAAAGTTCTCTTGCTAACAAGTGCCAAACTGTGACAGATGGAGGACTGGAAAGGCTCATAAGATCTATGTCCAGCTATCAAAAGGATTTTTTTCCAAGGCCAGGGTGGAAAGAAAGCCAAGCAGTGGTAGCCACAGAGCAGCTCGATGATCTATCCAAACAGCTGATGCTCACGGTAAGATACCCAATTCATTTGTTACTTCATAAGTATTGGGAAGATTTTCCATCTAGTGACAAAAGGTTCAAAATCCCGTCAATGTCAGCTTTCTGAAGATCTCCTTGACAACTTACATGGCAGATGCTGTCCTGTTTTATGCCACCAATTAAATGAGCAGTTGATTTATAGGTTCGATAGACAAGAATATTACCTTTATGGTATATCCCTGAAGATGACCTACAAACGTTAGAGTGTTAATCTGTCCAAACACTCATGCTGGGTACTGACCACTATAGAAACGATATGGGCAAAATGTGAACACCTGACCATCACACCTATATGAGCTTCTTGGACATCCAGTTTCAAAACCTTGGCCATTGATATAGAGTTGGCTCTCCTTGCACGGCTATAACAGCCTCCACTCTCCCAGGCTTTCCAGAAGATGAGAAGAGTGAGGGGAACTGGCGCAAAATCATTGTCCCAACTCACTTCAGTAGTTTTCAGTAAAGCTGAGGTCAGGGCTCTGTGTAGGCCACTTCTTGAGTTCCTCCACACCAAACTGGTCATACCGTGTCTTTATGGAGCATACAATGTGCACAGGGGCTACGCCATGCTAGAACAGAAATGGGCCATTCCTCCACTGTTGCCACAAGGTTGGAAGCACACAGTTTTCTAAAATGTCTTTGTAGGCTTTAAAAACTAACATCACGCTGCACTGGAAAAATGCATAGTGTAATTAAAATGAAAGGGTAAACTAACACTGTATGCCCTCCCAACCTGCCCCCACCCCCTTCGATCCTCGTTGTATGCGCCTCCGTGGGTGGGGTGATGAGCTGCCAGTGCCCGAGCAGTCAATGCAGCGGTTCGGGGATTTTAAATCCCTGCTCGGATGAGCCAATCCAGGACGGATGAGAGCCTGATTGGTCGGCACTGGAACAGAGCATCACTCTGATCTGTCCCAGAAGCACTCCAGAAAGAAGAGGGAGAAAAATGGGGATTTTAAATCTCCAGACCACTGCACCGGCTGCATAGGCACTAACATCACCCATGGAGGCAAGTACAGTGGGGACCAGGGGTGGGAATGTGGAAGGCGTACAGTGTTCGTTCACATTTAAAAAATGTTCTCAAAAGGTGAGCTAACCCTTATAAGAATGTCTATAAGAAGTCACAGCATACACTTTAATTTTCCAACATCAGCATTGTGATTTTAAAACAATTTTTATTTTTTTTTTGACAATCCAATATAAGCCTACTTGAAACATCTCCTTTGATGTTGTCTCTCCAGTGCCTAGGATACTGGTCAGCTCTTTCAACAACTTCCTGAATTCCAATGCTAGCATTACAGTTTTTCCTTTGCCCATTATTTTAGTTTACGTTTAAATTCAAAGGACTACATATCCCATGGTACATTTCTGCCTGCAAGCAGTGCGCCTCTTGAAACTCCTCCTTGCAGCACCTCTGTAGCTCAGAAGGCAGGCTCTGTGAAATGTGTGACTCAGCACTGTCACAGTAACAATGTGTCAAAGAGTTCATTAAAGCAGAGTTCTACCCATTTAAAAGTCAGCAGCTACAAAAAGTGTTGCTACTGACTTTTAATAAACAGACATGACCCACGGTCCATCAATGCCGCCTCCCGAAGCCTCGCTTCTCTCCCCCTCCTCTCTGCACGTTGTCAATGGCCGGGCAATCTTCTGGGACCTGTGACATATCCCAGAAGATTGCAGGGAGGGAGGGGGGAGAGGTGAACTTCTGCTCGGTGCCAGGAGAAGAAGTGGGAGCTGGGTACCTGTGAAAACTAGGTACCCACTCCCCCCAAAAAAAAATACATGACAAATGTGGCATGTCAGGGGGGTCACAAGTACTTAAAGTGGAAGTTCCATTTTTGGGTGGAATTCCGCTTTAAGTTTACAAACTTATGGCCTTATGGTATATGATGAGAATGTTACCAGCCTATCTCAGTAGACAGTGTCATTCAATAATGCTGTAATGCCTACTTTTCTTTTGAAGTTCCCTAATATACATTTGAATGCCAAATCTATTTGCACATTGGTGGACATCTACAAATTTGGTCTGGTCTTCTGTCTAGATGCAGATGAAATTTAAGAAGGCAGGCAGACAGCCGTTTTGTCAGACAATGGTACGCAGATCTTTTTGAAACTTGTTTACGTGGCATAGACTTAGGCCAGCCATAGACGGTTTGAATCTCGGCCGGTTCAGCAGCATCCGGACAAGATTCAAATCATGTGTGGGCAGGCTGAATGTACCAAGTTGATCAATCAACTTGGGTACAACCAGCCTGCTGGATTCCCTTTCCATTATCGCTAGCGGCCGCTAGCAATAATCACTGTTATCTCCCAGAAATGGTCGTGCAATTTTTTTTCCAACCACAGGTTGCAGGAAAGAAGTTTGCATGATTCCACCATTAACACAGCCAGTGCTGACAGAGGAAATCCTCCTGCCGAGACATGATCTTCTCCCAACTTGGGGGGGGTGTCCCCGCAAGGCAGGGGGGGGAGCTGTCCCCGCCAGCAGAAGACAATGATTATTGCTAGCAGCTATAGTAGCCGCTAGGATTGTTCGCAAGTGAATCCGGCAGAGTGGTTGTACTCAAGCTGATAGATTAACATGGTACATTCAGCCTGCCCATACAGGATTCGATTCTTGGCCGGTTCCTGCTGAACTGGCCGAGATTCAAATGTCTATGGCCGGACTAAGCTTCAAGGACTGAACAAAGTGAATGCTGACTCAGTAGGCAGGTACATATTCATACTTTGACCTTCTCATTCTAAAAGATTTATACTGTAAAGTGATAAATCCTTACCTTGCCATCTACATGCAACAGAATTCAAGATTTGTCAAGCAAGGCAATGTTTTTTTTCAAGCTTTAAGACTGGTTTGGTAATCCCATACACAATGCAGTGCCCTGTTACTGTTCTTATCTAGTAGCAGTGGGATGTGATCTCCTGCCGCTGAAGCTTGTCCTCTTCAAGGTCCAACATGTTGTGCCTTCATAGATGGCCTCTTGCATAGCACTGATGTAAGCAGCTGTTACTGGAGCACTTATGGCTTCCTGTGGGCTTGAACATGCAAGGCTGTTTTCCGCTCACCTCTCTCAAAGTGCTAAAAATCCCAGATCTGACACTTACTAGATGTAGCTAGTAGTCACATTTAACTGGAGTTGTTCTGTGATGTTGAAGACCTTCGGCTACATATTCAGGTAGTCTGCTTAACTCTAATGATTATTAGGTTTTGTTTACACTTGTGGTCGGGGAGTGGTAAAAATAGATGTGATTTTACCTCCACCTGACGGCCCCTACCCCCTTAAGCAGCAAAGGCAGTTGGATGGGGTTGTACACACAGCATGGCAAAAATGATCCCCCATCATGTTCGGTGGGCAGTACTGCTGCAGAACGTGACCCATTCAAGTGAATGGGGCTGCGCCAAAACAACAAACCAAATGTGATTTCTGGTGCTGGGAGCATCGCCTCCTGAATGCCTGTCAACCGCTCCTGTCTCAAACCGAAAAGTGATTCACCGCAGATCGCTTTTAGGAGATTAAAGATGGTGTAAAGGAGCTCTTAGAGCTAAGGAAGCTACTAGGATGAGTAGCAAAACATATCCAAATTAACAGAACAAGTTCAGTTGAAGGTGCTTAACTACCACTAGGTATACCATGACCTAGGTCAGGGGTGTCCAAACTTTTAACCTTCCTGGGCCACATTGGAAGAAGAGGAATGGTCTTGGGCCACATATAAAATATACGAACAATAAGCAGAGCTGAAGAGCACCAAAAAATTGGGCGGATCATAAAATGACCTCTGAATTGTTTTATCCCCCTTTCACGACCAGGCCATTTTTTTGCTTTTTGGAACTGCGTTACTTTAACTTATAATTGTGCAAAATGTATATCTCTTTTTTTTTTACACAAATATAGTAGCTTTCTTTTGGTAAAATTTGATCACCACTGCGTTTTTTATTTGTTGCGCATTAAACAAAAAAAAACAAAAAACAACAATTTTGAAATATAAATATATTTTTTTTACTTTCTGCTATAAAACATAGCCAATAAAAAATATTTTAAAAATCCAATTTCTTCATAAATTGTGTATTCTGCTACATATTTTTGCTAAAAAAAAAATAGCAATAAGTGTATATTGATTGGTTTGTGAAAAAGTTATAGCGTCTGGAATTTTTATTTAATTATTTTATACTAATAATGGTGGCGATCAGTGCCTTATAGCAAGACTGTGATAGTATGGTGGGCAATCTGGCACTAACTGAAACTTTTGAGACTTTGTGGAAACCAGTGACACTAATACAGTGAACAGTGCTAAAAATATGCACTGTCACTGTACTAATGACACTGGCTGGGAAGGGGTAAACATTTAGCGCGAT
Organism: Lithobates sylvaticus; assembly: GCA_028564925.1. Classification (NCBI taxonomy): domain Eukaryota; kingdom Metazoa; phylum Chordata; class Amphibia; order Anura; family Ranidae; genus Lithobates; species Lithobates sylvaticus. The sequence goes on along the minus strand of CM053036.1, from coordinate 49,542,193 downwards.
CAAAGAGTTAAATGTGTGCCTAACCAGTGTTTATGTGTGTACTGTGTCTACTGCTTTCACTAAGGGATGTGCTGGTTTTTATTCACTGCTTCACAAAAAAACAAAAACCAGCACATCCCTCCTGACAGGACAGAGCTCTGTGTTGTTTACATAGACAGAACTTTTTCCTGTCTTCCTCCTCGCCGATCAGTGGGTGCCAGCAGTCATCCATTGGCTGGCACCCGCTTAACATACTGTGATGACTAATCACAGCACAGCCGGCGCGACGGCAGCAAGCCACACACATAGGTTGGACTTGATGGACTTGTGTCTTTTTTCAACCTCACCTACTATGTAACTTACAAAGCGTGCCCCCTACCCAGAGAAGCAGAATTACGTATTTATATGAAATTCTGCACAGCCGGCCCGCACTGTATCAGTAAAGAGGAAGGCAAGTGGATATAGATAATGTACCTATCTGAGCCATATAACTTCTTTTTGTAATATTTTTTTTTTATGATAAAAGTGAAAGAGGCAGCATAAAACGAGTGCGATTTGCGATTTGATTTGACAAGGTTTTTGATAAACTAAGGCATTAATATCTGGTTCAATGGATGTAGTAGCAATTAAAGTGTAACTCCACTTTTGTTGAGAAAAAAAACATTCCCCTCTGGGTGATCTATGTACATTGCAAAGGATTATAACAATCTTTGCTGCAGATTCCTACCTTTTGTTATTCTGAATGACTCGCTGTTTGTTCCACTGTGCCTCTGTTCTGAGTGGGTCTAATGGGAGGGGTTTCATAATTATCCGTCAGCTGTGCAGCTGCAGAGCTCTAAAGCGGAAAGCTGCTGGGCCTGCATCCCTTTAGACGTGTTCCTACTAGTAGGAGCTCACCAATAATGACATTTTTGTTGCAGGGGATGCCTGAAATCTGACTTATCTTAGTGCAGACTTCTGGAAAAATTGGTGAGCCAATCACACAAGCAGTGTACAGAACAACTCCAGGTGGCCATATTCCATTGCATTTTTAGAAAATTAGAGCGGCTGCAGATTGAAAAGGAAAGGTCATTTTTAATAACATTCAATTTATAATAGGACTTGTGTAGCAATTGTATATGCTATATTACCGTATATACTAGAGTATAAGCCGAGGCACCTAATTTTACCACAAAAAACTGGGAAAACTTATTGGATCGAGTATAAGCCTAGGGTGAGAAATGTGCAGCTACTGTAAGTGGAAAAGAGGGTCAACAATGCCCATTTGCAGCCTCACTGTGCCCATTTGCATGCCTCACTGTGCCCATTTGCAGCCATAGGTCCCCCGAACTTCAAACTTGGTAGTTAAGGGTTCCTAGATGCCCCCTAGCTGCAGCCAAAGGTTCCTGAAATGACAATGCCAATGCTACAGATGGACACAGTTGACCGAATTTGGGACCTGTATCTCGGGGCCACTTGGTGCTAGGAACCCCAAAGTCGGTTCAGAAAATGTCAAACACTTTTCTGCAGCAGAGAATTACATTTTCCGAACCGACTTTGGGGCCCCGTATCTCGGGGCCACTTGGTGCTAGGAACCCCAAGTTTGGATATGTTGTAATGTTGGTTCCACTGGGTTTCCTAGCACCAAGTGGCCCAGAGATACGGGGCCCCAATGTCAGGTCAGAAAATGTCATTCTCTGCTGCAGAAAAGTGCTTGACTCGAGTATAAATCGAGTGGGGCACTTTCAGCACAAAAAAATGTGCTGAAAAACTCGGCTTATACTCGAGTATATACAGTATTTTTTTCTATTTTTTTTTCCCCACGAAAGTGGAGTTACACTTTAATGAATTCTCAAGGTGTGCATTCGATATTTCGGTTCTGATTTTGCCCTTTGTGTGCTTCAGCTTTGAAAATAGTTGCTCACAAATATAGGTGCTGCCGAAAACCAATGACATGAATACGGCATGATTGTGAAGAGTAGGAGATTTTTCTTTAGGAAAATAAAACTTATAAAAGTCCAGTAAAGAGACACTGTTGATTTTTTTCTTCTGCCGCGTGCGTTTTCCAAGTGTAAACACATTTAAAAATATATATATTTTAGGTAAGTTTTTTAATTTTGTGTTGGGCCACAGGTTGGACAGCCCTAACCTAGGTAAATGAGAACCTTCACAAACACTCACTAGATGTTTCTTTTTTCATTTACCACCAAGAATGGGCTCGGGCGTGTCCGGATCGAAATGCCTCACTCCCTATGATTGGCAATATGCAGTGACGGCTTCCTGGCGAGGTTCAATCTGAACACCCCCAAGCCCATAACTATTTACCACCGGTCTCTGTAAATTCAGGAGAGTTGGCAAACCAAAGTTTAGTCTTTCCTTAAATGCTGCAGCCAGCATAGCTGCCACCAACAAACATTCCACGACCAAGATCACCTTGATCTTGCATCTCCACCAACGTGATGCCGCTTGAGGAACACCTGAACCTCAATCCGAACACCACCAAGCCCATAACCATTTACCACCAGTCTCTGTAAATTCTGGAGAGTTGGCAAACCCAAGTTCAGTCTTTCCTTAATTGCTGCAGCCAGCATAGCTGCCACCAACAAACATTCCACGACCAAGATCGCTTTGATCTTGCATCTCCACCAATGTGATGTCGGCTTAAGGAACACCTGAACCTTATGACCAGTCTGAATGTTTTATGCATCGAGTTGCAGCAACTTGATTTGCTATTTGGTTATATAAATTAACAAGCTACCTAATGAGTGTTCAACTGGCCAGACGAGCTGAAATTGCTTTGACCACTGCCATTCTGGCGTAGAACATCAATCTACGGTCAGCCCAGATGAACATAAAAACAGAAGGTGTGCAATGCTTCTAAACAAAATGAAATTCATTCATCACATGTTGATCTTTGTTCCCTTGCTCAGCGGCAGAAGCAAATGGCAGGTCGGGGAATTAGCCTCTACTACAACCCTATTTGTTAAGTCAAGTAGGGTCACCCCAAATGCTAATTGCCAGAAACAAACAAATGAGCTGGATTTGCACTATGTAATTTTTATTTTTTTTCTGTAATTACAGACAGAGATCACATACTGAAGCAGTTACAGAGTATAACGTAATGTGTACAGTCATCAGCCTTCATACAGTCATCTGTGTGCCTGCGGTAAAAGCCAGTCTGATGCGCCCCCACCCCTCCCCCATATCTCCCGCCTACATATAAACTATTTTAAACAATAAATCATCACTCTCTCATTTAATGCTTTCTCTGGGGTGACACATAACAGATCTTAATAAGGAGAAAGTAAGTTTTCATTGCGAAATATCCTTTGCTCAAAGAGAACCTGTATGAACCCATTAACTTTATCTTTGGTGTTCAACTCTATATTTTAGTGTACTGGAATGTCAGAATAACCATCTTTGTAAACGGGAAAGTGTGACATGGAGTGCTGTCAGGAGGTTCATCACCCAGAGCTCTTTTTGTGGTTAAATAAGTTTTTAGAAAATTAGAACTCTATACTCAATGGAAACCCTAATAACAAACTTCTCTTGCCACCTTCCTTTTGGTCTTTTTAAAGTTGAACACAAGTTTATAAGTGTTCAAAAAAAAAAAAAAAAAAGTTATTTTTACCCTTGCCACGACGCTCCAGCACTGTCCCCAGCTTTCTCCTGGGTCCAGCAGTGACAGTCCTCTTTATGTCACTCGACCCATCCATCTCCTCTGAGCCTGGCTTGTTTACATTTTGGGTAACATTAATGGTTCGAATCTCGGCCAGTTCCAGCTGAAACGCCTGAGATTTGAACCATGTATGGCCAGCCTAACTCTAACTTTTATCTATATCATATATCTCGGATGTAACAGGAAGAATAAGAAAACACCCCAAGATGAGTAGGAAGAGAGGCAAGAGCTAGGGCAGTCCACCAAAGTAATTAGTGGAATGACCTTTGTTAGCTTTTATGGAGAGAGTTGCTATGTGCAGATAACATGGTGCAAATGATGCAAAGGGGTTGATTTACTAAACAGAGAGTGCAAAATCTGGTGCAGAACTGAATAGAAACAAATCAGCTTCCAGTTTTGTTGTTTTTGTCAAAGCTTAAGACCCCTTTCACACTGCAGCGCCCGACCATTGGCACTAAAGAGCCGCTTGTTTTTGCAGCGCTCGCTTTTCAGCCACTAGCGGGATGGTTTCTACATTAAAAACAAGGTAAAAAATCCTATTTTGTGGTGCTTTCCAATCACTTTTAATGCGCTTTGGAAGTGCTGCCCATTCACTGCAATGGGCAGGGCATTTTGGAAGCGCTATTTACAGTGCTTCCAAACAGCCCCAAAGATGCTGCTTGCAGGACTTTTCGTAACGTCCCGCAAACGCACCGCCCAAGTTGGAAAAGAGACACTGCAATGAATGGGAGGCCGTTTTCAGGCACTTTTCAGAGGCTATTTCTAGAGCTAAAGCGCCCGAAAACCGCCTCAGTATGAAAGGGGTCTAATTAAACAAGCAGAAGCCGATACCATGCAGAGCTGCACGAGATTAGGCACTCTCCATCTTTTAGTAAATCAACCCCCTGTGCTTTGAAAGTAAAGAGAAAGCTGTAGCATCATTTGTTTGTAAAAAAAATTTCCTCAGGAGATACAGAAAATGGAATATGCTCGTAGGATCAAGCGGTACATGCAAAGACATATTGGAAGGGCATTGGGACTGCAAAACATATTTGTGCATTTAAGTTAAAGGAAACTTTCAAACTAGCTCAATGGCTTTGATCAAGTGGCTAACATACAACATTGCATTCCTTTGTGGGAACCCGGAAGTGACTCAAGCCACAGTGGGCAAACACTCCACTAATGAAAGCAGGGGGGTGAATTTGATCCCCAAAATGCACTGGCTGTTTTATGTGATCGAATTGGACTTTCTCACTTTTTGGTGTTGATGCTCCTTTTCTATATTACTATGATTTTAAACATACTCCAAGGCCTTGTTCACACAGGTGTATGCGTATGGAGGGCCTGTTTAACCGCACAGGAATGCAGAGGAGTTCCATGCATCACTGTACAGGCACTCTCATTAATGTCGATTTGGATGCAGGGGCTGCATGGATACAGACGCTCCCAATATGACAACTCTGCAGGTGTACAGCCTTGATCGTGTGCCTGGGGCCGTGAATCCGCACAGATGTCAGATTGGAAGCAGCATCTGTGTCCATGCAGCTGCTGCGACCCATTTGACACCAATGGGACTGCCTGCACAGGGAGGAACGGAACACCTGTATGTGGGTAAACACGGCGCTCTATGGGTGTACACTTTGGAACACCCAGTGTGAACAAGGCCATGTATGAAATCAATTAGATCAAATGCAAACAAAAACAAACCTATCAGTAGTAGATCTAATTTCATTTTTTTTTTATTTAAAATACATCCATTTGTAAGGATTATTTTATCCTTTGAATCATAAGTTATAGCTTATGTTAAGATTGGAATTGTTCTTGGGCACATATGCAAAAAAACAAGTAAAGCTGAACTTTAGGCTAACGGCAAATGAATAAATACACAGCTGAAATATACATAGTATGTTCTAAATGCTAAAGGATGTCAAACTCTGCTAAGGCTTGTGAACCAGGTGCCCTGCCAGACAACACTTCTAAGTTGGTGACCCACTTTTCTTTATTGCAATTATGCAACGATGCCCGGTAACCGGTCCAACAGCAGTCTGCTAACTGGACAAAGGAGCAACAACAGCACACCGCTCTTATCTCGTGTCTACAAGCTCCCAGTGTTAGGTCGATAGCGGATAGCCATGTGCAAAACAGTAGAAGAATCGCTGTCGAACAGTAGAATTGTTTAACGCTGTTGCCCTTCCCTCAAGTATTTGGAGCCACACTGAGGAATAAGGCAAGCTATAGATGATTTATTTATCTTTTCTTCTACCATGGGTGGAAAGAAAGAAATTTGCTTAATTCCCCCATTAACACAGTCGGCGCTGATGGGGGAATCCCTCCTGCAGTGATATTGTGTTCTGCCAGCTAGGAGCCTTCCCGGGCCAGCAGAACACAGTGATTATTGGCAGTAATTGCATGTAAAAAAAATCTGACAGGTTGGTTGTATCCATCAATCGACTTAGGTACAACCAGCCTGACCATAGATGGATTGCATCTCGAGCGCCGATGAACCGGCCGAGATACGATCCATCTATGGATGGTTGAAACAAGAGAAAGCTAATATAAAGTGGGGTTGTACCACAGTTACGAGCTTCATTTAAAGAATAGGTTTACTTTTGAAATAAAAATAATAAAAACACATGTGCATTTTTTTTATTTTTTTATTATATTTTTTTTTCACAGGAGCCTGCCAAGTGGAACATGGGTGCAATGTCAGGCTCCAGCAAACACTTCCTCCAGCTCAAGCCCATGCCTCTGTATGGGCTGTCAGTTGGAGAGCTGGAGGAAGTGTCAATGAACTATGGGCGAACATGAGTGTCAATTACCACTGGAGGATGGGAGAGGAGGCCTTTGCACTAGGTTATAATGTTACACCCTAAATATAGGTGTAACATGCAACATTGTGCAAAAGGTAAACTTAGCCTTTATTTTTATATATATATATATATATATATCTTTTAATCAATACAGAAATAAAGGAGTTGGGAGCCTGGTCCCCTCTAAAAAATTCTTGATGATGGTAAAACCCTTATTTGATCTTATTTACTCTTTAATATTGTTTGCAGGGGCTATCCATAATTTTCAATTTTTTTTTTATTAAATACAAATATCTATACTGAAAGAAATATGGGGTTGCCATTGCTTATCAGCTTCTGAAAATGCTATTTTCTTGGTTGTCTCTGCCTTGAAAATGTACAAATAATGATATCCAAAGAGCAGTCAGAACCCCGGAGTCAGTGAACTAGTATTTTCTAGAAGCCATCAGCCTATATTCTCTTTCTCAATACAGATCTCTTTTTTTTTTTTGCCTGCAATTCAACTTTTAGCAGCAAAGGAAAAAATAAAGACGTTGGCACAACGCTTACCAGTCTCCACGGCTATCTGGTATCCGGCCTCTAGCCTCCGCGACGACCTGTCCAACCTCTCTGTGTTATCCAGAAGATGTGCCCTCTGCAGAAAGACAGGAAATGAAACCGTGTTATGGGGATCAGAAGAGATGTTAGCCGCTGCTTGACAAAAAAGCAAACTTTCCTAATTAATCAATTTGAACATGATCATGTAAAGCTCCAGAAGAGGGAGATGGCTTTTAAGTGTTGAGCAGCAGCAAGTCCCCCCACCGCTGAAGGTGAGAGAGAGCATGCGATGAATACAGAAGGTGGTCGGAGGCCTCGGCTTCACAGGTGTTACACCCTCTGGCTTTCCGTTCAGATGAAGAAGCCTTTAAATGGAAAAAGCTGAAAAGCAGGAAATGGTATTACAGGGAATCTGTTGACATAGAGATACAGGTACCATGCTTGCCGACTTGTTTTTAAAAGTTCATGATCAGCCCTCACAGCTCACTAGTTGCATGCTTGTTTTAGGTCATTGATTTACCTTTTAGTAAAAGAAGGATAAAGGCCAATGTCAATGGTTATTGGGCCTATATAAATGGCATCAGCTTGATATCTGTTTGAGATGCTTCTGAGATCATTCAGAATTCATTGACAGATACCTTTGACCTGCATCAAGTGGGTTTTGCATTACTATTGACTAGTATGCTTGATGTGGGTATGATAGCGCTGCACAGATAGAAGTGAAATAAGGTTCCAATTGATCTACCTAAAAGAGATTTTTCCTTCAAAGAAGCAGATCATTGGCTGAAATATAATTAGGATATAGTATAGTTAGGACCCTGGACTGATCCTAGGCTGCTACGTCTCTGATAATGACAAAGGAAGTGTTTGCCAGACGGTATAATCCTCATTCCACTTGGAGGACGAACGTCTGCTGTCAGCACTAAATTTAGCTGGATGCCTTTAGTGCTGACAACAAGAGATGTTAGCCTCAAGGCTTAAAAAGTGGTTGTATAGGCTGCTCCCCCCACAGCCCCCCCCCCCCTCCAATACATACATGAGCCCCATCTTGATCCAGCAATGTGCATGATAGCCTCGGCTCTTGCTACTGTCAAGCACAGCAAGTGAACCAATAAGGAGAGGGCGGGGGCAAAGCCAAGTCATGCTCCATGTGTGAACAAACACACGGGGAAGCGGCTCGGGAGCTAGCCTGTTTGGGTGCCCCCATAGCAAGCTGCTTGCTATGGGGGCACTAGGCAGGAACTCTGACGGGGGACCTGAGAAGAGAAGAACCGCGGCAGCTCTTTGCAACACTGGAGCAGGTGAGTATAACATGCCTTTTACAGGGAGCTTCGTAGTCTATGAATTAATACAAAGCTTCCTCTGATTGGGTGAAAGGGAGAGGCAAGTAGATGATGCCACACTCTCATGCTCATGGGGAGAGCATGTTGCCAGAAGGGGGTGGAATTTAATTACAGCCCTGTCCAGCTTCTGACAGCTCAGGTGAGTTTTAGTTCTCCCCTGTAACACTCCTTTGCACTGCTGTAGGGTCCCACCACACCCATGTTTCCTCAGTGTTCAATCTTTTTCCCCAGTTGCTGCATTAGCTTATGTTGTAGCCCTTCTGCACTACTTTCTCTGACATCTCCAACCCCTCCACAGTTTCTTCTCCGGCAGTAACCACAGTGTCCATTCTAACTTCACCTCTCCAACATCAAGGTCGCCATTCCATTCAGTTTTCTCTGCACTGACAGGCTGACCCCTAACCCCTTCAATCTTTGCAGCCTTCCACTCATCCACACTATGTTTACTACCAGATCATCTTCCATCCATCCTCCATCATCTGCACTTCTCTCCTGCTTGTTTTTATACCCCTAGCACTCCTGTCCTGCCTGCTGTCATACCTCTAGCACTCTTCTCCTACATGTACTGCCTGTTGTCATAACCCCTGCACTCCTCTACTGCCTGCTTTCATACCCTTTGCAGTCCTCTCCTGCATGGACTGCCGGCTGCCATACCCCTAGCACTCTTCTTCTGCATGGACTGCCTGCTGTCATACCCCTAGCACTCCTCTCCCGCATGTATTACCTACTGTCATACCCCTAGCACTCCTCTCCCGCATGTACTACCTACTGTCATACCTTTTGCACTCATCTTCTGCATGTACTGCCTGCTGTCATACCTTTTGCATGTCTCTACGGCACATACTACCTGTTGCCATACAATCCACACAACTCCTTGCAACTACTCTGTCATACCCTCTGCACTCCTTCCCTACACATACTACCTGCTGTCATAACCTCTGCACTCTTCTCTCACACACACTGCCCATAGTCATATCCTTTCCCCACTCCTCTGCTTGACAAACTTCCCTCCAGTACATGCTACCCAACATCATACTCTCTGCCCTCTCCACGGCTACAGACTGCCCAATGTCATACGCTCCGTGTTCCTCTCCCAGACACACTTCCTATTGTCATACCCTTCCCACACTCCTCTCCTTTACAGTGGTTTACACTATGAGATTCTCTTCCTGTCATCCTTCCCATGAGTGACAATACCAAGTATATTGAGTAGAACTGAGCGAATCCAAGAGGAGTTGAGCAAAAAGGGGAAATTCCCCACAAGTGCTATTGACCATACTAGTGATAGGTGGTTAAGTCCATTTGGTGAGTGCAAGTCCATGTGGGGCACTACAAGCACAGTGGAAAAGAGCACCACGTTATAATTTTAAAGAGCACCGGCACTTTATCACTTGGGATGATTAATGTGGGACTGTGTATATGGCACTTATGTTTAAATTTATTGATTAATTATTGATTTTGTATCACATGTTAAACACATCAATTACATAGGATATATTTTTTTACAATTTTGTTGATTTATGTATCACAGATAAGGTCTCCAAACTTTCTAATCAAAAGGGCCATTTTACTGTCCTCCAGGCTTTAGGGGGCCGGAGTGTGGCCATTGGGAGTAGAAACTGTACTGGTGTCAGTGGGAGTAAACAATGCATCTTTGGTATCAGGGAGAGGAATAGTGCCCCATCGCTGGTGTCAGCGGGAGAAATAGTGCCCCATCGCTGGTGTCAGCGGGAGAAATAGTGCCCCATCATTAGTGTCAGCGGGAGAAATAGTGCCCCATCATTAGTGTCAGCGGGAGGAATAGTGCCCCATCGTTGGTGTCAGCGGGAGGAATAGTGTCCCATCGTTGGTGTCAGCGGGAGGAATAGTGTCCCATCGTTGGTGTCAGCGGGAGGAATAGTGTCCCATCGTTGGTGTCAGTGGGAGGAATAGTGTCCCATCGTTGGTGTCAGTGGGAGGAATAGTGCCCCATCGCTGGTGTCAGCGGGAGAAATAGTGCCCCATCATTAGTGTCAGCGGGAGAAATAGTGCCCCATCATTAGTGTCAGTGGGAGAAATAGTGCCCCATCATTAGTGTCAGCGGGAGAAATAGTGCCCCATCATTAGTGTCAGCGGGAGGAATAGTGCCCCATCGTTGGTGTCAGCGGGAGGAATAGTGTCCCATCGTTGGTGTCAGCGGGAGGAATAGTGTCCCATCGTTGGTGTCAGTGGGAGGAATAGTGTCCCATCGTTGGTGTCAGTGGGAGGAATAGTGCCCCATCGCTGGTGTCAGCGGGAGAAATAGTGCCCCATCATTAGTGTCAGCGGGAGAAATAGTGCCCCATCATTAGTGTCAGCGGGAGGAATAGTGCCCCATCGTTGGTGTCAGCGGGAGGAATAGTGTCCCATCGTTGGTGTCAGCGGGAGGAATAGTGTCCCATCGTTGGTGTCAGTGGGAGGAATAGTGTCCCATCGTTGGTGTCAGTGGGAGGAATAGTGCCCCATCGCTGGTGTCAGCGGGAGAAATAGTGCCCCATCATTAGTGTCAGCGGGAGAAATAGTGCCCCATCATTAGTGTCAGCGGGAGGAATAGTGCCCCATTGTTGGTGTCAGCGGGAGGAATAGTGTCCCATCGTTGGTGTCAGCGGGAGGAATAGTGTCCCATCGTTGGTGTCAGTGGGAGGAATAGTGTCCCATCGTTGGTGTCAGTGGGAGGAATAGTGTCCCATCGTTGGTGTCAGTGGGAGGAATAGTGTCCCATCGTTGGTGTCAGTGGGAGGAATAGTGTCCCATCGTTGGTGTCAGTGGGAGGAATAGTGTCCCATCGTTGGTGTCAGTGGGAGGAATAGTGTCCCATCGTTGGTGTCAGTGGGAGGAATAGTGTCCCATCGTTGGTGTCAGTGGGAGGAATAGTGACCCTTTGTTGGTGTCAGTGGGAGGAATAGTGCCCCATCATTGGGGTCAGTGGCAGCAATATTGCCCCATTATTGGTGTCAATGGATGTAATACAAAAAAGGAAGAGAAGCACCAGGCAAATCCTAGTGCAGCATTATTATATTTGAATAAAATACAAATTGTTGACAATTTAAGGTGCACTTACATAGTGCTAGTGAGGGTAGGTGCTTTCCAGATCCAGCATAACAGAAGAGCCACCGGGGTGTCCCTGTGGAAAAGTCCTGCAGATGGAGGCCGTTCCGTCTACACAATGGTAGGTGGTTCCCCACTCTGACAGCTCCGGAACACTCCTACACAGAGTTACACAGCCGGCGTCCTCCCAGGTCCCTCGAGGCATCAGCTTCCCGCCGACACATGGGGGCTCGTGGAATCTTCCACAGGGACACCCCGTGGCGCTTCTGTTATGCTGGATCTAGAAATCACCTACCCTCACTAGCACTATGACCTTATATTGTCAACAACTTGTATTTTAATCAAATAAAAATAATGCTGCACTAGGATTTGCCTGGCGCTTCCTTTTTTGCCTTCCTTTTTCCATAGTCATCGGGTCCCCCAGCCCGCGCCTGAAGCAGCCTTGATCTCATTTGTTTCAGAGATTGACAGGGGGGCACCCCCTAGAACTCCATGTTCAACTCATTCATTTCAGGACTTTAAATCGTTCGACTTTTCACAAAAAAATGATTTTATTTATTACATTTTTTTATTATATTTTTACCTGTAAAATATATTTTTATTGTTGCTATTGATGAACCAGCATACTTCTGCACGTCCCCCCACTATTTTTTACAAATCAGGCGTTTCAGCGCTGAGTATGCGTTTTTTTAATGTCAATAAAAGTGCCCAATCTTTGATGTCAGTGGGAGGAATAGTGCCCCATAATTGGTGTCAGTGATATACAAGTAGCGTCATGTCACAGAGTATAGAAGAGAAGAGAGTCACCTCTAAGTGTAGCAATATGTTTACAATGAATGAAGGTACAACATTTAGCAACATGTTGCTACACTTAGAGGCGCCTCTCTTCTCTTTTATACCCTGTAGTTCCTGCTGAATTTTACTTCCAATCCCCTTGTGAAGGCTTCCATTTGTGGATGGACATTTTATGGTTACACAACCTGGTCACATTGCTATAATCTTTTTATAAGGCCTATAAATTGAAGGACTTATGAATAAATGGTTGTGGAACGAATCATCTGAGTTTCTATTATTTCTTATGGAGAAATTTGCTTTGATATACAAGTGCTTTGGATTACAAGCATGTTTCTGGAACAAATTATGCTCGCAATCCAAGGTTTTACTGTTTGCCCAATTATGTTACTCAAAGCTTGTGGATATAATCCAATTGTAATTATACGCTTTTTTTATTTTATTTTTTATATTCACATCCAGCTGATTTTCATCGCAGGCATTATTCCTATACGGAGAACTGAAGCAGATTCATTGTCTCAAGCCACACTCATTGCCTGGTGTTTCCTGGCGGCCTAATTATCCATCGCCATAATTGTGAGCGCAACGTCTAAGCCTTTCTGGGCTTGCTGAATTTCCCTCTCGTTAATAAATCTGGCATATTATATCTACAACGTGGTAATGTTTTTAATGACAGAACCGCATCTAATAGCCCCTTGCCTTTCCCTCCGCCCCCAACTTGGGTTTACAAAATAAAACCGCACAGCATGACAGATGCTGTTTCAATGCAAACGTGGAGGTAAGCGTGCGACAGAGAGAGAGAGAAAGGAACAAGCAACTGCTTTCCAATAAATAATAACAATATTCCTAATGACGATGATGAAAAAGGAGGTGGCGCGTATTTAATGTGAGTGGATGTCTCGCGAAGCGGGAGCCCGCGGCTTTAATGAGCCCCTGCGGATGGCAGGCATGCGAGCTATATTGACATGCAACACTTAAGTTAATACACCTCGAGCAGAGCCTGGGAGCAGCTGGGGATGCTGGGGATGCTGACAGGATCTCTCGCTTCCATCTTCAAAGCGGCGAAGTGATTAGTATGTTATCATTACCATTCAAACCGTGATTTCTCCTATTCCCTCTTGGCATAGGTGACACATCTCTGAGATGGAGGCCAGACCAGGGAGGCAGCTAAAGCAACATCAAACGCTCGCCTTGATATTTTTTCTCTCTGTGTGTATGTGTGTGCGTGCGCCGGGGAGTGGGTGACTGAAAAGGAACCATTAAAACAATGCATTTAGATCAGCGCGGATAAGACCAGCAGTTAAGGTCAGGGAATAGGCAACAGCGGGCCAGCAGTAATTGCCTTAGTCGCCAAATGCATGCAGGATACAGAAACAGCAAAGCGCGCGTGTAAAGGTGGGGGGGTAGGGGGGTGCACGAAACAGAAACACAGCGTCTATTATTAGCTTTCTTGGAACCGGTGAACGCGATACATCTAGAGCAATCAGAACGGGAAACCGTTGTCACCTCCATTAGCGCGAGGAGGGTATTTATAAAACAGCCAGTGAAAAGTGGCCTTTTGACATGTTTTCACCAATATTTATTTTTATTTTTCAATAAGTGTGAAATGGCAACCAGGGAAAATGAAATGGTGTGAAAAAAACAGCAACAAGATCACCAAAAAAAAAAAAAAAGAAAAAAAGGCACACAACATTGAGCGATGTTTCTGCGAAAAATAATGGATTATATCCATCAGGAGCAGAAGAGAAAGAAACAACATTTCAACAATAATGAAATAAAATAATAAAAAAAATTGTCTGTTTACAACTGAAGAAATCCATTAAAAAAAAAAAAAAAATAACTTTATTCCAGGATTTTTTTTTTTTGTTTTGTTTTTTTAAGCAGACCTAAATCATAACATAATACTATTTAATTGCTATAACACACCATATGGAACGATTGTCATTTTAATTTTTTAAATAACCCCATGGGGGTTTGTCCATGGCAGCTTGTGTTCACAGGAAGTGGGTGAAATGACACAGGCAGGGGACTTTCTTTAACCACTTCAGCCCCAGAAAGATTTACCTGCTTCCTGGCCGGGCCATTTTTTGCGATATGGCACTATCCCGCTTTAACTGACAATTGCGCGGTAACCCAAACAAAATTGACGTCCTTTTTCCCCCCACAAATAGAGCTTTCTTTTGCTGGTATTTGATCACCTATTTTTTTTTTTTTTTTTTTTTTTTGCGTTATAAACAAAAAAAAGAGCGTCAATTTTGAAAAAAAATATTTTTTACTTTTTGCTATAATAAATATCCCCAAATTAAAAAAAAAAAAAAAAAGTCTTCCTCGGTTTAGGCCAATATATATTCTTCTACATACTTTTGGTAAAAAAAAAAAAAAAAAAAACGCTATAAGCGTATATTGATTGGTATGCACAAAAGTTAAAGCATCTACAAAATAGGCAATAGATTTATGGCATTTTTTTTTATTTGTTTTTTTACTAGAAATGGCGGCGATCTACGATTTTAATCGGGAGTGAGAACTTGCGACGGGCAGATCGGACACTTTGACACTTTTTTTGGGATCACTGACATTTGTACAGCGATCAGTGCTAAAAAAAATGGCCACTGATTACTGTATAAATGTCACTGACAGGAAAGGGGTTAACACTAGGGGCGATTAAGGGGTTAAATGTGTTCCCTCAGCATGTTCTAACTGTAGGAGGGATGGGACTGCCTGGGGGAGGAGACCGATCAGTGTTCCTATATACTAGGAACAAAATACAAAAACATACTTTAAGGGCACACCTTAAAATGCTTTACATTCGGTAAAGATGGTGCTGCTATAAGACCAAATAACAGTAGAAAACAGATTACAGCGCACACATACAAAAATTACATTTATTCTGCAAGGCTAGTTAAAAACACCTGAACATATTCAAAAATACAGGGGTTTGGTCACACTATATGGTCATATAGTGCTAAGCCCACTTACTGCGACAAAGTACCCCGAATTAGGGGGCGATCAAAGGGTTAAATGTGTTCCCTCAGCATGTTCTAACTGTAGGGGGATGGGACTGCCTGGGGGAGGAGACCGATCGGTGTTTCCATATACTAGGAACACACGATCTGTCTCCTCTCCCCTGCCAGTCCAAGAGGTGCTGAGACTTCAAAAGACTTATTTGATAAGAAAATAAAAGTATAACTAAAGGCAAAACTTTTTTTTTGTTTTGGATAGAGTGGAGAGGGATTAGAACACCTGTCAGCTTTTATTGCTGTCTGTGTCCCCAATTAAAGCGGAGGTTCACACAAAAATGTAACCTCCGCTTTTCGAAACCCCCCCCCCCCACTCTGGTGTCACATTTGGCACCTTTCAGGGGGGAGGGGGGTGCAGATACCCGTCTAAGACAGGTATTTGCACACACTTCCGGGCATAGACTCCCACGGGAGTCTACGCCTCTTCCCGTCCCCCCGCTCTGTCTGCTGGGACACATACGGTCCCAGGAAATAGCGGGGACCAGTTAGGACGCACAGCGCGACTCGCACATGCGCAGTAGGGAAACAGGAAGTGAAGCCGCAACGCTTCACTTCCTGATTCCCTTACCGAGGATGGCGGCGGCAGCTGCCGAGAGCCGACCGGCTTCGGCTGCCGACATCGCTGGACCCTGGGACAGGTAAGTGTCCATTTATTAAAAGTCAGCAGCTGCAGTATTTGTAGATGCTGGCTTTTAATACATTTTTTTTTAGGTGGACCTCCTTGTTAAGGAGATTCCCCTTCTATATTTGTCCTGTTTACCATTATCATTGAAAGTGAAAGTACAAGAAAATCACACATTTTGAGTTGTCCCCAAAAAAGTAATAGAGGGGCAATCTTACAATTGGGACACTAGTTCTAGTGACCTAGGGGTTCACAAGAGATTTCCTTAATTTACAGGGATTTCCTCTCACTTCCTGTTTTGGCTGTGGGACAGGAAGTGAAGGTAAAACTCCCCAATGGGACAAAGAGGGCAAAAATAAACTTTACAGGGGTTATAACCTTCCCTTACTCTATCCAAAATGAAAAAAAAATATTTTGCCTATAGTTCTACTTTAAGAAAACAATCAGTGGAATAGATAGAGCTCCACCATGCCACATCCTAATACATACAAGGATAGTAGGAACCCTACTATCAAAAGTGCGGACTATCGGCACAACGTGAGGCTGTTGATTTAAAATGTATACGATTAATTTATAAAAAAAGTAAAAAACTGATATAAATGGAGAAACAGCCTCTAATACACAGTACATGCCAACTACTACTAGCAATAAAGTGGCCAGTGAGTGTACATTGTCAACTACTACCAGCAATGACCCAACCCAGAGAAGTAATAACCTCCAATATATAATTGCATCAAAGCCCTTTAGAAATGATATAGTATCAATGCTCAGATCTGTGTTCATAGTTATTCCATTCTGGGATGCCTTGTTGTGCCGATAAAGTCTTTTGATAGTAGGGTTCCTATTATCCTTGTACATAAAACAATCAGTGAGCTCAATGGCTCTGGTGAGTTTACTCACCTAAGGCAAGGCTCCTCTTTGGAGGGCTTCAAAACATAAAAATCGCTATAGAAGCGCCAAACCGAATGGTGAGAGTGTCCAAATAGTTTTAATAATTCATAGAATGATCACAAAAATATTCAACAAGTTTCGGGGCAACATTCACCCTTCATCAGGACTTAAATATTGCATGTGGCTAAAGATTTCACAGAGGAAGAATTCAAGCAGTGATGTACGAATTCTCTCCAAGGTCATGCCATCTTACTAACCCATGAGATATATCGGTTTTGATTTTTTTTTTATTCTGTTTGACTTTTTGAGGCCATTAACTATAAGGAATATCCAAGTCCCGATGAAATGAGTGTTTTTAGACCCCAAATCATGTTGGTTGTTTTATGTGACCATATGATGAATCATTGAAGCTGCTTGGACTCTTTCACCACTTGTTCTGGCATTCCAATTGTGCTCTTACATTCCTACACAGTATGAGAACCAGATGGGGCTTCCAGTCATTCAACCAATATTTACAAAATTTAAAAAAAAAAGACTTGCCTTGAGACTCATTTTGAGGTAACCACTGTAACAGGAATCCTCAAATATGGGGTACAGCGTACAATAATATACCTTCTATAAAAACTTTTCTGCACCACCACCCAGTGGCCACAGGCAGTACAGCAGCCATTGCATTTGTATTTATATCTTTTATAATTTATATGTTATCTTGTTATCATTGCAGCCTACAGCCAACAAAAGAAATACTTTTTTTTTTTGACCCACAACAAAGGTACAGTCACAGCTGGATGAGCAGGCCACACCAAGTCATGTTTTGATCTGTCAAATCAGCAAAAGTTATCAAAACTGAGGTAGCCAGTTGAATAGGTTCTGAAAGTTCTGCTCAGGATTGCGCTCGGTAAACTGAGAGATCAAACTTGGACAATGTTAAGCCTAAGCTATGCAGACAATTGTTTGGTAGCTCATTCATGCTACTCAAGAATGATCGCGATTAATCAAAGAGTAGCAACGATCAATCACAAACAACAGGCTACAACTCTATGTGGATTTTGGTACCATGTTCTTACGGTGTATCATTCACATCAGAAAATCCATTGTTAGCAGGCCAGACAAGCTCAAAGTTTTTTGTGGTAGTCTTGATAATAAAAATAGTATTGATGGGGTTGTAGAATGCATTAGCTGGATCCTGAAAGAGAGCCCTGCCGACTGACGTGGAAAAAAATAAAGTTCAAAGCACCACCAATTAGTGGAAAGGAAAACTTCAAAAAGTTGTATTAGTATGATGGCAGCCAATAATTATAAATGATAATAAAACGTTGATATTTTATGTGTTCTTTAACAGTTATAACTTTTAGATTGTAAGCTCTAACGAGCAGGGCCCTCTGATCCCTCCTGTATTGAATTGTATTGTAATTGTACTGTCTTCCCTGATGTAAATCGCTGCGCAAACTGCTGGCGCTATATAAATCCTGTATAATAATAATAATAATAATGATAATAATAACCTAAAATAGGAGGTAAAGGAGTTTTATAGTCACAGTGTGACGGACCTCGTACCCAAGATGTCCGCCGTAAATGCTTCCTCTGTCCGGTACCACACAATCCAAGACCCCTTAGCTCACCCAGTCACCAGACAACACCAGTGTAGGGTACATCAGGAATGAACTTTTATTTGACATGTCACACAAATGTATACAGCCGGATGACTAAAACCTAACCTAATTAGCATGAGCTAATTATCATAATCAACACTGGACTCCTTCATTCAATTGCAGGGTTAATTAGCACATACAACAATAGGTGAAATACTCTTACAAGCCAGACTATGCTCATTTACACAACAGACAGGCTGGCTGGAGTTCAAGACATTAGCATCTGACAGCTTGTGTCCCAACAGTGTCATTCAGTGTATTGCTAATATGCCAAATACATATATAGAGTCTATGTGTATTGGGGGGCCAGCATGGACCTGAATCCAAGTAACACCAGCTCAGGGGTCCCCAGGCTTGCAGCTTAAAGAGCACCGTTCCCCCAAATGCCAGGGCCCATAATCGCAAGGCAATAGGCTTGCATTCAGTCCCCTCCAACAGCCTCTGTCCCGGCTAGGTTTGTCACACACAGTATACAATTTCACTTTAGAATATCAGCATTGTAATAACAATACAATCAATAGGTATTCTTAACATTCTGAAATAAGATTACTTGATATATCTCATTTTGTGAGCGCTGCCTGTCTCTTTCCACAACGTCCCAGATTCACTGCATCTTCTCCTCAGTTTTTAAGGACTACATATCCCATGGTACCTTGCTGCCTGTGATTCCTCTACTGACTCCATCTCCTGAAACTCTTCCTTTCAGCACCTCTGTAGTTCAGAAAGCAGGCTCTGTGAAATATGTGACACAGCAGTGACTACTCCCAGGGTATAGTGACTACTAGTCACAGAATTCAAGGAAGTAAATTTACAAACATTCAGATTAATAGGAGTAGGCTAGAAATAATTGAAATACAATGTACAAATTAACATGTTGATCATAGATACACTTTAAATTTGAACCCAATGCCCAAAACCTAAAGATAAATTCCAAGTATGGATATTTTATACATAGTTACACTAGTCAAGTATGGACCAATGTAACTATGTATATACCATACTTGGGCGATCCTCCCGGAAGCTGGAAATCCCCACTACTCCAGTGATCTCCACTAGCTTTGTGTGCGGAGTAGCTGTTGTGCTGCATTATGAACACAAGAGGTTGGCCCCTGGGCACACATTCCATTCTTCTTCTTTCTGAATGAATGCAAAATGTTCTTTGATAGAATAAGGTGGAGAGGCGGGGCAGTGATGGTGATGATGCCCCTGGAATGTTGGTTTATATTGCCTGAAGAAGTGCTTGGCATGCTTGGAAAGCTTGCACTGCAAACTATGTAGTTAGCCAGGAAATGTTATCACCCTAAACCAGGGATGCCCAACCTTTTGAAGAGTGAGGGCCACTTAAGCGACTTGGTAACTGGTCGCGGGCCACAATGAGTGGAGCAGAAGCATGACAGTTCCATGTCCACCCTGCATATGCAGAGCGGACACAGATACAACCCACTCTACTCTATGGGCCCTTGGATCCCATCTGCCAAGATAGAAGGGGACGGATCGGATTGGAGGTAGGTGGGGTGTAAACGGCCACAAGTCCGTTTACATCTGCGGCTCGATAGAGGTGAACAGAGGGTCAGACCGATAGTGTCAATGGGGCCTAAGGCTGTTTTCACACTGATGCACTGTGGTTTACCTACACAGGGGGCAGACAAGTGCACCTGTGGCTTTCCTGCAGGTTAGCTGTACTTTGCTATAGACTTATATTATATCCTGCAGGTGTGGTGCACTTTCTGAAAGCGCACTAAACTTGCAGGTAATAACAGAAGTCTATGGCTTAGTGCAGGTAACCCGCAGGTGTTCTGCGCTGCACCTGCGGATCAGTTGGAAAGCAGCCCAGTAACCACTGCAGAACAGATATGTCCATATATACACTGTGATTTAAGTAATAAACTTACCTTTAATAAGTTTTCCATTCAGGTATCGCCAGCTGTTGTCCCAGGCAGATTGCATTTGGTATCACTCCACCTGTGATAGGAGTTGGCGCTATACAGGAAGCATCGGCTTATACGGCTCTGCAGCCACTTGCTTCCTCTACCAGTGGCTTTTTTTTTTTTTTTTTAACAGAAGCCTTTACCAGCGGATTTATTCACAACACTGATGCTCTGAGATGGCGGGTTGGCAACCCACAATCTGGGCTTGCCAACCCGCCATCCCAGAGCAGGAGGTTGCGGGCTACATGAGAGGGCTCTGCGGGCCACATGTTGCCCCCGTGCCACTGGTTGGCACCCCTGCCCTAAACCCAAACTTAAAAATCTGCATTAATAAATTCCTGGTTTGTCATAACAGCAACAGTATCATTTTTCAGAAAAGCTCCACCTTTTATCATTAAAAGCCATGCTTGAGCTCCAGTAAGAGGTTTTGCCTAGGCTGAGCTGATGTCATCAGTCTGCTGCAGGCAAGAGAAGGCATTATTTCCTCAGTTTATACTGCCCTGTAATCAGACTGTAATACTGTAACTATGGGGGGGGGGTTACTAAAATTGGTGCACTCAGAATCTGGTGCAACTGTGCATGGTAGCCAATCAGCTTCTAAATACAGCTTGTTCAATTAAAATTTGACAATAAAACCTGGAAGCTGATTGGTTTCCATGCACAGCTGCACCAGATCTTGAACACTCCTGTGTCTACTTTAAAGAGCAATTAACCCAAATTCTTAAAGTGATTGTAAAGTCTTGGGTTTTTTTTTTTGTTAAAAATAACAAACATGGTATACTTACCTCCTCTGGGCAGTGGTTTTGCACAGAGCAGCCCAGACCCTCCCCTTCTCGGGTCCCTCTTTGGTGCTCCTGGTCTCTCCCTCCTGTTGAGTGCCCCCACAGCAAGCATCTTGCTATGGGGGCACCCGAACAGAGTCACAGATTCCGTGAGTTGTGATATCATCCATAGGCGCCTATAGCCGAGCCGTTGTCAGCACTCCCTCCCCCCCTTTATTTTTTTTAAATAATAGTTATAGTTAGGGTTTTCTTCTACTTCAACTGCTAACAGTAGCTGCTTATCATACAGCATCGAAAAGCATCCATACATTTTCTGTGCCAAGATCTCTCAGCGCTAAGATCCCAGAGCCAGAATGAAAAGACTAGAGTTATGTTTTATTGTATACAAAATGGCTTTAGAATATATGCAAATTTATGAATATGTTTTATTCTATAAGCCACACAGCGATAATTGCGAGATAAGATTATACAAAATCCAAATACTTAGTCCTCACGATGGCACCACTTTTCTGTTGGGAAATAATCTTGCATCTTCCATAGTTCTAGCTGCTACATTAAATATCAATGGCAATTCCGTAACAAAGAAAAAGCATCAGAATAAAAGTCCTGAATATGTTTTGTCCCCAGAGAGAAAGGGCCGCAAAACTCACCGAGCTGACTAAGCAATATCCAATGATTTTACTTCCGAGTTGAAGCCTGAATTATACAGAGCCCTGAGGGCATTTTGGAGAATGAATAGAAATATGTGAAGGGACCGCTAGGGGTCTACTTTTAAGTTCTTGTGTCACTTTAAAGGAAGCCTGTATCAAATCTGGCGAGCTTTGTCCAAGTGCTCCTGGAATATTTACGACCAAGAGAACTCCTACAAATAGTGATTGCGCTGGTATATGACCCCTTCTGTATCCCCCTTGTGTTTCTGGGGATATAAGGAGCCAGGCAGCCTATTCCACATCTGATAGACCTATCCAAAAGCCATGCGTTTCTGGACCCGGTCCTACATGCTGATCATGTCGGTCTTGAATGTCCAGCTTGCACGTAACCCCTGAAAAGCCTTGCTGATCCTTAGGTATGAATAAGCACTGAAGTTAGTGTGAAACGCATCAGTATATTCTTGTAACACCCGTTTGGTGTAAATGATTTGATGTGATCTTTGTTTTGGAATAAACAACACAAGAAATCAATTTCGGTGTGCGGCTATCCAGAGTTCTTTCCATTACCTGATCCTTAGGTACACAGCTTTCGAGAGATGATCAAAACAGTTCATGCCAAATTATCCAAAAGGGACAAACACAATTTTTTATGTTTTTATTGAATTAGTACATGTTTCGTCCAAAAATACAATACATTACATCACTTCCGAAGTTTTATTGTGTCATATGAGAATTTTCCTATGTTGAATAACCTCTTGATTTTCGATATGAAGACTAGCGTGCCAAAATAAAACAAATAAAAATGGATGATCATTCATCTGATATTCTCATCGTGTGTATGAGGCTTAAGGCCCAGAGGAAGCTGGTGGGGTTTGCGTTTCTGCCAGCATGGTAGACATTGGCCAAGGCTTGTCACCGACCATTCCTTAATTATGATGAAGTTAAGCAGTGGCTTATGGGTACCATGGTTTACAAGAAACTCACTAAATTACTGAAGATTTGGGGCCGAGGGAGAACTTATAATGGCCATCTGAAACTTGACTGATCCCTGCTCTCTATATGAATTTATGTGAATGTGCTGTGTAACGGGCTGGATCACCCAGGAACCTTCCATGTCCCCTTCTCCCAGGCAACTTCTTCCTCCTTTTTTCCCCCTCTTTCTTTTTTGCGGCCTGTTGAAGAAGTCTAGGTGGCTCTTTTCTACTCCCTCTCCCTTTTTCTCTTAAAGTGTTCCTTCTCAGGCCCCGGAGCCCCCCCCCCCCCCCCCCCCCCCCACCCCCCCCCCCCCCACCCCCCCCCCCCCCCCCCCCCCCCCCCCCCCCCCCCCCCCCACCCCCCCCCACCCCCCCCCCCCCCCGCCCCCCCCCCCCCCCCCCCCCCCCCCCCCCCCCCCCCCCACCCCCCCCCCCCCCCCGCCCCGCCCGCCCCCCCCCCCCCCCCCCCCCCCCCCCCCGCTCCCCCCCCCCCCGCCCCCCCCCCCCCCCCCCCCCCCCCCCCCCCCCCCCCCCCCCCCCCACCCCCCCCCCCCCCCCCCCCCCCCCCCCCCCCCCCCCCCCCCCCCCCCCCCCCCCCCCCCCCCCCCCCCCCCCCCCCCCCCCCCCCCCCCCCCCTCCCCCCCCCCCCCCCCCCCCCCCCCCCCCCCCCCCCCCCCCCCCCACCCCCCCCCCCCCCCCCCCCCCCCCCCCCCCCCCCCCCCCCCCCCCCCCCCCCCCCCCCCCCCCCCCTCCCCCCCCCCCCCCCCCCCCCCCCCCCCCCCCCCCCCCCCCCCCCCCCCCCCGCCCCCCGCCCCCCCCCCCCCCCTCCCCCCCACCCCCCCCCGCCCCCCCCCTCCCCCCCCCCCCCCCCCCCCCCCCCCCCCCCCCCCCCCCCCCCCCCCCCCCCCCCCCCCCCCCCCCCCCCCCCCCCTCCCGCCCCCCCCCCCCCCCCCCCCCCCCCCCCCCCCCCCCCCCCCCCCCCCCCCCCCCCCCCCCCCCCCCCCCCCCCCCCCCCCCCCCATTTTTTCCTTTTCATTTTTTTCTCTCTTTTGGTGGGGCAAGGTAAAGTTTAGGCTGGTAGCCTTTACTGCCAGTGCACTGTTTTATAGCTTCTCTGCTGTCTCAGTAATGCAGTTGTTAGTGTCCTCGGTTTGAACTGTGCATCTTATGTGCTACTGTCTGTTTTTGGAGTTATAATCACATTTCTTGACCTTGATGTTCTTTGTATGCTGCAATCAAGTGTATTTGTTTTCTACTACCTTTCTAGAAAAAATGAAAACATCTCAATAAAATACTTTGTAAAATAAAGGAAAACTGTAATAAAGGAAACAGAGTCTACCTTTACTGACCTTTGTATCTGAAAATTCTAGTTGCTGGGCTAGATAGTATTAAAATTGAAGAAAAGCCTATGTCCAATTAAAAATGTTCTTTCCCCCCCCATTCTCCCACCTATCCAACCTAACCTGTTAAAAAAAAAAAATATGTGTACTTACCTATTTTTAATCAGTTCCAGCCCAGTCACATGATCCTGCCACTCCGGCTCCCCTGTGTTAGAGAGCGATCAATAACAGCTGGGAATTCCGGGACCCGTGGTGTCACCCATGGGCTCCCATAGCTGAGTCTTTGTTGGTGCTCCCTCCTCTCCCCTGCAAAAGCTGTGAGATCACATAACTGGCCGGAGTGGACTAAAAATAGCTAAGTATACAGTACAGATCTTATTTTACAGGTTAGGCAGGGTTGGCAGGAGAGAGGGATTTTTTTTAAGAATAGTTAGAAATAGGCTTTTCTTCCACTTTAAGTCCATTTGACAGAAGTCAAGCAATCAATTTTTGCCAAGCAGGAATGCCCATAAACTGATCAAAATTTGCCTAGTGCCTGATGAACCGACCAAATTTCGATCAGCGTATGGCCAGCTTTATTCA
This sequence comes from Lithobates sylvaticus, assembly GCA_028564925.1. Classification (NCBI taxonomy): domain Eukaryota; kingdom Metazoa; phylum Chordata; class Amphibia; order Anura; family Ranidae; genus Lithobates; species Lithobates sylvaticus. The sequence goes on along the minus strand of CM053036.1, from coordinate 49,517,591 downwards.
CGTCTAACTGGGTTTGTTCTGTAATGTTGAAGGTGTGCCAAAGCTTATCAATGCCACTTCTTCAGGAAGATACCCCAACATTTATATCCACACATATAGCACCATCGCCTTATTTCAACCACCATGGAATGTGTTAACTCAGTTGTCCAAAAAACAGGAGGTGTGAAAGTTGAGGAACCACCCTGTTTTAGTCTTTGGTCTCAGGCAGTCTGCATATGTGTTAATCATTTAATTCACACGGGCGAAGGTGTGAATTGGTGTCAAATTTAGAGATGTTAAAAAGGCACCTTTGCAAACTCCCTGACATGAAGGATGGGATTATACAACTAGAACTCCTCCCACTGATAAGAGGCACCATTCTGCCCACTGAAACCAACATAAAGGCATCATTGCTTTCACCGATTCCAACAGTTGGGAAGTATTCCTCTCACTGACACCAACAATGTAATGTAATTCCTTCCATGGATCAAAATGATTGAGCACAATTATTCCCATTGACCTGACCAATGGGGCACGATTCCTCCTCCTACTGACCACAGGTGTAATTTATTTATTCCTGCAGCCCACCAAGCCTGATAGATTGCCTACTTCCACTGATACTAGAGCTGCACAATTAATCGTTAAAGATCATGATCTCGATTCAACCCCCCACACGATCTTAATCCAGCATTTGCACGATTCATGTGGATTTAAGTTCAGAGCAGTTCCCTGCTCACAGCTGTCTAAAAAAAAAAAAAAAACAGCAGCTGGCAATATTTATCAACATTGATCTGCTGAAAGAGAGAAAAAAATAAACATTGTATCTTAATGTTCATTTACAGATCAAAGGGATGAACTTCGGTCTGTAAATAAATTCAGTTTAAAGCAACCTTGTCAAGTAAAACAAAATATTTTTTTTTTTTTTATTAAATTGTTCCTCTGTTTAACCCCTTATTAACCTTTAATTTACTCTAATCAGCCTTATTAACTCAGTATTCTCCTTCTCCATTTAATTATTATTTCCCCGCTGATTTTTTTTTAATTTATTTACTTTTATTTTATAAACTATTAATATTTAAATTCACATTAAAAAAAAGGACAAAATAAAAACATGTATTTCATTTGTAAAATTGCTTTTCAATGCTTTGTACCATTGCTTACAGCTGAAGTGTAAACAAAAAAGTCGCAGTAGGTATCGGTAATTGGTACTAAAAAAAGAAAAAAAAAAAAAGACCCTAATATAACTGTAATTTTTTTATTTCTTTACACATAATTTCTTTAAATTTGATTGATGCAAAAAATATTATGTCTCATTTTATTGCCATATTGTTTGATGACCCAATAATGTTCAGGGGTTGTAAATATTTTAAATAAAAATGTTCTTCAGAATCGTGATCTTTATTCTAAGCAAATAGTGATTCTCATTTTCTCATTCCCAGCAGTGCAGCCTTCCTAAAGTCTGAAGGACAGTAAACTGGCCCTTCATCAAAAAAGTTTGGAGACCCCTGCTCCAGACTGAAATCCACCGATCAAGGCATTTTTATATTTGCATATATTCCTTCCTAGAGTCAGCCCACTGCTTACAATAGGGCTGAGAGCTCACGAGAGGCAGGGCGCTGTAATGTTTTCATAGGTACAGCACTCTGCCGGCTCCTCCAATGAACCATAATCTGCCTGCATTGCATAAAGAATCATTAGCAGTGATATCACTAAAATAATGTATGCAACGAAACCTGAAAGGCATGTTGATGAGTGTGTAAAGGAGGGACCAGAGAAGGGAAAATATAAGCAGGACCTAACAGTAAGGGCACTAGCACCTGGAAGCGATATTAACCACTTAAGGACCGAGCCTCTTTCTGAGATTTGTTGTTTACAAGTTAAAAAAAATGTTTTTTGCTCGAAAATTACATAGAACCCCCAAACATTATACATTTTTTCTAACACCCTAGAGAATAAAATGGCGGTCGTTGCAATACTTTCTGTCATACCGTAGTTGCACAGCCATCTTACAAGCGCACTTTTTTGGGGAAAAATACACTTTTTTGAATAAAAAAATAAGACAACAGTAAAGTTAGCCCAATTTTTTTTAATATTGTGAAAGATATGTTATGTTATGACATATAGGTTATGCCGAGTAAATTGATACCCAACATATCATGCTTCAAAATTGCACCTGCTCGTGGAATGGCGACAAACTTTTACCCTTAAATATCCCCATAGGCGAAGTTTAAAAAATTCTACAGGTTGCATGTTTAAAGTTACAGAGGAGGGCTAGAATTATTGATCTCGCACTAACGATCGTGCCGATACCTCACATGTGTGGTTATGTGGGTGCTACTCACATATGCGTTCACTTCTGCACACAAGCTCGTCAGGACGGGGCACGTTTAAAAAAAAAAAAAAAAAATGTATTCATCTTTATTTTACCTTTACACTGTTTTTAAAAAAAATGTTAATTAAAATTGTGTCACTTTTATTAGTAGAAAAAAAGCATGACAGGACCTCTTAAATATGAGATCTGAGGTCAAAAAGACCTCAGATCTCAGATTTACACTAAAATGCAATTAAAAAAAAAAAGTTGTCATTAAAAAAATGAAGAAAAAAAAATTTCCCTTTAAAATCTATGGGCGGAAGTGTCGTTTTGAGGTCACTTCCACCCTACAATGATATGGAGACGGGTGGGGGCCATCTTCCCCTCACTCGTTTCCATGTCAGGCCACAAGAAGGATCCGTAAGCGGCAAAGAGCACGGCGGGAGGGGGGGCCCTCTCACCGCCACAGATAAAAGTGATCTTGCGATGAATCCGCCGCAGAGACCCCTTTTATCTTAAACTGGACCGCTCACTGAAGAAGAGGATATCGGGGTTATGGCAGCTAGCTGCTGCCATAACAACGATATGCCTCTTCAAACAGCTGAAGTATAACGACGGTGGGCGGACCGGAAGTGGTTTAACCGCTGGACATTATTTTTTATTTTTTTTGTTACTGCAAGGTAAAGGCATAATGTGCTAGTATGCCTTATTCCAGCTCACACTTCACACTTTATAAGTAGTTGCAGAAAACAATATTTTTTTCCTTTTGGGATTAAAGTTTTGCATCAAAACTAACTGCTTCGCATTCAGGACAGCTTGTTCTGCTGAAAAACAAGACTTACTGGCCAGATCCAGGTGAAAATAAAAAAAATAAAATATAAAACCCATTACATCTAAGAATTGGTAAGCTGCAATATAGAAAAAAAAAAAAAGAAAATAAAAAAAGTTTGCTTTTGGGTTTAATAATACTTTAAGAAGGAGCTTAGCAGTGTCTGCTTTACTTGAATATCTTTACTCAAGTGACAGGTTTGCGTGATCTCAATTATGTACAACTTCCGGTCAGCTGCTAACACGTTTCAGTTTTCCATGAAATTTATCTATGGAATTGCAGGAACAGATGGAAGAGATAAGATCACGGCACTTACCCCATCTTCCCCAACATCATTTTTCATTGAAGGATAATACACAAAACATTTCCTGACTAATATGTGAAAAAAAAAAGAGCAAAAGTCCTGCCAAAAACATACTACTCAAAGTGTCTAAAAACATTATTTTCTGCCCTTCAAATGATGCTTTTAGTCTGCGCTGTCATTATCAGAGCCGGGTTCTGATTTATAGTCTAATACAAAAAGCAGGATGCTGTTTTGAAATGAGCGCCGACACTAAATATAACCGACTGTTTCCTTCCGGCACAATGATGGAGGTGGTCATAGATATAATCACAGTATCTGCCAGCCCGAAAATCTCTGTAGTGTTTACATGCAGCCATTTTTATCAATTCTTCCTCATATGTTTGGCTGTTAAAAGCACGAGTACCCCATAAACTGGAAACAGGAGGGCACTTGCCCACCTGGCGACATAGTGAACAAGTGGCAAAGACACTCAAGTCTTTTCCTCTACACTGATGGGTTTTGCAATCGGCTGCGGCTAATCCCCAGCAGGGGCAAAACACGTCAGTGGACAGGTAAAGGTTCGTGTTTTTCTGCAGATTTTTTAAATAATGTTTTTCGAAACACAAAAAGGAGAGGTGATTAGCTTCAATGTTGCTATCGGGTGTTTAATCCAGAACTCAGTGACATATTTATAAAGTGGCAAATGTGCATTTTACCAAGCATTAACTGGTAGTGAATCAATCTGTCATTTAAAGTGTTTGTAAAATAAAAAACAAAAAACATTACACTGCCCCCAAAATAAATAAATGTGATTTCTCATTCTTGCTTCTCTCATATACCTGGATGATCCTGCCTGTGCTGCTCCTCTACAAGTAAACTGACCACGGTAGCATGGCAGCCGATCCAAGCTACCGGGGTCAGTTTAGGTCTTGTGCCATCACCCCAAAGATACAGGCACGCTGTGCAAGAACATTGAGCACCTTTATCTTTCGTGGTCAGTGAGAAGCCCCACCAATCTCTGCTCTCAAAAGGAGAAGGGGGGGGGGGGGGGGGGGGGGGGCTAGTGTTGTTTTCTGCCAGTGCCGAGTCTGATTGTGTTCTATTGCCATGCTCAGACACTGGATGCACCCACCGGCAAGTCCGTGCATTGCTGTGGAGCTGACAGCGATCACGTGACGTGCAGTTAGAAGCTGCAGAACACAGCAGAGGCATGTTTTTTTAACCTATTGGCATTGCGCCTCCTGGCCCTTTAAGGGGTTTAGGATGACAGGAGGCGGGACTTATGATCATTTGACCGCCACGATTGGCTGTCATGGGGGTGACGCGATCAGGAGCTTTCTGTTAGCTGCTGGTAACTATGCCGGGAGTGCGCTCTTGGCTCAGCCGTATTTACACGCAAATATGTGGCCGTTCAGCGCCAAGGCCCACCAGACGGGAGGCTGCACATTTGCATGCAGTCGGGACCAAGGGGTTAAACAAAATAAACTCACTGTGCAGGTAACATTTATTTAATCAGTTGGCACACAAAGAGGTGTTTTTAGCTAGGTTAACAACCACTTTAAAACACATGCACCTGTAGGATTTACTTGCAAGCAATGTTTGGTGAATGTCAGATTCACTGCTTTATAAATATGACCCTAAAATGCAAGAACAGAATTACAATTGGCAAGTAAACATTTAAGCATACATGCATTTCAATTGTGCGTTAAAAGTACAACTCTGGGCAAAATCAAAAAGGGATATAGGAGGACAGAAGAGGGCGCCACCAAATAAGTGAACACCATTTATTAAGGGGAATTAATTTTTTTTTTTTTTTTAAATGCACTTAATTGCATTAATATGGTAGTAGGCATACCACCCAGACTGGATGGGAACACTCTGTGGAAAGTGTGCCAGGCCCTGAAATGCGTAGTGACATCACCGCCTGGGGCAAAGAGGGGACCCAAGAGCAGCTGATCAATGGCCGAGCCCTCTTTTGTTTGTTCTTTGATATGCGCATTAGGACTCAAGACCTACAGTAATTTAAGGAGTTGCAATCACCTTGGGTGCTTTTTAGAAACTTTTTTACTCTGAATACCCATATGGATTTCATCCCTGTAATTTTTAGTCGCCTTTTATTGGTCTCTCATCATTTAACGCTTTTTTCACCCCCCTTTTTTTCCCCCATGATTCAGTCTTTGACATACCTTCATAGATTCGTTATTTTCCCACTTCTTGTAGCAGGGCAGTGAGACTGTTTGCTCTGCAGTGATATTACACAACAGTATAGTCTTACATGGACATGGTTTACAATGGCACTAGAGTAAGCAACAAATCAAAGTCCCAATACCAGCTAACACTTTTAAGCAGTGAGTGTTGGGGGGAAAAAAAAAGCTTTAAAGCCTTAATTTACCCAAAAAAAAAAAAAAGCACAGGACATTACTTACCTTAAGTGAGACATTGTCCTTATGCTGCGGTGTTCTTTTTTGGCCAAACTCTTGCTTTTCCAATGCCATCCACATCCATCATCTTCCAGTGCAATGGAGGTTAATCGAACTAAGGGGTTGTTACAGGAACTCATCAAAAGTGGCCAACTATATCCACCCTTTCTGCCCAGCTACTCCATTCATGGAAGCTTACTCAGCTAATGTGACCCCAATGCTGATGGAGAGAGGCAGAGGAGGGTCAAACAAGGATGCTATGCGAAAGACTAACATCCTCCTGATCAACTGATGAAGCCATTGGTCGTTAGGATGCCGGCAGCTAGAAGGTTGTAATGTTGAACAATGAAAACCTGTGACTTATGCCATGTACACACGACCGGTTTTCCCGTCGGAATAAACTCTGAAGGTTTTTCTGACGGAGTTCCGCTGAAACGGTCTTGCCTACACACGATCACACCAAAGTCCGATCGTCAAGAATGCAGTGACGTACAGCACATACAACGGGACTAGAAAAAGGAAGTTCAATAGCCAGTAGCCAATAGCTTCAGTCTCGTACTTGCTTCAGAGCATGCGTCGTTTTTGGTCCGCCGGAACAGCATACAGACGATCGGTTTTCCCGATAGGAATTGGTTCCGTTGGAAATATTTAGAATGTTCTATTTCTCGGTCCGTCAGAATTTGAGAAAAAAAAGTCCGATGAGACGCCCAAACGATCGGATTATACAATAAAAAGACTCCGACAAACTTTTTCTGTTGGACTTTCCACTGGTGTGTACGCGGCATTAGTGTAACTAAAGGGCAGGTTGTTTACAATTTTTGGCCAATATTTAGGTATTTTGTAAAGGCACCCCTGAAGAAACCTCAAGGTATCCTGGTTGAAAAGGGCTGGTTTAAACCATATGCATAAAAGATGATCACTGATTCAGAGATGACCATGGAGGCACAAATCAGATCGGTAATCAGCGGATCCCACCATCTCCTTCGCATGCTACGCAGACTCATCCCCTTCATCCCGGAAAAGGAAAAAGCGGTAGTAGTAGGAACGATCATCAATTCGCGTCTCGACTATGCAAACTACCTCTACATAGGATTACCGGATTACCAGATTGCGCGCCTTCAAATTGTCCAAAACACAGCAGCAAGATTAGTCACCGGAAAGAAACCCTGGGAATCCATCTCTCCATCCCTAAGGATCCTCCATTGGCTCAAGGTAAAAGACAGGATCACATTCAAGACCCTCTGCCTCACCCACAAATGTACACAAGGAAACGCTCCTCAATACCTTTGTGAGAAAATAGAAAAATACATACCAAATTGCAGCCTTCGATCAATAAACCAAAATCGCCTTCTCATCCCCAAAGCCCGCTACAAATCGAAGGGAGAACGAAGATTCGCAGTACAGGGACCCCGGCTATGGAATGCTCTACCGAACAACATCAGCTTGGAAGAAAACCATCAGGCCTTCAGGAAAAAACTCAAGACCCACCTCTTCTAAACATGGCATCATAACAAGAGCAGACAAGCGCCTTGAGGCGATTCAGTTCGCAGTTGTAGCGCTATACAAATCATTCATTCATTCATTCATTCACTGTAAGCACCATTCACAGTATAATATGGTTTGGCGAAACCCCTGTAACTGCCATATTTCCAGGAGAGCCAGGCTGGTACGTAAATGCGTAAAATGATGAAAAAAGTCATGAGCACATGAAATTTAAAAAAATAAAAATAATCGTACACTGAATAGTATCCTAACAGGTATTAATCCCACACAGGTACCAGAATACAAGATTTTTGCTATATCAAGCCTTCAAGCTGTTTTCCTGGGTTTAAAACAACAGTCAAGTTCTTAGTCAAGGCCGAGGGCGTTTGGATTTAAGTAAATCTTTGGTAAGCAAGAGGCAGTGACGGCAGGAAGACGTGAATCCCTTTCACAGCCGCTTTACTCGCAGATGTGGGTATTAAGAAACTTTAAAAATTCCCCACATAGTTTTGCAAGCTATATACAGGTCAGTCGGCAAGTACATAAAACATTAAATGAAAGGTTTCCAGCCGTATACCAGAGAAATGGGAACAGTGGGGTACGGGAAACACCATTGGGTAAGACAGCGGCAAAACCGGCGCCAAGTTTAGGGACGCAAAGCGAACAAACAACGGGGTGTTTTAGGGTCACGATGGAACTAGGCTGCATGGGGAAAAAAATCTTCAAGCTGCTGGCAAGCTCCTCACCTGCGTACACCTTACTGTCTGTCTTTCATTAGCAAGAAACAAAAAGACCAGGCAGGGAAGAAACTGGCGGCTCTAGAGAGAGAGAGCGAGAGCGAGTTTGGCTTGTTTTATCCCCCAGCTCGCATCTTCCGATGCCTTTGTAAGTGCAGACAGGAAAGGTGATTTACTCTCCTGCTGCAGCTTTACACACAGCTACGGACGGCACTCCTCAGAACAAGTTTTTATACAGTGAAGCATTTGAGATTTAACTCTGCCAACAAGCACTTTCCACGAAGGTCCTCTGTCAGGATTCAACCTAGATCTTAAAATGAAAGGCCAGAGCTTCTCAGCAACTCAACTGGCAAAGCAGTCTTGCAGGAACAAGCTCCGATCCCTAATGACGAGATTCTTCCATGGCACTCAAAGACATTCTCTAGGTGTTGTTAGAGAAAAGCAGGTGTCTGACACCCCTAATCCTTTGACATTATTGAAATATTTTGCTTATTACTGGTTCAGAGATGGGTGAATCACGGGAAAGTGACTACAGAAAAGTCAGCCAAGATTTTACATATGATCTTATTGAGATTGGGCGGTCTAGATGTAAAAAAGGAAAAGTGCAGCCATTCCGGCACCCCTGCCTGCCATTAGAAGCCCACGTATGCATCGGGAGGACATGTCAAGCCAAAGACAATAATGGCGTCTGCTAAAAGAATGCGCTGAGTGGAGATAGGGGATTGGACAGACTGGTTTTTATTCTCAATGCCTTGGCCAATCCTTTGGCGCCACATTCTAACGGCAAGAAGAAACACCAGAGCTGATGAATGCTGCAGTAGCCCCGGGAAATTAACACAAGCAATGCTTAACCATTTCAGCCCCCTTAATGACCAAGCCATTTCTTGCCATACGGCACTGCGTCGCTTTAAAGGACAATTGCGTGGTCGTATGACATTGTACACAAACAAATTTTATGTCCTTTTTTCCCACAAAGAGAGCTTTCTTTTGGTGGCAATTGATCATCTCTGCGGTTTTTATTTTTTGCGCTATAAACAAAAAAAAGACGACAATTTTGAAAAAAAAATATATATTTTTGCTATAATAAATATCCGAAAAAAAAATGTCTTCATCATTTTAGGCCAATACGTATTCTTCTACATATTTTTGGTTAAAAAATTTAAAAAAACGCGATAAGTGTTTATTAATTGGTTTGCGCAAAAGTTATAGTATCTACAAATCAGGGGATCTATTTATGGCATTTTTATAATTTTTTTTTTTTTTACTAGTAATGACGGTGATCAGCAATTTTTAGCAGGACTGCAACATTGCGGCGGACACATCGGACACTTTTTTGGGACCAGTGACATTTATACTCTGGTAAGAACTATCTCGCTGATTCCTACATTCCCCACTGACGCACACACGTTGTGTGAATCAGACACTTATACTCCCTGCATCACTCAACCATGTGTCTTTTCCTTCATGATGACCCTTATTATTATTCTGACTTTTCGTTGATACTTTTTCTTACACCATTCTCTTTCTCACTTTTTCTTTCCCTTGTGCATCCCTGCCCATATTGTTGCGGACTTCAGTGCATTACATGTGTACTTTTATATACTTTGACTCCTAGCTAACCTTTTAGTAGCTATTAACGGACTTAGTTACATATACCCATACAGTTTTTTGTTACAGTTGTTATGCTGCATATGGCTAATAGGGGACACTTTATTTCCACTAATTTTCTTGCCATGTTCGCCCTCCACCTGGTCTCTGTCTGGGTACGTTGGGTCCCGCTTCTTCAGCTCCCGGTTGGAATGCCTTTCGCTGCTGCCATGTGGGGATTAGCCCTCGGACCCAATCTCCGCTGCAATTTATCCCAAAGGTGTTCTATCAGGTTGAGGTCAGAACTCTGTATAGGCCAGTCAAGTTCCTCCACCCCAAACCCAGTCATCCGTGTCTTTATGGACTTTGCTTTGTGCACTGGTGTTAGAACAGGAAGGGGCCATCCCCAAACTTCGGAGCATGAAATTGTCCAAAATGTCTTGGTATGGTGGCGCCTTAAGTGTTCCCTTTACTGGAATAAAGGAGCCAAGCCCAACCCCTGAAAAATAACCCCACACCATAATCCCCCCCCCCCCCCCCCCACACCAAATGATTTGGACCAGTGCACAAAGCAAGGTCCATAAGGACATGGATGAACAAGTTTGGGGTGGAAAAACATGACTGACCTGCACAGAGCCCTGACCTCAACCCGATAGAACACCTTTGACATGAATTACAGTGGAGACTGCGAGCCAGGCCTTCTTGTCCAACATCAGTGCCTGACCTCACAAATGCGCTTCTGGGAGAATGGTCAAACATTCCCAGACACACTCCTTTAGATTGAGCACAGATAGAGCAGAGAGGGAAAAGACACTTGTGCCCAGATAGGAAGGCAACGCATAACAAAAGCCAAGCCTAGCTTTAGTTTGATATGCGTTGCCTTCCAATGCTCCTTGCTGCAAAGGCCAGTAATAGGTGAGGGCAGTGGCATATTTTTTGTAATGATTGATTTTAGGTCAGACAACGCATTGACACCTTTGCAGCCATTGTGCTACATGCTGGGTGTTCAATGTGCTCCTGTACCTTTAAGGAGGGGTGTTCTCCCTCCAGTCCATCTGCCTTCATCTATCTCATCAGAATGCTTGTGCTTCCACTGTGGAGCCTCTTATAAGTTAGAGGTCTACCGATCACAGGGTGCCTTGCTGGGGCCTGTAGCTTACGCATGTATTTGCAAATTTGTGCAACCAAACCCCTGTTTTAAAACGCATACTGTTAGATAGGTTAATCTGGTTGGTCGCAGGCTGGTTGGTAAGTAGAGCTTGGAATTTTTCCAAGAATTTTTCCTTGGCTTTTGCTCGACTCCTGCCCTATAGCCTCATAGCTGTAAATCTGCAGTATAAGATCATCTAAGGCCTCCGACTGCTAGTCTCACGAGATTAGGAGTGAGATTTGGTGATATAACTGCTGCTGTGCTGATCGTTGTACTCATGGAGAGGAAGCTGTACCCATAGATTGCAGTACAAGGATCTCCCTGCTTCTACTTTATCCATTTTGTGGCTCTGTGGTTTTTCCACCTATCCTGCAGCTTCTTGAATATCATCTCACCATTCATCAGATCACCAGTCAATTAGGAAGCAAAGCTCTGCTACTCAACCAAGCTGGCCACCTCCACATAGAGAGACAGTGCAGAACAAGGCATGGCAAGTCAGTGATGGAGAAAAGACCAGTTGTGTGAGACTACAGCCAACATTGGTGACTAGCTCTTCACTTTCTTGCTTGCTTTATTTTTATTTATTAATTTAAGGTATTTATATAGCGCCGTCAATTTGTGCAGCGCTTTACATATATATTGTACATTCACATCAGTCCCTGCCCTCAAGGAGCTTACAATCTAAGGTCCCTAACTCGCATTCATACATACACATACTAGAGACGATTTAAACAGGAGCCAATTAACCTACCAGCATTTTCTTTGCAGTGTGGGAGGAAACTGGAGTACCCAGAGGAAACACACACAGACACAGGGAGAACATGCACATTCCAAGCAGGTAGTGTAGTGGTTGGGAATCAAACCAGCACCCCCATTGCGGCAAGGCAGAGGTGCTTACCAATTAGCCACAGTGTTTTTTTTTTTTTCTTGTAGGCACAAGTTCCACAGTTCAGGTTCTCTTTAAAAGCAGAACCTAGAGGTATCTGCAAGTGTGCCAACACAGATCACTCTATGAAATTCCTAAATCTGCAGCCCTCCATCATGCAAATCCTGACCAGTTCTTGCAGACACTTAGGCCCACATGTTCCAGGCTCTACAATTGGCCAGTGAGGCCACCCATTACAATAAAGGGGCAACAATGAGGTGCAGGTGGGGGCAAACCAAGGGCTTAAAGTGTTACTAAACCCAGCACCCTGCATTCACTAGATCTGGACTCCCACAGTACACAGAACATGGGAATGCAATTATTTAAGTACATATAAACTGCTAAATACCTTTTCTCATCAGCAGTTATAGCAGTCTTGTGACTTCCATCAGTGACCAGAGCTTGTAGGAGGAGTTTTCATTCTCCTCTAATTGTCCTAGGAGGCTGCAGGACCTATAACCCTCTGTCTGCATAGTGCCGATTGGCCCTGTGCTGATCACGTGCACTCTCCCAAAGGAAAAAAAATACAATACACACCAAACTGAGCATGTGCAGCTTGCCCTCAAGACTCTGTTCTATAAGCAGATAGATTGGGGAGAGCGGAAGAAGGAGAGAATCAGAGAAAACAGCCATTTTACACAATGCAGAGGATTAACCCCTTAGGTTACACAGTGAGTATAACAAGCATGCTTTACTGCATATACAGACTGATTTTACTGTTGTGGGTTTAGTAACACTTTAACTACAGTAGCGGCTTTATAACACACCTCCCTGAATTTGGGGCTCCCGATACTGAGGTGCTCGAAGGTATGGCTGAATGAATGACAGAATGAATACCTGCTTTTGACATCTCCTTCCTGTTTAGAGATTTAAAGCACAGATATCACTTAAACACAAAGCAATCTGATATTTTTACCTGAGCAGCCAACTTTTTAAAAGTCAGAATCCATAGTAATTTTGTTTTAATAAAGCCTTCCAAAAACCACACTGGAAGTGATCAGAAGAGATGCACTCTGGATACAAAGCATTTAGTCAGGACAGATGGAAATGTTTTAAGCTGTTCACAGTCATCAATCATTCCTAGATAAAAATGTGTCAGTGGTATTTTTCCACAAAGTGAGGGAAAAGTTCTGACAAAAACAATTCCATGGATAGAAGCACAGCATGCATCTTTTACTTTGGCAAACCAAAGCAGCAGAGGTTCCCGATGCAGAACTTGTGGAATGCCACTCAACCTACCAGGAATGCCCCTACTAACCCCCCCCCCCAAAGCACCAGATCACTCCAAGGAGCTTTGTATGAAAAATCTGCTAACACCTCAAGAAATGAACAGGTGGGGAGCAACTAAAAAGTGTCTTCTTCTACCCCATACATTATACAATTTTCCTGTATACTTTTCCGCTCCTTGCACTACATAATTTAAGGTAAATTTAAAGGAAATTAAATAAGAAAATGTTATAACCTATAGCCAGTCTAATGCCCCGTACACACGAGCGGATTTTCCATCAGAAAAAACTTGGATGGTTTTTCCGACGGAATTCCGCTCAAGCTTGGCTTGCATACACACGGTCACACACAAAAGTTCTCTGAACTTTCAACCGTCAAGAACGCGGTGACGTACAACACTACGACGAGCCGAGAAAATTAAGTTCACTGCTTCCGAGCATGCGTCAAATTGTTTCCGAGCATGTGTAGGAATTTTGCACGTCGGAATTGCTAGAGACGATCGGAATTTCCAATCAATACTTTTTCCCGACCGAAAAATAGAGAACCTGCTCTCACCTGCGGGAATTCCGCCAGCAAAAGTCTGATGGAGCATACACACGGTCGGAATTTCCGACCAAAGACTCACATCGGACTTTTGCTGGGGGGAATTATCGATCGTGTGTACGGGGCATACGTTTATTGTGAGCTCACAGCTTCTGACTGCTGCCAAGGACAAATCAGAACCAAGGACACACTACAATTTCTATTCATTTGAATTCAGGTAAAAGAAAACGGAGGTTGCTTCTCAGCTATTCACTAAAGGATGTGTTAATACTAAAGGATATATTTTTTTTTTGTTTAATTTAAACAGAGTTTATACTTGCCTACTCTGTGCAACAATATTGTACAATAAGGTTCCTTATCTACTCTTCTGGAAGTCCCCTGCCAAGGCTGTTTGCTCCTCCCACCTCCGGATGCCTCCTTAGCAAGCCGGGTGCTAAGGCAACAGTGCATGCATGCTCCCATATCAGGCTATGTGCGTCCATAGACTGGGCTGGTAAGGCTGGTAAGCCATGGCCCCGCTCCCTCCTCACAGGAGTTTGCATGCCTTACCCCCTACCTCTCCACCTCGTTCAACCAAAGAAGTCTACAATTCATTGAGAAAAACTCACTGGACCCAGAGATTAGCAGCAATCACTGCAGTAGTGGTCTGAAAGGTATGGTATATGCATACTCTGGCGTCTATGTACCCACGCTACAGTGTGGTCAAAAGGCATCATGCCCGATTGGACACTTCTGCTGGCGTGAAGGTGTAATGTCCCTTTAAATGTTTAGTATATGAATACCAGCACTATCCCAAAATCATACACCTGTATATACCAAACAACCAGACTATGCAAGCATATACAATTTAGATCCAATCATAAAAAATCTACCCAAGTTCATAGATAAAGTTCATAAATAAAGAGCAAAGAAGAAGTTCCCACCCAATGCATTTTGCTCCTCCCGTGGAGAGCCTTCAGAGGCCTCTCAAGACGCACTGTGGGAGAAGCAAAATGCATTCGATGGGAACTTCCGGTGGCGTCACGTCCAGCCATTGGAACGCACGCTGCGGAGTTGTGTTCCAAACCGGCACTACATGCTTGTTACCAGAGTATATTTGTGAGGGCTATACTTATGTTTTAATTTAATTACATAATAAAAATACAATATAAAATGAATAATACATGGAATCACACTATGGAGATCTTCCGATACTTCTTGCATGCTAAAACATCTTATCAACCAGACATCTTGCTGTGATGAGTGGAGGAGCCGAAAGTAAAGCATTGCTTGGGACTTTGTCCATATTGGCAAGAGTATTAACTTCTAGAAGTTGGTGAATGGGGGCACATAAGAGGGGAGCACAGCACCTTATTGCCCTTTTTGTACTTTACTGCCACAGGAGCATTGGAGCACTGACTGCACTTTTGAAGATAACTTGTTTTGCATTTTATCTATGAACTTAAGTAGATTTTTTTACGATTGGATCTAAATTGTATATGCTTGCACATTCTGATTGTTTTGTATATACCTGTATACAAATTTTTCGGATAGATGGGGATAGCGCTAAATGGTAGAATCATACTTACAATGGTTCAACCTGGACCAGTGTAACTATGCAATAAAATCCATACCTGGGGTTCAGCTTTAAATATTTCCTTTACTCATGGGGAGCCACCTCCCCGTCTGTTCTTGACTTCTTTTCCGGCTGGTAGCTAGGACAGCTACTCAATAAAATTTGAAGGCCTTAGCTTACATACATTGATTTGCATTGGTTTACAGAATGCCGGGTGCAGCAGACAGAGCAGAACTCAAACACTCTGTACGTAGTATAATGGATTGGGGTATGGGAGTCCATTTTAAAGGAAATCCTCTACTGAGAGAAATACGTAGACCTTGACTTAAATACTTTTTACGCCCCTGACCTGCAACAAACATAAGGTTAGAACTCCTGGTCTTCATATTTGTTTAAAGTTGGGGTATCAGAAAGTTCTCTAACAAACGCTCAAGTTGCCAGCCTGCCAGCCTCAATTATTCCCATTCCCATATAGGAGGGCATAGTAACTCCATGGGGGAGTTTCACAAAACAAGGCACAAGGAAAACTGCAACCAGTCCAGTTTACCCTTCCAAATGAAGAAAGGTAGCGGATTAGAATCTAGGTGTAAAATTACAGAAAAGGGTTTTTAATAAGATTATTTTTGGATATTCATATTTCTTGGTCTTGTAAAGCACAACCTGCAAATACTACATCAAAATGTTTTTATCTCCTGTCTGTGCCTTTCAGCCATGCCTTTCTATGCTGTAGGAGAGGTGTCTATTTCTATTGTCGTGGGATATGACACAGAGTTGGTAGATAGATACAACAGGATTCTTTGTAAAGAGCCACAGGGCCCAATCCCAGCTTAACGGGAAAATTTCAGTAACAGTAGAGAAACTTTTAGCTAAAATACATATGAAATCTAGAAAAGTACATGCCCTCAGCTATAGAGAAATAGATGTATTCTTGTGAATAAAAGGAAAAGAGGCATCCTGACATTGATGTCAGGACTCTGCGGTGCGCTGTTCAAGCAGCAAACACATTCGTTAACACCTTTGTTTTCCTCTTCTTAATAAAAAGATACTACCAAAGAAGGATACACCTTAGAGCAGCCTTAAAGCTATATTAAAGCCTTGTTTTTTTTTTTTTTAAATAACCTGCTCTGTGCAATGGATTTGCACAGAGCAGCCCAGATCCTCCTCATCTTGGATCCCAAGGCGGGGCTCCTGGCTCCTCCCTCCTGCTGGGTGCCGCACCCAAACAGGCGCTCTCCCGCCCACCGCTCTGAGTGTCCATTCACACACAGGGCCGTGGCTTGGCCCCGCCCCCTCTATCTCCTGATTGGTGACTTTTTTGTTTATATCGCAAAAAATAAAAAACCGCAGAGGTGATCAAATACCACCAAAAGAAAGCTCTATTTTTGGGGAAAAAAAGACGCAAATTTTGTTTGGGTACAGAATTGCGTGACCACACAATTACCAGTTAAAGCAGCTCAGTGCCAAATTGTAAAAAGTGCTCTGGTCGGGAAGGGGGTAAAACCTTCCCGGGGCTGAGGTGGTTAAACAAGGTAGTGAGAGGGCAAGAACCATTTGAAGAGCCTACTGGCTCAGGTTAGGATGCTCACAACAGGCAAGGCTACCCTACTGTGGGTACTCCAGCAGGTTACCAGGAAAAGTTGTGTGTACAGGGGGTCCCCGGGTTACAAACAAGATAGGGACTGTAGGGCTGTTCTTAACTTGAATCTGTTTGTAAGTCGGAACAGGTACATTTTTTAAGTGCAGCTCCAGCCAAAAAATCTATTTTTAAGATTTTTAGATAACATAGAGAAGGGTTATCACCCCTGTAACATTTGTTTTGCTGTCTGTGCCCCTGTTCAGAAGATTTCACCTCACCTTCTGTCCCAATGACAATTGGATTTTGAAAATTTTGGGTTGTTAGGGAAACAAGGACTGGTGATAAAGCATCAGTGGACACAACTTTTTCCCGTATTAACTCTTACAGGAGTGAATTTCCCTTCCTAGGGGTGGATTTCCTCTCACTTCCTGTTGTCTCCCTCCGTTTGTAAGTAGGAGTCGTTTGTAAGTCGGATGTTTGTAAGTAGGGGACCCCCTGTATATGGAAGGAGCATCAGACCAAAAAAAAAAATAAGAGTCCAAATTCATTTATTATTGTTGTTTTAAAAGACAGCCAACGTGCTTCGGGGGTCAAAGGAACTCCCCCTTCATCAGGGCTACAATAAAACTTATTAGAATTTAAAAATAATTGTAACCGATTAAATCATGAGCCTAACAATCGTAAAGCATCAAAGATGACATACATATACATACGTGCATCCAAAAATACCCACATATTCGCATACATGCAATGAAATGAAGATGAAGAACTTAGGGAATAACAGATATTAAGTGATAAGATGCAATGGGTTCGTTTTCAAAATGAATGATATCTGATTCTACATGGTTAGTATATGCCACTGCCATGAACCCATTGCACCTCATCACCTAATTTCTGATATACCTTCATTTTCTTCATCTTCATTCAATTGCTTGTATGCATGTTTGTGGCTTTAGAACTACTTAACGTCCCTGCCAACACAGCTTTAATCCTTCCCTATCCAAAACAAAATGAAAACATTTTGGCTTGACATACACTTTCACTTTTGGGTCAGGTTTACTCCCTACAAAATATGGCAGGCTTACTTTAAGGACTTTGAAGGCAGAACCCTTCTTTAGGCAGACTTTATAAAAAAAACTCACTGAAAAGAGAGAGTGCAATCTTCCAATCTGACAATAAATATATATATTCTTTATAAATGTATACATAGAAGAAACGGGGAGGAAAAAATAGCAGGAAATCCTTTTTGTTCCTTGTAATTCTCATTAGAAATCATAATAGGCGCTTTTGATTACTTGCAGCCGGCTGCCGTTATTTGTATGAGATGAAAGCTGTATCAATGTTACAAAAGACAATGCAGATATTCCTTGTGCTTTTAACCACTTTCATATTGCAAATGACGGAAGACTTTAAAGGATGAATCCTGGACTCAATTTCTGCCATATAAAATTGTAGGAGGAAAAAAAAAAAATGAATACATTTCTCGACAGAGGCCCAGGAAGAGGAGGTCTTATTAATATCAAAACTGAATTCATGTTGGAACAAAATGACGTTTTGAGAACAAGGGCACCAATATAATTGTGTGCTGCATATATAATATATAATGCATATATAATATAATTTACAAACTTATGTATGTTAGTGGTCCGTTGCATTCACTATATGACGAAAAGTATGCGACCCCCTTTCAAATGACCTAGCTCAGGTGTTTACAGAGAAGGGTATGGCTAATGCTATAGCATACTAAGGAATTTTAGACAATTATGTGCTTCAAACCTTGTGGTAACAGTTTGTTGAAGGACCTTTTCTGTTCCAGCACAACTGAGCACAAAACCAGTTCCATAAAGATGGTGTGACCAGTTTGTTGAGGAGGAACTCAAATGACCTGCACAAAGCCCTAAACATCTTTGGGATGAATTGCTCCAGACAATCCAGAAGGGCCTACAGGAAGGTCTGCCAGTGGTCTATGTACAGTAGTACCTTGGAATACAAGCATAAATCGTTCCAGAAGCATGTTTGTAATCCAAAGGACTCGTATATCAAAGCGAGTTTCCCCATAGGAATCAATGGAAACTATGGTTGCACAGATACTAGTATCGGTGCGGATACCAAGTATTTGCACAAATATCGGTACTCGTGCAAATGCACTGATACCTGAAACCGATACTTTCAGGGTCGGTTCTTTGAGCTGTCAGTGGGTCTCCCCAGTGTTAAAGAAGTCTGGTAATTGGAGCTGTCAAAAAAAAAAAAAAAAGCAGCCAGCAATGTTTATTAACAACATTGCTCAGCCATGAAACACTAAAATAAAAATAAACATTGTTTCTTTTTGTATCTTTCTGTTTCTTCATCTGCAGATTTAAAAGGGATGAACAAATGCTCCTCTGTTTAACCCCTTATTAACCCCTAATTTACTCTAATCAGCCTTAATTAACTCCCTATTCTCCTCCATTTAATTATTATTTTCCTGCTTTTTTTTTTTTTTTTTCCAAGTCTATTTTATAAACGATAAACAATTAAAACTTTTTTTTTTGTTTGCTTTGTTAGTGAATATTTTTACACATATATATTAACATATATTTACACATTTCACATTGAAAAAGCGCTAAATTAAGAATAAAAAAAATAAAAAAATTATTTCTTTTGTAAATAACTTTTCAATACTTTGTACCATTGCTGACAGCTGAAGATAAAACAAAACAGTTGTGGTAGGTATCGGCGAGTACTAAAAAAAAAAAAAAAGTATCGGTACTCTTACTCATGGTATCAGTGCATCTAGGGTTGTCCCGATACCGATACTAGTATCGGTACCGATACCGAGCATTTGCGCGAGTACTTGTACTCTCACAAATGCGCCCGATGCTTAGCCGATACCTTGTCAGCGGCAGCGGGCGGCGGAGCGGAGGGCGGAGTCAGCGAGCGGAGGGCGGAGTCAGCGGGCGGAGTCAGCGGGCGGAGCGGAGGGCAGAACAGTACACTACAGAGAGCCGAGCGGAGAGTACAGAGTGAGTACTCCGTGTCTCCGTGTTCCCGTGCAACTAGATAGGCGACCGGAGCCGTCACATTCAGTAATGCAAGTGACGCTCCGTGTTGCCGTTACACGCCACGTGGTTTATTATCCCGACGCCCATCTTGGTACACCCTGCACTCACTCGGCCTCAATAAAGCAGCAGCGGACATCTTGTTACACCCAGCCCATATAGTTAGGGCTGGGTGTAACAAGATGTCCGCTGCTGCTTTATTGAGGCTGAGTGCTAGGTGTACCAAGATGGGCTTTTTCAGAGCAAAACTAAATCCTAAATCCACTGCCAGCCATAAATAAGTGCCCATGCAGCCAGTGCCCATGCAGCCAGCCATCAATCAGTGCCACCCATCAATGTGTGCCCCCCATCAGTGCGTGCCCCCCATCAGTGCGTGCCCCCCATCAGTGCGTGCCCCCCCATCAGTGCGTGCCCCCCCATCAGTGCGTGCCCCCCATCAGTGCGTGCCCCCCATCAGTGCGTGCCGCCCATCAGTGTGTGCCGCCCATCAGTGCGTGCCACCTATCAGTGCCAATCAGTGCGCGCCACCCATCAGTGCGCGCCACCCATCAGTGCGCGCCACCCATCAGTGCGCGCCCCCCATCAGTGCGCGCCGCACATCAGTGCGTGCCACCCATCAGTGCGTGCCGCCCATCAGTGCGTGCCAAAAAAAGTATCGGTAATCGGTATCGGCGAGTACTTGAAAAAAAGTATCGGTACTTGTACTCGGTCTTAAAAAAGTGGCATCGGGACAACCCTAAGTGCATCCCTAATGGAAACTCAGATAATTAGTTCCAGTGTCACTGCTAGTGTATGCAGTACTGCATGTGGCCAGAGGTGGGGGGCGCCGGAGACGCTCGGAGCAGCGAGCTACGGCAGTATGGAGCTACAGTTGCCCAGCTGATTTACTATACAGCTTTTGTGAGAGAGCCGAAATTGAAATTGCAAGTTGCTTTCACCTTCATTGCTGCTTAAAGGCAAAACACTTTTTGCATTTATGGATAGAGTAGCAGAGAATTAAAACCGCTGTCCGTTTTTTTTGTCATTCTTGTCTTTTTTGGAAGATTTTCCTTCACATCCTGTCCTGAAGACTCAACAGGATATCTTTCCATTTCCAATGTGAGAGATATCCACTAAGATAGTTGTCATGATGACAGATGTCCCCATTAAAAGATTTCCCCATTACTCAAATTTTTTTTCAGTCCTAATGACATTGATGACCAGGACAAACAGAGCAAGTGTATCTTCTTAAGGGTAACACAGACAGTAAGGACTGACAAAGGTTCTAACCCATAAGTAAAACAATCAATGTCAATTAGGAGAGTGAAGTTTCACTTTATGTGGATCCTTTTCCAGCTCATCTCAAAAGAAAAGCACACAGTTACCACCACCTTGAAGTCTATTTTAACCACTTGCCGACCAGCTGCCGTCCTTATACTGCGGCAAGTCGGCACAATCCGGCGAACCGTCATAGCTGTACGTCGGCTTCTTTAAGCGGGATAACAGGCTCGCGCGTCCCTGCATTGCGGGGGTGCCGATGCTCATGGCCGGCGATCATGACGATCACGGACACGAGAGGCAGAACAGGGACGTGTGTGTATAAACACACAAATCCCTGTTTTGTGAGGAGAGGCAGATCGTGAGTTCCTAATAGCTAGGAACCACAATCTGTCATCTCCTATAGTCTGTCCCCTCCCCCTAAGTTAGAACACACAGTCAGGGAATCTTGATCGCCCCCTAGTGTTAACCCCTTCCCTGCCAGTGACATTTACACAGCAATCAGTGCATTTTTATAGCACTGATCGCTGTATAATTGTCAATGGTTTCAAAAAGTGTCCGCCATAATGTTCCAGCCCCAATAAAAATCGCAGATCGCCGCCATTACTAGTAAAAAAAAAAATATTAAAAATGCCATAAATCTATCCCCTATTTTGTAGACGCTATAACTTTTATCAATATACGCTTATTGCAATTTTTATTACCGAAAATATGTAGAAGAATACATAACAGCCTAATCTAAAATTAGCTTTTTTTTTTTTTTAAATTGGGGATATTTACTATAGCAAAAAGTAAAAGATAGTTTTTTTTTTTTTTTAAAATTCTTTTTTTGTTTATAGCGCAAAAAATAAAAAACGCAGAGATGATCAAATACCACCAAAAGAAGGCTCTATTTGTGGGAAAAAAGGACGTCAATTTTGTTTGGGTACAGTGCCGCATGACCATGCAAGTGTTAGTTAAAGCGACACAGTGCCGAATCGCAAAAAATGGTCCGGTCATCGAGCAGCCAAATCTTCCGGGGCTGAAGTGGTTAAAGTGAACCCTAATGCCGCGTACACACGTGCGGACTTTTGCCGGCGGACCTAGTCCAGCGGACAATCCCGCGGGACTTTCCAGCTAGGTCCGCTGGACTTTCCGAGCGTGTGGACTTGCCCACACACGCACGGACTTCTCCAGCGGATAATCCGCCGGCCAAAAGTCCGCGGGACTTTTGAAAATGAACGGACTTGCCTACACACGGAGCAGTCCGTTCATTTCGAACGTAACTTCAGGTTACGTAGCTAGCGTAGGCAGTAAATGCCGCCGCGCTAGCTCCGCAAGCTGGCATGGATTTAAAGGGAATCCCCACGCCGAAAAAAAAACGGCGTGGGGGTTCCCCCCAAATCCAAGTCAGACACTCATCCGAGCACGCAGCCTGGCAGGCCAGGAAAGGGGTGGGGACGAACGAGCCCCCCCCCCCCCCCTCCTGAGCCGTACCAGGCCGCGTGCCCTCAACATGGGGGGTGCCCTGGGGAAAGGGGGGCCGTGCGGCCCCCCCACCCCAAAGCACCTTGTCCCCATGTTGATGAGGACAAGGGCCTCTTCCCGACAACCCTGGCTGTTGGTTGTCGGGGTCTGCGGGCGGGGGCTTATCGGAATCTGGGAGCCCCCTTTAATAAGGGGGCCCCCAGATACCGGCCCCCCACCCTATGTGAATGAGTATGGGGTACGATGTACCCCTACCCATTCACCTAAGGTGTAAAATGTAAAGTACAAAAAACACACACACTTTTGAAAAAATATTTTATTGCACTGCTCCGGGGGTCTTCTTCCGTCTTGGGGGTCTTCTCGCCGGACTCCTCCGCTCTCTTCTGCTCTTTTACCTAGCTCTTTCACGAGCGGGGGGAGTCCGGCTACCTTCTTCGTCGTCGCCGCCGCCGTCGTCTGGGGGCCTCGATCTGCCTTCGGGGGTCTCTTCTGTTCTTGCGGCGGTCGTCGTCTTCCGCGCCGCCGGCGCCTTCTTCTTCTTCTTGTCCTTCTTCTTGTTCTTCTTCTTCCGATGTTGACCCGTCGCTGTCTCTGCCCGGAATGCCTGTGCCGCTCTGCGCTCGGACTTATATAGGGACATGGGGGACAGGGTCACATGCACATGTCACATGGTGACCCCGCCCCCTTGTGTTGTCACAGTCCCGGAGGATGCTGGGACTGTGACATCGCAAGGGGGCGGGGTCACCATGTGACATGTACGCGGCATAACACTGACCATTCTAAAAAATATCGTCCCCCCCCACCTTTTCCTGTATAGCCTGTGTAAAAAAAAGATCTGTGTAATTGCCTATTTTTAATCCAGTCTGGCCACGTGGTCCTGCGGCTTCAGCTTCCGTGTATGCAAGGAAGCGCCCAACAGCGGCTGTGAATTCCAGGGAACCAAGACAGGCTGTAGGCTCCCATGGCCCAACCACTGTTGGTGCTCCCTGCTATTTTAATAGTAAACACCCCTGCAATATTCTTTGTAAATCGACTTTAACAGGCTAAAATTGAAAAAAGTACTAACGTATGTTATCATGCGCATGCAGTAAATGGATCCTATGTGAGCAGTAATGCCTTTAGTGAATGGAACAAAACAAATCCAGGCGAAATAAATAAATAATGCAGGGGAAGGAATATACTTCACACGTTATGCCTTCATGAACGCAGGCTACCAAGAGGTAAAATAAAAGATTTGAGGTTGACAATCTGTGTTCAGCCAGCTGCTAGTCTTTTGTTCATTTGTACAGATATTGCCGATTACCCAGTACACATTCTATACCATATGTTAAAGTCCTTTCTATATCCAACAATACATTTTTGGACAAACTGAGCTCTGCTTGGAGTTATGAAAAACGCAGATCATTTATGCTAGAGCCCCTTTTTTCTAATGCCCTGTACACACCGTTGTAAATCCCGGCGGAAAATGTCCAGTCGGACCATGTCGGAAAATCCGCCCGTGTGTGGGCTCCATCGGACTTTTTCCAACGGAAAAAATTTGAGATCCTGCTCTCAAATTTTCCGACCACAAAATCCGATCAGACTTTTTCCGATCGCGTGTGGAGAATTCCGACGGACAAAGTGCCATGCATGCTCAGATCAAATTACGAGACCAAAGCTATTGGCTACTAGCCTCTACGTAGTTCCGTCGTACGCAACAAACGTCACCACGTTCAGAATGATCGGATTTTCCGACAACTTTGTCCGACCGTGTGTATGCAACACCAGTGTCGGACAAAATCCGTCGGATAAAAATCTGACGGATTTTATGGTCGGAATTTACAACCGTGTGTACAGGGGCTTAGACGGGGCCTATCAGCTGACACTGAGTAAGAGGAGAACATTAGAAAATGTACCCCTGTGCCCCAAAAGATTAGTATAATCAAGAAAAGTTCAGCCCAACTTCTCTTTTAAATTAGAATTGGCCACCAAACGCCTGTTGGAAGAGTCGGCTCATCTGTAAAACACATACGCCTGTATTTACCAAGTCGAGTCACATTCATCAGCTTGCCAAACATCTAGGGGTTAATTTACTAAAGGCAAATAAGCTGTTTATGTTGCAAGGGATTTTTCAAGGGCCAAATGTCGGAAAACATCAGCCGGTTAAAAAAAATAAAATAAAATAAACAACCGGCATTCGGCCCGTGTGTATGCCACCCTGCCCAAAAGAAGCCAGCTATTTTGCCGGCTTCTGTTGGACGAGCATGCTGGAAAACCAGCAACCGACCGACTCCCAATCAGTGCTCTCCGCCAATGGTGGAGACAGCCAATTAGGGGCCCCACCCTGTCAGAACACAACAGCTCCACAGGGGAGATCGCTGTACTAACTTTGCATTGTTAGTACAAGCGGCTTCGACCAGAGTTGACAGGTTTTGGTTGAAAGAAACTTATAGTGTGTACCAAGCTTTAGCTTAGTAAATTGGTTGGAAATCCACTTTGCAAAGAATATACAATCACATGCAAGAAAATAAAGTATTTTTGCTTGCATATGATTGGATGATGGGTGTGGGCAGAGCTTCAACCAATTCAACCTTTGCTAAATCAACCCCCTAGAAAATGACATTCTTGTTATTATTTGCAGAACTACAAATTAAGATTGTATCTTAAAATCTTCAGTTGTCAGCATTTAATCACTCCACTGATCACAGATCCTGGGTTATAACTAAAATAAATCTAGAGGGCACCTGGAATGTTTCCAGCATGGACTTCCCAAGGCAAATCTGTATGAGGCATCCAACCAAGACAAACGGCCTATGTCAAAATCTGAAGTCCAGAATGTGCAAATACTGTCTAAATACAAGAGGTATGTGAATTGTTAGACCACTTTCACACTGAGGTGCTTTTCAGGCGCTTTCACGCTAAAAACAGCGCCTAAAAAGCTCACGAAAACGTATTTCCATTAAAATCAATGAACGCTTTCACACTGGGGCAGTGTGCTGGCAGGGCTGTGAAAAACTCCCCTCCCCATTGAAATGAATGGAAAGCTCTTCAAAAGCGTCTGAAAAGCGCTTCAAAAGCGATCAGTGTTTTTACTGGCAGTTTAGCAGCGCTTCCGTGTGAAAGTGGCCTTACTTAAAACTTTGTGTGTTTTGTGTATTTCTTCTAATTCTGTACGGTAATCCATTGTGTAACCTTGCCTTTGTGCAGGAGCTTCCTGTAAAAAAGACCAGACACTGCTGCTCTCTCTCATTATGCAGGGTGACCAGTCTTGTACTTGCCCCCACCTGTAGATTTCTGCAGGCAGTTTGTGGTGGGTAGGGCTGCTGGGCCCCACCCTTGCATTGCAAGGCTATATACAGCACAGTGGTGAGGTCACCGCTTTTACAAGGTGATATTCTGGGCTTGCAAAGGCATTTGGTGCTTTCAATGTAAATGAAAAAATATACTGGCTAAATCGGGCATGTCAAACAACGGCCTGCAGTGAACCTTGGTGTGTCTAGCACCATACAATTTCACCAAACCACAACCTTCACGAGAGGCGCTTCCTAGGCTTAGAGCTTAGTGTCTAGGCCTAAGAGCCCCCTTACCTAAATGGGTGGGCAGAGAGACGCTTAGAGCACAAGCCTAAGAGGATGTCCCCTGAAAGTGGTGGGACAAATTACTACAACATGGACAGCACAGAAGTTGTCACAGAGAAGAAATTGGTGGCTATAAAAAAAGAGACTATCAATAGAATTGGCGGTTTACACGGTGGAGCTCCCCAATTCTCTCTCTTGACTATAACCACATCTGTTTATTCCACTGTGCCTTATAAAACAAGTTGTGTAGCTGTAGCGCCTGTAGAGAAAGATGCCACTGTGTTTTGGGCTCATGCTTAGACTTAAAGTGGATGTAAACCCGTATCATGAAATCTGACCTGGGCACATATATCTGTAGTGTTTACCTAGCTCTCTTCGAAGCCCTAAGTCCCCTGTCCTTTCTGCTGCTTTATTCCTGTTATCAGCATGATAACTTCTGACAAGCTCTCAGACAGGGGAGGTAGAAGCAGTCTGAGAATTTTTGTTGGGGAGGTTGCTGTAAACAGATTAGCAGAGAGCTGGCCTATTCACAGCACAGCTCTGCAAGTTTCTTTCTTTCACTGCAATGTGGAGGGGGGGTGGGGTGCCTTTCCTCCAATCAGTTGTCACACAGTGTAGACCAAGATTCTCCTCCCACTGCTAAAAGAGGAAGTACAAATTCTAACACAATGTTCACTTTCTAAAGAATATAAAAAGCTGAAGAAAGCAGATATACATATAAAACTTATGTAGGGAGATTGTTTTCATCTCTGTGTATCATCTGAGGCTGTTCACTTCACTGGTTATAGAAGAGGGTGTACAGTACATCCACTTTTAAAAGTGATTGTAAAGTCTTGTTTTTTTTTCTTGTTAAAAATAATAAACATGTTATACTTACCTCCTCTGTGCAGTGGATTTGCACAGAGCAGCCTGGATCCTCCTTATCGGTGCTCCGGGCCCTCCCTCCCGTTGAGTGCTCCCACAGCAAGCAGCTTGCTATGGGGGCACCCGAGCCGGGTCACAACTCCCCGTGTCCATTCAGACATGAAACAGCGGCCCGGTCCCACCCTCTTTCTCGCCTTATTGGCTGGCTGACTTTGATTGGGAGCAGTGGGAGCCAATGGTGCCACTCTGCTGTCTCAGCCAATGAGGAAGGGAGTGTTGGGCAGCCGAGACATTCCTGCAACATCGCTGGATCTAAATGGGGCTCAGGTAAGCATTAGGGGTTCTGCTGCACACAGAAGGCTTTGTATCTTACAGCAAAGAATGCATTAAGATAAAAAAACCTTCTGCCTTTACAATCACTTTGAGTTTGAGATGCTTACCTTTAATGGAACACCAGGCCAAAGAGCCAGCAGAAAAGCTTAACGTGCAAGTGAAGTAAGATGTAAAAGACCTACATTTAATCCAGTTATCTAATCATTAAAATACCTAAAATGTTCTTTTAAAACAGTATCTTAATCAACATGGGGACAAGCTGCTTGGGGGGGAGCCCCAAAGCACCCCCTATATTGAGGACTCGCTTGCTCCCCCTTTCCTGACCTGCCAAGCTGCATGATCAGATAAGGGTCTGGTATGGATTTTGAGAGGTACCCCATGCCATCTTTAAAAAAAAAAAAAATTGGTGTGGGGGGCGAAGGGCCTGGTATGGATTGAGGGGACCCTATGCCGTTATTCTTTCTTCATTTTTTATTAGTGGCAATTCTTTTTACATTCTGCTGTCAGCGTGGAACCCTACCAACAGCTGCTGACTAATTGGTTATTAAAGGGGTTGTAAACCCTTGTGTTTTTTTCACCTTAATGCAACCTATGCATTAAGGTGAAAAAACTTCTGTCAGTCACCGGCCCCCTAGCCCTCACATTTTACTTACCCGAGCCCTGGAATTTCCAACGGCGAGGACGTGCTGTGCATCTCTCCGGGGTTTTCGGCACTTGATTGGATAGATTGATAGCAGCGCAGCCATTGGCTCCCACTGCTGTCAATCAAATCCCATGACACGGGTGTCGGGGGCAGGGCCGAGTCCAGCATTTGTGTCTATGGACGCAAATGCTGGACTCGGGAGCGCGCTCGCAAGGTAACCCCCTGTGGAGAACGCTTCTCCTAGGGGCTTAACTGATGTGGATAGGAACCGTGAAAGCCGCCGGGGACTACAGAAATCGAGGATCGGGACCACTCTGTGTAAAGCGAGCTGCACAGTGGAGGTAAGTATGACATGTTTGTTATTTAAAAAAAAAAACAAAGCTTTTATAATCACTTTAAGGACACGCTCCTTAACAACTAGCTTTTGACATGATTTGTTAGGGACGCCAGCTACCGACGTCGGTAAATTACTGCAGGCTTTCACTACTAAAACACTGCATGAATTCATAAAATAGGTCATGCAGTATTTTAGTAGCATTTTTTAGTGAATGCCAAGAACATTTTTAATAACACTGTGCAGTATCTTACCGCTTACTGGGATGGGGTAAGATACTGCTTTGTGAACGGAGCCCAGTGTTTGCTAATTGAAGGAGAGAGCAAAGAACCGTTATCCCTTCATTATCCCATCCCAGTCCTGACCAAGTCATATTGCTTTGACTGCAGTGGAGAAAGGTAAGTGTTCAGGGCCTTGTATAAAGTTTGGCAGGAGAGAGAACCTCCTGAAATGAATTACACATTTTTTTGACAGCTACGACAATTCTCAAATATGTATTTTCCTAGTGAATTTAGCTGCCTATATTTTTGCTATCATTTCTACAGCTTGCATCATCAGCCATGGTTAACAATCAGGACAATGAGGACCGGAACACAGACACTAAAATTGTGCACTATAAGCTTTGCTGAAAATGATCGTATTTGTCTGCCATAACTTTATTGTAAGTAAGGATTATATTTAAAGTTTTTGACCTTGTTTAATGTCCTTTAATATTCTTTAAAGTTGTGAATTAATTAATCAGGATTTAGAATAAGGTTTCTAATCTTAATTACCATGCCTTAACATGAATGCTATCTACTACTGGTAGATAAATTCATCCACTTAATTGATTATCAGTGTATTTTTTTCTATAATGAATTTACTCAACTTTTATTTATAGACCATTTTGATATCATTTAAAGCAGACTATCAGTAATTATTTTCAACTTTCCTTGTATTAAATCGTCTGCCCTTGTTGTTTTAACTTTGGATAGTAAAACATTTTTTTTCTGCCAGTAAATACCTTATACAGCCCACTTCTTGTTTCTTGTCTGGTCATTAGCCTAGGCTTATGACATCATGCACAGCTCTCTCTCTCACTCTCGTGAGAGTTTGTCAGGAAGGGAGGGGGGATGAGTCATACGATGGCCAATCAGAGCTGCAGAGCTGGAGGGGGCTGGATGAGGGCGGAGATAACAGGAGACTGCAGAGATCCATGTGTATTCATCCAGAGAGCAGACATGTGCAAGCAAGCAGAGGTGTATTATATATATATATATATATATATATATATATATATATATATATATATATATATATATCACACATACATACATACATACATACATACAGTATCTCACAGAAGTACACCCCTCACATTTTTGTAAATATTTTATTATATCTTTTCATGTGACAACACTGAAGAAATGACACTTTGCTACAATGTAAAGTAGTGAGTGTACAGCTTGTATAACAGTGTAAATTTGCTGTCCCCTTAAAATAACTCACACAGCTATTAATGTCTAAAATGCTGGCAACAAAAGTGAGTACACCCCTAAGTGAAAATGTCCACATTGGGCTCAATTAGCCATTTTCCTTCCTCGGTGTCATGTGACTACATAAAGATGGCCTAGGCTGTAAGAAGATTGCCAAGACCCTGAAACTGAGCTGCAGCACGGTGGCCAAGACCATACAGCGGTTTAATAGGACAGGTTCCACTTAGAACCGGCCTCGCCATGGCTGACCAAAGAAGTTGAGTGCACGTGCTCAGCATCATATCCAGGAGGTTGTCTTTGGGAAATAGACGTATGAGTGCTGCCAGCATTGCTGCAGAGGTTGAAAGGGTGGGGGTTCAGCTTGTCAGTGCTCAAACCATACGCCACGTACTGCATCAAATTGGTCTGCGTTGCCGTCATCCCAGAAGGAAGCCTCTTCTTAAGATGATGCACAAGAAAGCCCAAAAAAAGTTTGCTGAAGACAAGTAGACCAAGGACATGGATTACTGGTACCATGTCCTGTGGTCTGATGAGACCAAGATAAACTTATTTGGTTCAGATGTGTCAAGCGTGTGTGGTGGCAACCAGGTGAGGAGTACAAAGACAAGTGTGTCTTGCCTACAGTCAGGCATGGTGGTGGGAGTGTCATGGTCTGGGGCTGCATGAGTGCTGCCGGTACTGGGGAGCTACAGTTCATTGAGGGAACCATGACTGCCAGCATGTACGGTGACATACTGAAGCAGAGCATGATCCCCCTGCCTTCAGAGATTGGGCCGCAGGGTAATATTCCAACATGATAACGACCCCAAACTCACCTCCAAGTCGACCACTGCCTTGCTAAAGAAGCTGAGGGTAAAGGTGATGGACAGACCTAAACCCTATTGAGCATCTGAGAGCATCCTCAAAACGGAAGGTGGAAGAGCGCAAGGTCTCTAACATCCACCAGCTCCGTGATGTCATCATGGAGGAGTGGAAGAGGAATCCAGTGGCAACCTGTGAAGCTCTGGTGAACTCCATGACAAAGAGGGTTAAGGCAGTGCTGAAAAATAATGGTGGCCACACAAAATATTACACTTTGGGCCCAATTTGTACATTTTCACTGATGTTCATGCACTCTGCAGTGTAGTTAAGCATCATGGGAAATGTGGGGAAATGTGGAGTGCCAAAGTTTGCCATCACTGGCCTATGCCATCTTTATGTAGAGTAACAATTCTTTTTTTTCCAGATCCTCAGAGAGTTCTTAGGCATGAGGTGCCATGTTGAACTTCCAGTGACCAGTATGGGAGAGTGAGAGCGATAACACCACATTTAACACACCTGCTCCCCATTTATACCTGAGACCTTGTAACACCAACGAGTCACGTGACACGGCGAGGGAAAATGGCTAATTGGGCCGAATTTGGACATTTTCGCTTAGGGGTGTACTCACTTTTGTTGCCAGCGGTTTAGACATTAATGGCTATGTGTTAATGGCCAATTGGGTCGAATTTGGACATTTTCACTTAGGGGTGTACTCACTTTTGTTGCCAGTGGTTTAGACATTAATGGCTGTGTGTTGAGTTATTTTGAGGAGACAGCAAATTGACACTGTTATACAAGCTGTACACTCACTACTTTACATTGTAGCAAAGTGTCATTTCTTCAGTGTTGTCACATGAAAAGATATAATAAAATATTTACAAAAAATGCGAGGGTTGTACTCACTTTTGTGAGATACTGTATATATATGTGTGTCTGTGGAAATCCAGGAAGTGAACAGGAAGCAGCTTAAGCTGCCCACAGTTAAAATGGCTGCAGCCAGACTTAGTGGCGGGAGATTTCTGCAGCATATTTGGCAAGTACAGAATCGCAGTATATATAAAATATTACGCAAAGTGTTTGGAGGGGAGCTTCAGAATGGCAAAGATATTTTTATTTCAAATTATGTGAGCAGACTGCAGTTCCTCTATAAGGCTAGGTTCACACTGCTGTGAATTCTATTGCGAATTTGAGCCGTTGCGATCGCTCAAATGCGCAAGTCATTTTAATAACATAGTTTTCAATGAGTGCCGTTCACATCAATGCATTGCGAATCTAAGCTGCGTAAAAAAAGGGTCCTGTCCAAGTTTGATCCGTGTGCGATGCGAATTCAGCTCCATAGACTGCTAAATTTGCAGTAGAATCGCAAGAACACAAAGAATTTGCAATGCAAATTCGCAACGCAATCGGATCAAAATTGCGCTAAATTTGCACCGCAGCAGTGTGAACCTAGCCTTGTTCCTATTAATTCCTATATGTATTTTTTATTTTATTTTTTTACTAGTCTCCCATGTACAAGTAGTTATGTTTGCACCAGACACCTGCTTGAAGATTTTAATTTGGTGTCCTCCCAATTCCCTTTGGATATAGGCATTGCCCTTCTGGTTTATACTGGAGCTCAGGTGATCTTTTACTCTCTCATCTGGTATGTGGTCTGCTTGTCTTCAGACCCTTATCCAGTCCATTTATAGAGTTCACAATCTCTCTATCCATCACTTATATAGAAGCCACAGGTTTTTGACTTCCTTCTTTTCTACTAGAGTCTCATGGCGTCTTATCAGTAATCCAGTGAAGGACATTTCAGCCAGCCCCTTCTCAGCCTGAAATGGCCAACTACAGGGAACCAACGGGCACACTGAGCTCTACTGTAAAATGAAATATATTAACAACTCCAAATCTGCTCAAAAGTGGCAAATTCTACATACCTTATTCGTCAGCCATAGCATTAACCCCTAAAGAACTGCAAACACATTTTTTTTTTTTTAAATCAACCTTCCAAAAAAGTAATAAAAGGTTGATATTCATGAATATCAATAAAACTATCACCTCTCTAAGCGTATTTCTTCCAGTTCTCATTACAACTATATGTCATTCAAGCAATGGGTGTTGCAAATGTATATTTGTAAAGTAAATGGGGAAAAGAAAAAAAATGAAAAACAAAAAATTGTGGGCAGAGATGTATTTTGTGTAATCTGTGCTTAGATTGAGCAAATCCTTTTTCAAAACCTGAGCTAAAAGAGAAAGTCAAGTTCTGATACAGGAAACGGAGCTTTCAGAGAGAGACATAAGCATGAGTGGTAGAGCGGGTGGTGAATGGGGGGCTTAGGCAGCACTCACCTCTTCCCGTAATTTTATCAACTGCAACGTGAATCCACAAAGAAAGATAAAAAGGAAACAGAAGCAAGAGAGAGAGAGAGAGATCAGCTGTGTGACAGGATACAGAATTAACATTGACAATTTATCTGTTTACATGTTTAGCATTTAAAAATCACAGGCAAACACATTAAAAGGAGCTAAACATAGACTACACGCCGGGTGTTTTTTTTTTTTTTTTGCCTTCTTTTTTATTTTTATTTTTTTTTTTTTGTGAGCGACTAAAGATCAGTTTCTCACACTGTCACATTAAACAGAAAGAATGGTTTGGGATTCTCTTTTAAAACCACATCTAAGACACAATCATCAAGAAGAGGGGAATGGCTCGGTGGAAGTGTGTGTTCGAGAGAAAAGAGAGGTTTTAGCCTGTGTGTTCTTTGCGACGTCGACTTCCACCAAGTCACCCTGCCTCGTCAGGAGGAAAGTGCCACCTTTCAAGAGGGGAACTTAAACATTCCTGTGCATGATGGTACAAATGAAGAGCCTCGAATTATTAGCAACCAAAATATCACACTGACTGGATTAAAACAAAGCTGCACCGCGGGTAGCAATTCAGCTTTCCATACCAAAGAATTCTAAGAGCGCCTTCAGTTTCTGAGCAGCCTTTCAATCCGTCATCTCAGGACCATCGGTCCCTTGCACCTCCTACTACTATTCTTTTACATAAAGAAAAAAGACCGGCATGTTAAAACAGAAATTAATTCTGAAACTGATGGGCGCGGGTTGGCTAATCATTTTTAGAGAGTCTCAATTAAACAAATATAAATCATGTAGGGCCTGCAATACCCCAGGCA
>CM053036.1:49469054-49481554 GCA_028564925.1 Lithobates sylvaticus | reverse complement strand
CTCTTCTCGGGTCCCTGGCTGAAGCTCCTGGCCCCTCCCTCTTGTTAAGTGCCCCCACAGCAAGCAGCTTGCTATGGGGGCACCCGTGCTGAGCTGCAGCTCTGTGTATTCAGTCAGACATGGAGCCACAGTCCGACCCCGCCCCTTCTCTCTCCTGATTGGCTCACCGAGATTGATTGAGAGCAGATGGAGCCAATGGCGCCGCTGCTGTGTCTCAGCAAAATCAGGAGGGAGATTCACATATGACCAAGGCACTTGTGGACACCACTGGATAGAGAGGGGGCTCAGGTAAGTGTTAGGGGGGCAGAAGGGGGCGGTTGCCCACAGAAGGCTTTTTATCGTGATGCATTGAATGCATTAAGATAAAAGACCTTCTGCCTTTACAATCACTTTAAAAGGAATTTCTTGCGGACCCCTCATCACCAGAACTAGTGTCCCCATTGGAATATTTTTCCTCTATTGCTTTTCTGGAGACAACCCAAAATTTGGGATTTTCTTTTACTTTCGTTGATAATGGTAAATAGGACAAATAGACACAGTGAATCTCCATAATGGGGACATCAATAGAGACAGCAATAAAAACCTAATAGGTGTTCTAATCGCTCTCCACTCTATCCAAAACCAAAAAAAATAAAATAAAAAAAAGGTTTTGCCTTTGGTTATACTTTAAATATACCAAATATCAGCATGCATATTTAGATAACCGGGATACAATTCCTCATGCTTAAATGTGGCCACAATACAGTAAACGTGGACTATATATAGATATATATTTTTTTTAAATGTAATCTGACATGTACCTGAGTAAATGTGCTCCGAAAGTATTGAAAACAAAGACAGAAATGCCCATGGTACTGAATCTACAAGGTGTCAGAGAATGGCTTGGCAGCAAGTCATTGCACAAAGACGAGTTCTGGAGCATGGCCAAGACTGTCCAGATTAAAAGTCACAAATGCCTTGCATTAGGATGTTTTATCACTCACTCCTTCTGTCTTTATAAGATGCAGATTTATAAATATCTGTCTGGCAAATAAAATGGCTGTTCCAAAAATTGGAGTGAATTGTAAAAGGTACCCCATGTTCATAATCTTAAGTATTACCTACAGTTCAACACTCTGACCATTTATGACAATGCACCCTAGGACTTTTAGTTCCTAAACAACAAAAGGTTGGTAGTCAACCAACAATGCTCAATAGCATGGTGCCGATGGAGAATCCATGAGTCAGTGGTCTTCATCAAATTGCCAAGTCTGTGTTAACAAGACAGTGACAAAGGATACAAAAAAATTTACAAAATCAGAAGCCCGGTTTTAACCCGGTGAGATTT
Organism: Lithobates sylvaticus; assembly: GCA_028564925.1. Taxonomy (NCBI): domain Eukaryota; kingdom Metazoa; phylum Chordata; class Amphibia; order Anura; family Ranidae; genus Lithobates; species Lithobates sylvaticus. The sequence continues at coordinate 49,480,227 of CM053036.1, read as the reverse complement.
CTAACCTTGCAAGGCACTGCTAGGTGGTGAACAAAGTCTTGCATTTCTATAATTACCAAAGTGAATAAACATGGGAGAACGGCATATTTACTATCAATTTTTTTTTTTCTGTTTTGATTTTCTCTCCTTAAAGGAAGCCCTCTGCTGTTAACGACAGCCGGTGGTAACAAGATCGAGGCCTTCATTAAACAAATGACTGCTGCTCTCCTGCACTGTTAAGAGAGTTCAGGTCAAGGGATGGCAGCCTTCACGGCTGGGGCTTTAGAAATGGTAGGAGAAAAAAGCTTCAGCCCCCTGTAACGAATGATGGGACGGTGAAATGTGTCCTTGGGATTCTATTTCAAGAAACTTCAGTAACAACCATCTACAATATTAATTTCTAGACATAGACCGCTCCCCCCCCAAAAAAAAAAATTTATATATATATATTTTTTTTGTTTTCTTTTTTATTATTTTTATATACTGTATCTAACATTTTATAAAACGTGTTTTTACGATTAATGGCAAGGCAATTTGTGTTCCTTATATATCTCTTGTATAACAATGAATTTCATGCAAAAACTGTTAAAGTACATAGACAATTTTCTTTGACATGAATGTAATAATTTAATAATGTAATAAAATAAACACATTTTAATCAATATGTCCCAATAAAACCCCTATTTATTGCATTATAAAATATACCCAATTAGCCAAAAATGTATAAAAAGGTGACACACACACATATATATATATACATACATATATATATATATATATATATACACACACACACACACACACATACATACATACATATATATACACACACATATATATACATATACACACACATATATATATATATATATATATATATATATATATATATATATATATATATAAATCTATAAACATGTAAATCTATAAACATGTTAATATAATGCAATGTTAGCAATTGGACTATGACAACCGTCTTGCACACACAATATAGTAATCTCTTACATTAATTTATAAAAAATAAATAAAATAAAAAACGAAACACATATTTAATGTGACAATACGGTGCTCAGAAACACTGGAACATCCATATCTATCAATAATATGTTTGACGTTGAGATTTTTTTTCAGCGTTCTTTTCATTGTTTAAATGGAGAATTTTCGATCTTTATTTTGCAACCGGGGGTCCTTGAAAAGAGTTATTCTTCCACATTCAAGGATCTTTTCCAATCCACACATTTTTTTCCAATCCAACTAAAAAAAGGAATCTTTATCTTATTTGTGCTGGATGGCTGAATTTAAGCTGTTTTTTTTTTTTTTCTTTGGGATTTGTTACTAAGCTAAGTAGCAGGATGTGTCTCCTTTATCATTTTAATTAGAGACATTCAATAAAATTAAAAATAGGGGAAAAAAAAAAAGCATATAAACACAGGAAAATATCAATATCGACATAAGTGATCAAATGATCAGGGCAAGTGTTGATTTGTTTTTGCAAAATGTTCTATTAAATAATTGTAGCAACGAACCACAATTTTTGGAAATTCACAAACTATGGCAATGTGTATTTTCTGCGTTAAAGAAAAAAAAAACTGTAACAAAAAGGTTTTTTTTTTTTTTCATTGTGGAATTTGAAGCAAGGGGTAATCTGTTTCTTTGTAGACTTGGGGAGAAAGAAAAAACAAATCTGGTTTATGCTGGTTTGAACCAGTAGAATCTCTTGTGGTTAAGCCGTCTGCTGTGACTAAAATCAAAACACGGCGCAGCGTGCGCACTGGGGTTGGAGGCGCGGCCACGTGACTCCCCCAAACCACCGAAATACATATAGAATAAAAAAAAAAAAAAAAGAAGATAATGTAACGGCCATTCCTGCCTGCATGCTGATAACGAATGAATGCTGGACTCTATTAAACGCCCATTCCCTATTATCACGGGTCGAACAGACAATTTTCTGAACTTATGATGGTTGTCTATTTACTTCTCTATAAACCCTCGCCGAGTGTAGAAGAGATTTAAGCTTGCTAATGATCTGCTCTGCCGGGGCTATATGAGATGATACCGGCCTTCGTCAGATCTCGGGGAATTAAATTGACCAACTTCACCCCCCAGCTCTGTAGCTGAAGACTTGTGTACTTTGTGCTCAGCGAGCCAAATCTCACACCAAAAGAACTGAGCGGCCAAAAATTAAGTGTCTTCCGCTTGGCCAATGTTTCCTGCTCACAACCTTTATTTTCCTAAACATTTCCTATTGCGAATCCACTTAAAGTTTAAATAAACGAGACCGGCTTTCCAAAAATAGAGTATTGTTTAGGCGGCCTCCTAAATCCAAAAAAAGAAGAGGAGGACACAAGTTTAACGCAGCACATCTCTAGCTATAAAGCCACTGCTATTTATTTTATGTACGATCTCTAGTGTTAGGGTAGATGGCAGAAAAATGCTTCATTTTTTTATATTGTGGATTGAGAGTATTTGTGATCACTTATTTAATCAGTATCAACATTTTTTGTAGGAATTTGTTAGAGAGAAGCTACCAGTATGGATATTTTCTTAAGACTTGGTAGATGCCCTCATAATTTCAAAAGGAGGTATTATCGTAAATCTTACATTGTGATAGATAGATAGATAGATAGATAGATAGATAATGTTTTTCTTCAAGAAATTGAAAAATATAAAACTGTTAAGATAATGGAGAATGATTTTCAAGACATCATGGTGAATGATATAAGGTTTTCACCGTACTAAAAAAAAAAGAAAACGTTGGACCTTTGTATCTAACTGAGAGATATTACCGAAAAATTTATATTTTCTAACCGTCCATTTAACATTTCTACCTTTTTGTCTAAATCAAAATACAGGCAACTGCAAACCAACAGCAAAAAGGCATTAAAGTTAAAAATAAAAAGTTCTGTAAATACTACTTAAAGCGGAGTTCCACCCACTATTTAAACGTTGCCTCCCTGCATTGGTGATCACATGTACATTACTCATTAGACCTTTTTTTTTTTATGGCCGTTTAATTTATTTGGCCAACATAAAATTCCTCTTCGGCTTTACCTTGCGAGGTACATAATTTCCACCTGCCCATTGGCTCCTGGGATACAAGTGTCATCAATCCCAGGAGTCAATGGGTGTGTAACCTGTAGCACCGTATCCCGGGAGGAACATGTGGGCTTCAGATGCCCACACAAAAGATGGAAGTACCATGTGGAGGAGGGCAGAGTGAGTTTATAAAATAAATAAAAAAACGTCATAGTGTTATTTATTCCAGAATGTATTGTACTACTTGTGAAAATTGTGGGGGTGTTTTTGAGGAGAGAAAAAAAAAGCTGGAACTCCGCTTTAAGCTAAGCTTTGTTAAAATGAACATAAAATGATGCACTAAATGCACATCATAAGAGGGCATCTTATAGACAATATATGGGCAGGAATATCTACTATGGGGCCAGTTCATAGAGTTTGAAGTACAATAAAGCTAAGGGTTCAATAGGGCAGTTTGTGCAGAGAAATAATTTGATTCATTATCTGTTTTTGGATAGCGATTTGTGTTTTTTGTCATTTTAACCAGAATGGTAGGACTTTGGAAATCTGTAACGCTTTGTATACAAGAAAAATCAATTAATTCTCTTCTTAGTAAATAATGTAGCTTGCTGATCCTACACTCAACAGCTGATCGCATATAAATACCTGATTTCAGAACTTCTATACAATCTCCTTTAGATTTTTTTGTTTTGTTAGGACCTACCTAAACATTTCATTCATTTGTTGGCCCATCAGGTAAAACTTCACAAGTAACAGAAGTTTGTAAATCTAAAGGATATTATCACAGAATATAACATGTGTGGTCAATTTAAAAAGTAGCAAAACATATCCCAATAAAACCAAGAAACGTGACCGATTGTTAAAAAAAAAAAAAAAAAAAAAAATCACACAGATTTTCCAAAACTTTTTTTATTTTTTTTTAATTTTGCAATGGTAGCTGATCGTTAGTTTCTCAATGGGGAAAAAAGGGTTCAAGGCTTTAACCACAGACATGCCTTTAACATTCTTTGGTTGAATTAGGATGACTGGAGAATCTTCATAGCCCATAATGTGAGCAAATGTATCACCAATGTCTCATCAGTTATTTCTTGTGTGACGTCTGTCTGTATATGGGCTATAGTAAAAAAGGTGGAGATGGAGCGCTGGTAGGAGCTGCTAGTGAAATCTTTATTGGGCAGTGGTGGAGATGAAAAAGGGGCAAAGATTTCCTCGTGGCAGTTCAAGAGGGTTTAGTCAGCCCAGAATTATATTAATAAGTTCTGGTGTGTGTATATGGGCTATATACTCTCTGATCAGTTATTTCTTATTTAATACAGGTATTTTATATAGTGCTGCATCATTCCCCGCTCTCAAGAAGCATTAAAGCGGAAGTAAACCCTTTGATTTAAATAGTTTAAAAAAATGGCATGCCGGAAATGCTACCTGTCACATTGACTATGCTTTCAACCAAACTGTCAAACCATCCAATGGCTGGTGTCATAACTGATCACATGTGCAGCATCATGGCAGTTGAAGATTGAACAGAGGCCAAGATGGCAGCTGCCTTAGCTGAAAACGATAGGAGGGTTTACTTCTACTTTAAGGCTCTGTTCACATATATGTAAATTAAATGCATTTCGAACCACTCCCTCTTCACAAAACATGTGAACCAGATCGGTTTAAATGAAGCTGGTTCACATACTGTATATGCGGGCCGGTTGTGGTGCGCATCTTAAAAGGGTCCTGTGCATTTTTCAGTCCAGTTCAGGTGCGATTTCAGTGTCAAATTTGCATCTGAACTGGTAAATGGAAATCGCACCGGACTCTGCACCACATCCGGAGCCGCATATATTTGAACAAAGCCCGAGCCCTCATTCACATTGAACGCGGGTTTGAAATTGTGTGAGTTCAGCTGAACTCGCGTGCTTTCAAACCCGCATTTCAGACTTCGGAGGCAATTTGAAATACATCTGTGCGCGTTCCTGCACAGATGTCTATTGAAATTCCCCGGAAGTCGCCAAAAGTAGTGCAGAAATTATTTTTGGAAATTAGTGCGGTGTCGCAAAGTCGGCATTGCACCTATTGGGACAGTGCCGTGTCCGGCAATAAGTTGCAATTTGACATGTCAGAACGGAATAACTGTGGAGTTTCTTCAGAGCTGTGTGCCACGACCGAAACTCAGATGCATGCGTGGGAGTGATGGCATCTCGGCTTGGTCAATCAGATGCCCGGAGTCCCTGAACCCGGAAGGAAGACCTGGTGAAGATGGAAGCCTCTGCAGTAATGACAGCGTGCTGCTGAAGGTCTTCGTTTTAAGGTAAGTTTTTCATAATTTGCTAGTACGCAGTGCATACTAGCACATTATTATGAAATTTTCCCCCCCCCCCCCCCCCCAGAGTTTACTACCGCTTTAATGTGAGGTCTCTACCTCACATGCATCTCTACCTCACATGCATACACATGCTAGGGCTAATTTAGGCAGTAGACAATTAACCTATCAGCAGGATTTTGGAGCATGGGAGGAAACCGGGACACCTGGAGAAAACCCACACACAAGCACAGGAAGAAGATGCAAACTCCAGGCACCTAGCGTCATGGTTGGGATTTCCATTTGCACCATGTCACCTCTGAAATTTGTGTGTAAGACGTAACATTGTGCAAAAGGTAGAGTTAGCCATTAAAGAAAAAGCAATCCTATTTTCCTTCTATAAACTACTAACCACTCTACCCCAATGTAATAGAAATGAACAAGAAAATGTGTTGCTCGCAGGACCATCAGGTGAAAATAAAGGGGAAAAAAAAAAAAGGGGGGGGGGGAAGCAGCAGCCTCACCTATGGACACTTGTTTAGATACACTTTAAGCTGAAGCAATAATTACTTTAATATGACAAGGAGCACAGATTCTGCACATTAAAGTATTTATACTGTATATTCTGAACAAGCAGTAAAAACACTTTAAATCAAGCCCTCAATGACCTTTTTAGCCTTAGACATTGCGGAGAAATTCATTTTCAAAGTTCAAAACAAGGGCACTGAAATTGCAGATCCTTTCCCCTTATTCTCTGACACAGCAGATACTTGGCAGCCTTCCTGCCTTCTACTGTACAGAAACAGCAGGTGCTCTGAGCTGTTGGAAATGGACCAAAATGTAACTGGAAAGTCTTTATTATGGTCTTTGAAGGCTTGTACACATCACATGTGTTGGGACTGCACTGAGCACACTTTCCCAGCGCAGTACAATGCAAAGACAAGTTGAACTGCCTTTTCTCCTAATGTGCCAGCTTACACCATCGTGTTGCTGTAGCAAAAAAAAAAATGCATGCAGTACTTTTTTCATTGCAACACAATGGGACAAAGTAAAGCACATTGAAATACTGCCATGAATAAAAATGTAATTTTAACAATTCAATAAAGTTTAGACAAAAAAAAGTAAACAATGTACAGCACTGATCACAGAGTATCACATTGAAATTCACAAAATACACATTAGCAGTTGCGTGGATTGGTTCTGGTGTGAACTAGCTTTCAGGATGAATTACTCCACAGTGTCTGCAGCTACAGAGGGTTTATAAGATACACTATATTGTCAAAAGTATTGGGACATCTGCCTTTACATGCACAGGAACGTTAATGGCATCCCAGTCTTAGTCCGTAGGGTTCAGTGTTGAGTTGCAATACTTCCTATCACTGGTAGGGAGTACCGGAGCTTTTTTTTTTTTTTTCTTGTATGCATGTTTGGTTAATTGGTGAACACCTAACAGGTGATTGGGCGCTTATATTGTGGCGATTTATCCCCCAATTTTTTGCTTTTGCTGTTCAATATTGAGTTGGCCCACCCTTTGCAGCTATAACAGCTTCAACTCTTCTAGGGAGGCTGTCCACAAGGTTTAGGAGTGTGTCTATGGGAATGTTTGACCATTCTTCCAGAAGTACATTTGTGAGGTTAGGCACCAATGTTGGATGAGAAGGCCAAGTTCTTCCACCCCAAACTCGCTCATCCATGGCTTTTATGGACCTTGCTTTGTGCACTGGTCCAAATAATTTGGTGGAGAGGGGGTTATGGTGTGGGGTTGTTTTTCAGGGGTTGGGCTTGGCCCCTTAGTTCCACTGAAGGAAAATCTTAAGGCGTCAGCATACCAAGACATTTTGGACAATTTTATGCTCCCATCTTTTTGGGAACAGTTTGGGGATGGCCCCTTCCTGTTCCAACACGAAATATACAGTGCACAAAGCAAGGTCCATAAAGACATGGATGAGCGAGTTTGGGGTGGAGGAACTTGACAGGCCTGCACAGAGTCCTGACCTCAACCTGATGGAACCCCTTTGGGATGAATTAGAACAGAGACTGTGATGCTCGGAACGCGAGCGATCAAGCCACGCCCCCTGTTCTCAAGCACCTAACGATTCCTACTGACGTGCCTGCTGTGGGAATTTCCAGCCTCGGAGCCACGGACGCCACCTGAGCGGCCGTGGTCTGACCCTTCACCACAGCCCAAGCTTGAACCGTGCAAACATCCAGGACCGCCAAAAGAACCACCTATGCCTGTAAAATACTGCTCAAATGTGCGTTTAATTTTAAAGCAAATTAAAGTCTTTTAATTAACTTATTACGCTTAGAGCAGCGCTGTTCCCTTTTCCTTCTGCCCTCACAAATGCGCTTCTGGAAGAATGATTATACGTCCCCATAGACACACTCCTAATTGTGGACAGCCTGTCAATCTTTGATGCTGTCAAAGTCAGTCAGCCAGCCAGCCAGCCAATGAGGAGAGAAAGGGGGCAGGGCCGGGCCGCTGTTCCGTGTCTGAATGGACACAGGGAGCTGCATTCGGCTCGGGTGCCCCCATAGCAAGCTGCTTGCTGTGGTGGCACTCAACTGGAGGGAGGGGCCAGGAGAACCAAAGAGGGACCCGAGAAAAGGAGGATCTGGGCTGCTCTGTGTAAAACCAACTGCACACAGCATGTAAGCATAACATGTTTGTTATTTTTAACAAAAAAAAAAAAAAAAACAAAGTCTTTAGTATCACTATAACCTTTAAAAGAAATTCATATTTAGTAACGGTTTCCCGTACAAGCAAACATAAGTTATCTGCAGGAGGAACCCCCTTTAAAGCATTATTAAACCCAAAAGAAAACATCTATTACACTGCAGCTTACCAATTCTCATGCCGCATACACACGGTCGGAATTTCCGATGGAAACAGTCCGATGGGAGTTTTTCACCGGATTTTCCGACCGTGTGTATGCCCATCAGTCTTTTTCTGTCGGCATTTCCGACGGACTTTGGATTGAGAGCCTGTTCTTAATTTTTCTGACGGAAAACCTTTCTATCGGATTTTCCGATCGTGTGTATGCAATTCCGACACTCAAAATTCCGACGCATGCTCGGAAACAATTTGACGCATGCTCAGAAGCATTAAACTTCCCTTTTATAGTGCTGTAGAACGTGTTGTATGTCGTGGTGTTATTGACCGTCGGAATTTTAACAACGTGTTAATTAATAACAGCAGAACGGGTGCCTTTTAAATATGTGGCTGGAACTCTGCTTTAAATCTTCTAGTGCATCTAACGCTCCCCTCCCCAAGACAGGCAACACTGCTACCCAAAGGTGTCTCTATTGCTCCAGATTGGGGGCGCTCTAATACAGGAGGTGTGTTCCTGGACAAATCACCAGGTGAAAACAAGGGAAAAAGCCCCCAAAAAAAAATAATGCAGCCACCACATCAAAAGGATTGGTAAGCTGCAATATATTACATTTTTGGTTTTAAGTTTAATACTACTTTATTACAAAAAAATCTAATAAAATTTGAGATTGGGGAGAGCATGTGCACATGAGCACTGCAGCACAACTGATGGCCTCGTTATGCTGCTCCTCCCTTTCCCAGTCTGAGCTCTGCCATACAGGGACTGCAAGAGGCTAATATAAAGTCAGATTCAGGTACTTACACTGCTTGCATTTTGAAAATAAAGATCATAGTATAAATGATTATAGAGATTACTGCCTGGAGTTCAGAGTTAAAAGATAGTCCTGCTTAGGAAAGGTTTCAATGCAGAAGCAATCAGACGTTTTTTGAAAGTGGAAACCCCTTTAAGACTAAAAAAAATTTTTTTTTTCGAAAAAGCACGTGCAACCAAGCAAATTAAACAAGGCCGCCGACCTCCCGAATCATCCAATGACCACCGCTGTCAAGCTTTCATTGCGTAATCCTTTGTAAACAATACGAGCATTTATGGCTTGTTACGAGGGAGCCCACTATTCATGACACCGTGACCCGATCGCTTCTTTTTAAATAATGCAGACTGCTGACATCCCTCCTCTGTAAACATAACCAGCAGAAATCTGCTTCCATTTACCCAAGATGTAGTGGGTACTTGACGTGTTATGACATATGTGTAAACCTATGAGATCATACAGTATACTAAACACGCCAAATTCAAGGGGCGCCCTATGGGGATCTACATGCTGAACACCCAAAGTCAAGATTCTTTAGCTTCAGCAAACAGTTTCTAAAGTGATCCTATTTTTAGTTACTAATAACTTTGTTTTTGCAGGAATTTATATCTCGGATAGATACAAGGATCCGGTCTGTATCTCGGATAGATACAAGGATCCGGTCTGTATCTCGGATAGATACAAGGATCCGGTCTGTATCTCGGATGGATACAAGGATCCGGTCTGTATCTCGGATAGATACAAGGATCCGGTCTGTATCTCGGATGGATACAAGGATCCGGTCTGTATCTCGGATGGATACAAGGATCCGGTCTGTATCTCGGATAGATACAAGGATCCGGTCTGTATCTCGGATAGATACAAGGATCCGGTCTGTATCTCGGATAGATACAAGGATCCGGTCTGTATCTCGGATAGATACAAGGATCCGGTCTGTATCTCGGATAGATACAAGGATCCGGTCTGTATCTCGGATAGATACAAGGATCCGGTCTGTATCTCAAAAAGATACAAGGATCCGGTCTGTATCTCAAAAAGATACAAGGATCCGGTCTGTATCTCGGATAGATACAAGGATCCGGTCTGTATCTCGGATAGATACAAGGATCCGGTCTGTATCTCGGATAGATACAAGGATCCGGTCTGTATCTCGGAAAGATACAAGGATCCGGTCTGTATCTCGGATAGATACAAGGATCCGATCTGTATCTCGGATAGATACAAGGATCCGGTCTGTATCTCGGATAGATACAAGGATCCGGTCTGTATCTCAAAAAGATACAAGGATCCGGTCTGTATCTCGAAAAGATACAAGGATCCGGTCTGTATCTCGAAAAGATACAAGGATCCGGTCTGTATCTCGGATAGATACAAGGACCCGGTCTGTATCTCGGATAGATACAAGGATCCGGTCTCTATCTCGGATAGATACAAGGACCCGGTCTCTATCTCGGATAGATACAAGGATCCGGTCTCTATCTCGGATAGATACAAGGATCCGGTCTCTATCTCGGATGGATACAAGGATCCGGTCTGCATCTCGGATGGATACAAGGATCCGGTCTGTATCTCGGATAAAATAAAGGTAGTATCCGCGCTTAGGAAGTGGAACTGCTGCCCCCCTAAAAAAACTTCACCTAAGTGGAGCCAGAAGATATATAAAACACTAAAAAGGGGTATTGGCGCTGTTCTAAAATGAAAATTAAATAATACAGGGGTGTAAGATGTAGGGGTGGAGCGTATCTTAAATATTAAAACATTTAAAATATCAAACCCAAATTAAAGTGCATGTGTAAAAAAAGGAAGTGAACCAATGGTGTATACTGACACATAAAGTGTCTCGGATAGATACAAGGATCCGGTCTGTATCTCGGATAGATACAAGGATCCGGTCTGTATCTCGGATAGATACAAGAATCCGGTCTGTATCTCGGATAGATACAAGGATCCGGTCTGCATCTCGGATAGATACAAGGATCCGGTCTGTATCTCGGATAGATACAAGGATCCGGTCTGTATCTCGGATAGATACAAGGATCCGGTCTCCATCTCGGATAGATACAAGGATCCGGTCTGCATCTCGGATAGATGCAAGGATCCGGTCTGTATCTCGGATAGATACAAGGATCCGGTCTGCATCTCGGATAGATACAAGGATCCGGTCTGTATCTCGGATAGATACAAGGATCCGGTCTGTATCTCGGATAGATACAAGGATCCGGTCTGTAT
>CM053036.1:49399054-49464054 GCA_028564925.1 Lithobates sylvaticus | reverse complement strand
TTTAAAAAAACACACACATCTTGTCAAAACATCAATAAGGTAAATGCAAGCCACATATGTAACCTATAGTGTATAGCCTTAGGAACAACAGAAGGGACGATCAGCTATGGTTAGCTTGTCCAGTAGTTTTTTGGGGGTCCAACGATGAGGCAAGGGTACAGTGGGGCGAAGGTATTCATAGCAGAAGCTCTACATGTTTCGCGTTTTACGTTAACGCTTCATCTGGAGCATAACAAAGAGATAATGAATTTCAGTCTGACTGGTGAGTGTAATGGATTAGAACGAAAAACCCCAAAATAATTCCAGTGGAGCCGTGTATAGATAACCCGCCGCCTGGGGGTAGATAGACAATATCGCAAGCTGATCAGAGGTCCAGTCCTGGATTAATGTTGCATTGCTGCATGGACCATATGTCTATGGAGGAATATACACTAGTAAAGCACAAACCAGTAGTTGTGCAACGTAGACAAAGCATGGGCTAGGTGTCCATATAATTCACATATAGGGTCCAGGGAGTGCTGGTTGGCGTATGCAGACCAGGTATCATATGAACAGCTAGGTTTCGGTCACATCCAGTGGCATCAGAACGGCAGCCTGGTGGGGGACATTTGTTAAAATTATATTTTGTCTATGGTGCCTAAAAAGTCCAAAGTCCCCCCCCCCCCCCCCTCTTCTAATTATCAGTTTTAGGACGTGGCACGTTACTATACGCCAAGTATCCACAGCACCACACTGCTAGGATACTATTCCCCTTTTTCCATCTTCATATTCCTGATATTATGGAGCTCTTAAGCGTGATTGACCCCCACAATTCAGGGTTGTCCATTTGCAACAGCTTGTATTTTTATTTTTGCTATTGTTGATCTTACACCCATTGTGCAATGTTTAAAATACATTATAAAGAAGTTCTGCTGACAGCATCAGCAAACAAACTGTAGTTACATTGAGCTGTGCTTGATATACTTAAGAGAACCCATCGATATCATACCTCTTTCAAGTCCAATTTTTTTTCTGTTCTTGCAACAGGAAAATGCTGAAAACTGACCAATGCCAGTAAAAGTCCAAAATAAACAACCCTGACGCCTGACCCTACCACAGTCCTATTAACCACTTTAAGACCAGCCTCGTTTTGGATTTTAGGTGTTTACATATTTAACCACTTCAATACCCGCCCATTGTCATATGACGCCCACAAGGTGGATTTACCATCCTGGGTGGGCGTCATATGACGTCCTCGGATTCCCGGCCGCCTGGGGGGCGCGCGCGCGCGCGCGCCCGCGGCATCGCTCGGGACCGGTGCGAGTGCCCGGCGGCCGCGATGTCCGCCGGGCACCCGCGATTGCCCGTTAAAACAACGGGACCGGGCGGGACCGTGGAGCTGTGTGTGTAAACACACAGCCCCACGTCCTGTCAGCGGGGAGGAGACCGATCATGTGATCCCAGTACAGAGGATCACATGATCGGTCTCCTCCCTTAAGTCCCCTCCCCCTACAGTTAGAATCACTCCTATTAGGGACACACATTAACCCCTCCAGCGCCCTCTAGTGTTAACCCCTTCCCTGACAGTCACATTTACACAGTAATCATTGCAATTTTATAGCAACGATCGCTGTGTAAATGTGAATGGTTCCAAAAATGTGTCAAAAGTGTCCGAAGTGTCCGCCGCAATGTCGCAGTCACGAAAAAAAAAAATCGCAATTCGCCGCCATTACTAGTAAAAAAAAAAAAAAAAAAAAATTCAATAAATCTATCCCCTATTTTGTAGACGCTATAACTTTTGCGCAAACCGATCAATATACGCTTATTGCGATTTTTTTTACCAAAAATATGTAGAAGAATACGTATCGGCCTAAACTGAGGAAAAAAATAGTTTTTTTTAAAAAAAAATGGGATATTTATTATAACAAAAAGTAAAAAATATTGTGTTTTTTTTCAAAATTGTCGCTCTTCTTTTGTTTATAGCGCAAAAAATAAAAACCGCAGGGGCGATCAAATACCACCAAAAGAAAGCTCTATTTGTGGGAAAAAAAAGGACGTCAATTTTGTTTGGGTGTAACGTCGCACGACCGCGCAATTGTTAGTTAAAGCGACGCAGTGCCGAATCGCAAAAAGTGCTCTGGTAAGGAAGGGTGTTTAAAAGCCCTGTATTGAAGCGGTTAAAACAGTTTTTTTGGCTAGAAAATTACTTAGAACCCCCAAACATTATATGTTTTTTTTTTCTAACACCCTAGAGAATAAAATGGCGGTCGTTGCAATACTTTTTTTTTCACACCGTATTTGCGCAGCGGTCTTACAAGCGCACTTTTTTTTGGAAAAAATTCACTTTTTTGAATAACAAAATAAGACAACAGTAAAGTTAGTCCAATTTTTTTATATATCGTGAAAGATAATGTTACGCAGAGTAAATTGATACCCAATGTCACGCTTCAAAATTGCGCCCGCTCGTGGAATGGCTTCAAACTTTTACCCTCAAAAATCTCCATAGGCGACGTATAAAAAAATCTACAGGTTGCATGTTTTGCGTTACAGAGGAGGTCTAGGGCTAGAATTATTGCTCTCGTTCTACCGATCGCGGCGATACATCGCACGTGTGGTTTGACCACCGTTTTCATATGCAGGCGCTACTCGCGTATGCGTTCGCTGCTGCACGCGAGCTCGTTGGGACGGGGCGCTTTTTTTTTTCTTATTTATTTTACTTGATTTTATTTATTTTTACACGGTTTTAAAAAAAAAATAAAAAATTGGGTCACTTTTATTCCTATTACAAGGGATGTAAACATCCCTTGTAATAGAAAAAAAAGCATGACAGGTCCTCTTAAATATGAGATCTGGGGGCAAAAAGTCCTGAGATCTCATATTTGGACTTAAATGTAAAAAAAAAAAAAAAAAAAATGTCATTTGAAAAAAATGACATTAAAAAAATGTGCCTTTAAGAGGTATGGGCGGAAGTGAAATTTTGACGTCTCTTCCACCCTGCTATGGTATAGAGACGGGTGGGGGCCATCTTAGCCTCACTCGTCTCCATACCCAGCTAGGAAGAGGACCCGATCGCCTCCGCCGCTACCGACGGCTCCGGTAAGCGGCGGAGGGCACGGGAGAGCCTCTCCCGCCACCGATAACGGTGATCTTGCAGCGAATCCTCCGCGGAGACCACCATTATCGTAAATACGACCGGCGCTTGAAGAGATGGTTATCTCGGTTGTGGCAGCAGCTGCTGCCGTTACCGAGATATCCCTCTTCAAAAAAGGAGAAGTACATTGTCGTGCGCTGGTTGTAAAGTGGTTAAATAAACACCGACCTGATCCAACTACGACACAATTTAAACTTTTGTTTTATGTTACCACTGCATCAAAACACCCAACCTTTGTCTTCTCTAAAAGGAAACAGAATACTGCAATTTATTATTAATACAACCATCAGTCCCTCCACTCATGTCAGGGTGCTAGGTGTCATCCTTCACTCTGACCTGTCCTTTCAGCCCCAAACCCAACCGCTGTCCAAATATTGCAGACTTCACCTTCGTAACATCTCCAAAATACACCAGTTTTTAACCATTGAAACCATTAAGTAACTTATTCACTCCCTTGTTATCTCTCACTTTGACTATCGTAACTCCCTCCTAATTGGCCTACCTCTCCACAAGCTATTCCCTCTTCAGTCTATCATGAATGCAGCTGCTAGACTCATCCACCTTACCAAGCATTCAGTGTCTGCCGCCCCTCTCTGCCACTGGCTTCCCATTGCCCAACGTATAAAATTCAAAACGCCAACAATAGCATACAAAGCCATTTCCAACTCTGCCCCGAGCTACATCACCAGTCTTATTTCCAAATATCACCCAAACTGTCGTCTCTGCTCCTCTCAAGACCTCTGGCTTTTTAGCTCCCTTGTCTCCTCCTCCCATGATCATCTCCAGGACTTCTCCAGAGCATCTCCCATCCTCTGGAACAGACTACCCCAATCTGTCCGGTTATCTTCTACTCTGTCCACTTTTAGGCGATCCCTGAAAACTCATCTCTTCAAGGAAGCCTATCCTGTCCTCCAGCTAACAACTGAATCTTCCATTTCTCCCATCAGTTCATCCCTCGCAGTTTTTACCTTTTGTTTCACCAGCCCCTCACAATTAGATGTTAAGCTCGCAGGAGCAGGGCCGTCCTAACCCTCTTGTATTGAATTGTATTACTGCTGTATTGTCTCCCATTATATTGTAAAGTGTTGCACAAACTGTTGGCGCTATATAAATCCTGTATAATAATAATTTATTATCCATAGCAAAATTGAGGCCACATTACTCGATTGCATCCCTAAACCCTTATGGATAGACAATGACCTGCCATGAGACTTCAATCAATCACTACTGGAACCTTGATTGTACACCCATGGAGCTACCCACTGATATTCTAAAATTGGCTGTTGCTTGACCACTGCACCTACTGGACCCCTGGTTTCCCCTATTCTTCCCCTGCTCTTCTTTTTCTTTCTTCCTTTGACTACTTGAACTGTCCAAGTTAGATAGGCATCTTCATATTCCTGATATTATGGAACTCTTAAGCGTGATTGTCCATTTGCAATTGTTCTGTTTGACTTGACCTTTTTCTCCAACTTGTATTTTTCTTTGTGCGATTGTTGCTCTTACACCCATTGTGTACTGTTTAAAGTACATTATAGAAAAGTGCTGCTGATAGCATCAGAAAGCAAACTGTAGTTACACTGAGCTGTTCCTGGTATACGTTAAAAAAAAAAAAAAAAATTCATATTAAAGTTCAATTTTTTTTCTGCTCTTGCAACATGAAAATGCTGAAAACTGACCAATGCCAGAAAAAGTCCAAAATAAATAACCCTCACGTCTGAAGCTACCACAGCCCTATTAAATAAACTGCCTGATCCAACTACGACACAATTTAAACTTTTGTTATACGTTTCTACTGCATCTAAAACTAACCATCGCCAAGGCATGGAAAACACACAATCTTTGTATTCTCGAAACGAAACATAGAATACTGCAATTTATGATCCATAGCAAAATTGAGGCCACATTACTCGATTGCATCCATAAACACTTGAAAATATGGCAGCCATGGGTAGACAATTGCCTGCCACAAGACTTTGCTCAATCACTACTGGAACCACCCATGGAACTACCCACTGATATTCTAAAATTGTCTGTTGCACCTACCGGACCCCCTGGTTTCCCTCTTGCATTACTTTTTTTCATTTCTTGACTACTTATTTGAACTGTGGAAATCTTCATAATCCTGATATTATGGGGCTCTTAAGCGGGATTGTCCCCATGAGTCAATGAATGAATGACTTGTATAGCGCTACCTATGCGAACTGAATCGCCTCAGGGCCACTGGTGTCATCTGTGGTATAGTGCGGTCCTTGCCCTGTGGGGTCCCGACACACTTACAAACACATACACATACAACATACACATATTTGGCCAATTTTATCGACAGGATCTAATTAACCTACCACCATTTCTTTGGAGTGTGGGAGGAAACCGGAGTACCCGGAGGAAACCCACGCAGGCACAGGGAGAACATGCAAACTCCAGGCAGAAGGTGTCGTGGTCGGGATTTGAACCAGCGACCCTATTGCTGCTAGGTGAAAGTGCTAACCACTACACCACTGTTTATGACTTGACATTTTGATCCAAGATGTATTATTCTTTGTGCTATTAATGACCTTACACCTATCGTGTACTGTTTATTATGTTTTGATTGCATAGCAGCATATACAAAACCAAAAATTGTACAAAGCTGTATGCGGTTTCTTAAAAATTGAACAAGAAAAGTCCAAAATAAATTGTATCGGTTTCATATTTACAACTCCCTTCAAATGGGAACTTGACGTCTTACATAGAAAAAGTGCTAAAGCATCAATGATACCAGCACAAGCACATCTTTCAGAAGTCATCATTATCAATAATGTTTTTGAAACCTAATAAAGGAACCCTTTCAGCCTCAAACACAGGAGATGGTGATTTTCAGAAACAAATGTTTACGTGGTCAAGAAGGTGAAATGGTTGCACGTCTTAGGGGTTGATTTACTAAAACTGGAGAGTGCAAATCTGGTGCAGCTCTGCATAAAAAACAGCTTCCAGGTTTTTTTTTTGTCAAAGCTTAAATGAATAAGCTGGAAGCCAGATTTTGCACTCTCCAGTTTTAGCAAATCAACCCCATTGTTTAGAAAAACTCAAGATGAGTTTTAATCAGATTCGATGCTGAGAATCTTCAAACCTGAAAAATCAATGCAACACCTAAATAAAAATTATTTAATACTATGTTATGTTCTGTATTGAATAGAACTGTCATTGTGCTGTCCCCCCTCTACATTGAAAAGCACTGCGTAAACTGTTGGCGCTATATAAATCGTGTATAATAATAATAATGTTATAGCTATCGTTAACCAAACTCCTAAATGCATTCCTCAAACTAACACTAAAACACATCTCCGAACCCAAGTTCAACTCCAAACATAGGTCCAATCTCTGAAACTTAATTTAACTGTTTCACCTGTTAGCCATAGGCCCCTTTCACATGAGGTGGACTCCGCCAGGAGCCCGCCTGATCAGCGTGGAATCGGTCTGCTGATCCCCACTGAGCAGGTGGATGGCTGGTCCATATCCACTCCACATATGCAGAGTGGACACAGACACAGCCCGCTCGGCTCTTACACCTGATGGCCATCTGATTTGATCCGCCAGACGGATGGGGAACAAATCCCTCATCCGTCTGTTTTTAGCGGATAGGATCGGATGTTGGCGGGTGTCAATGGACACATGTCCATTGACACATGGCGCTCCATAGAGAGCTATGGATGGTCCAATTGTCTCCGCCTGAAAAACTGGTGGACCTGATCATTCTGCCTGTGTGAGAGAAGCCTAAAGCTAAACACATAGCTTTACTAAACTGGCACATTGATTTACTAAAGGCAAATATACTGTTCACTTTGCAATGTAATTTCCCCTTAGCTTAAAAAATATGGTGAACATTCACATTGCAAAGAATACCCAATCGTGTGCAAGGAAAATTAAAAAAAATATAATACACATGATTGGATGATGGAAGGCAGCAGAGATTCACCACATTCACTAAACTATGTGAAAACTTACTGGGAAAGTGAAAGGCCTATTTTCTTTTAATAAATTGACCCCAAATTTGAATTTATTATCTGAGCCTTCCCTTAAAACTATCATTAACCTTAAACTTTTATGTATCTGTAAAAAAATAAAAAATAAATAAAAAAACGGTAACGGCACATTCACTGAAGCAAACGGCATGCATTTGCCATTTCTTCAGTGCGATGACGTCGGCACATGCAGATACAGGGGATATCTCCTAAACCATGCAGATATTATAGCTATTATAGGCTTACCTGTAGCAAAAAGTGGATTGTAAGGGTTTATAACCACTTTAAGGGTAAGGTGATCTCGGGATGAAGCACCGAATACCCCTCTGTCCATAAGCTGATTAAGGCCGATCAAGGCCTTGCACTTTGTATGCTCGGGAGGCTCGGGTGGACGCCCCCTTGCGCATCGGCGCCACAGTCTTCACGTCCAGAGTATGGCGTTGAATCTGACATCATCACGCTGATGTCTGGAGTACCATTCTGCGTGGTATCCATGAGAGAGATTTGGCGCCAATCACTGAGCGATTGATTAGCTCAGGTGCGGACGCCCTGCCACCTACGACTCACGCATTTGGCGTTGGCGGCATGTATTTATCCATCTCCCAGTTGGAGCGGACTGTTTATATGGCCGGTCTCCTCCTGGGGTTCCTGCACACTAGCTATCTTCCTGCTAGTGTTGCATGGTATGCAGCATTTGGGTAAGCGTCTCTGGGTTTAGGCTCATTCCAGTTGTCATGTTGTCTGTTTTTTTCACCTATTTTTATTAATTTTATCACTGTTCACCAATTTAATGTACACATATATTGAGACAACTGTCTACCACTCTTCATGTATACTATAAATTCCCCTCTTATCATTACTTCACATAGAGGTACACTGGGTCCATTAACTATTAATCACTATTAAATTCATTATTGTTTCAAATCACATGTATATATATATATATATATATATATATATATATATATATATATATATATATATATATATATATAAATATATATATATATATATAAAATTTTGTTCCCAGATACCCCTGTTCAAAGAGACATACACTATCACTGCCGGTTTTCACGTGTCGCACTCACTGCCAGGGTTGGTAAGTGTGTCTGGCCAACAATCGTTGGTTCTACTTTTCCTATTCCTCTTTATACAGAGTATGGTTTACTATATTTGTATATTTTACAGGAATCTGTAGCATCTGCTCCTGACGAGTGGAGAAACATCCACGAAACGTGTAGAGCTATACTTTGATGCCACAGCTATACCAATTACGTTTTGATGAGGTCACCAATACTATACAGTACTACTATATTTATACATCATGCGATTATAATTACAGCTATCAGGCATGCCGCCTGTAGCACGTGCAGGACATACTATTGTTTTAGATGTTACTATTCTGACCATCATGTACTCATTATGATTACTTTCATCCATCATGCTTATACTTTGTGCATATTACACATGTTTGTATATATACAAAATCAATCTTCTATTATATATTGTAATGAAATAAATATTTTTTTACTCTCACCTCCGCATTTCAACTGCTTCATCTAAAGTCCCAAATTTCCCTTTGAATGTACCTGATATAGGGATGGTGGCGCCCAACCGCGCCTCATTTAAAGTCCCAAAACTCCCTCTCTTTACTTTTTAATTATGAATGGAAACATGTTTGTCACCAAGCGCCCTATGACTTACTCAAACAAAGCTCCAATGATAACATTAACACCAAAATTAAGTCATTTTCTGCATCGGCTTCAGTTGGTTCTTAAGGTCTTCCCCAGAAATGACTGCTGTGGGAAGGTTTCCGATGACCGACACTAAGGTAACCAGAATCTTCTGCAAGGCAATGTTATGGGGTCATAGTTCGACAGGGGCTAATCTCCTAGCAACTCTTCACCCCCATAGGAGGTTGCATAAGTAATTCATTGCACAATATTTCAACACAATAAAGTGAATCATTTACAGCTTTGGCTTGGAAGGATCTTACAAAATGGAAAATTAAAAAGGCTGTTATTATCACTCAGTAGTCTGTAATCATGCGAGATACAAAATGGTGAGCCACAGTATCCTAGCAATTATTCCCATCTTTATGTAGTGTTTAATAGGCGGCAGGAGAAGACCACTTGGGATGCCGTACTTGGTGCATGCGGTCCCTTTCTGCTAATGCGACACACAAAAAAAGGATGAGATTCAGGAACTCTGTTGGAATCAGAGGATGCCCTGGTTCTCCAAAATTAAATAAGTCTAGCAAGAGCAAAATGACATACACACATAACTATAATAAAATTGGGTTTATTTTATTTTTGGACTACTGAGTGATAAAGCTGAATTCCGATCATCATTAAAAAATTGCTATTATGGTGACCTCCTTGTATATTCACAAATTAATGCTTCTTTAGTCTAGGGCAGTGGTCTCCAAACTGTGGCCCTTTTTACTTGCTTTTATCTGGCCCTTGGGGCACGGTTTCATCCACTGATACCAACAATTGGGCATAATTGCCCCCACTGACACCAATGAAGGGACACAATTCCTCCCAATGACACAAATGAAGGGACACAATTCCTCCCAATGGCACCAATGAAGGGACACAATTCCTCCCAATGACACCAACGATGGGGCACTAGTCCTCCTAATGACACAAACGATGGGGCACTAGTGCTCCTAATGACACAAATGATGGGGCACTAGTCCTCCTAATGACACAAACGATGGGGCACTAGTCCTCCCAATGACACAACTGATGGGGCACTAGTCCTCCCAATGACACAAATGATGGGGCACAATTCCTCCCTGTGAAACCAACGATGGGGCACAATTCCTCCCTGTGACACCAACGATGGGGCACTATTACTCTCACTGAAACCAACGATGAGGGACAGTAAACTGGCCCTTTGTTTAGAAAGTTTGGAGATGCCTGGTCTAGGGCAGTGGTCTCCAAAACTGTGGCCCTTTGCTTGCCTTTATCCAGCCATTAGGGCACTGTTTCTCCCATGGATACAAGGACCATTCCTTAAACCAGGGAAGGCCAACCTTTTGAAGAGCGAGGGCCACTTTAGCGACTTGGTAAATGGTTGCGGGCCACAATAAGCGGTGCGGGTGGATGACATGATCGTGTTCACTCTGCATTTGGAGAGCGGACATGGACGCAGCCCACAATACTTTTTAGAGGATCGTATTGGAGGTAGAACACAAGTCAGTTTATGTCTGCCACTACTTAGAGGTGAATGGAGGGTCCAATTGGTCGGACTGACCGTGTGAAAGGGGTCCAAGGCTGCTTTCACACTGGTGCGCTGCGGTTTACCCGCACCACATGTGCAACGCAGTGTACCTTTGGCTTTCCTGCAGTTTGCAATAGACTGCTATTATATTCTGCAGGTTTGGTGCACTTTCAGAAAGCTCACCAATCTCGCAGGTAATAATATAAGTCTATGGCTCAGTGCAGGTAACTGCAGGTAAACTGCTCTGCACATGCAGATCACTTTGAAAGCAGCCCAGTGACCACTGCAGAAAAGATATGCCCAAATCCATGTCATTTTAGTAATAAACTGACCTTTAATAACAGTATTCTTTCTATTCTATCCCAGAGCAGGAGGTCGCGGGCCACATCAGAGGGCTCCGCGGGCCACTGGTTGGGCACCCCTGCCTTAAACTGACACCAACGTTAGGGCACTATTCAGCCCACTGACACTGGCCCCCTTTAAGTCTGAATGACAGCAAACCGGGCCTTTGTTTAAAAAGTTTGGAGGCCCCTGGTCTAGGGGGTGTGATGCAGAGGTTCCCACAGACTTCTTCCCTGTAGGTCCCACTAAGTGGCCCCTCTCTTTGAGGTCATCATAAACCATGCAGGACCATCAGTCCTGCACTGTATCTGATATCAACAAGGATCTGTCCACATTCGTATGATTGAGTGTGGAAAATCGCCAGCCATTGTGTGAGCAAGAATATGCAGACTGCCAAAGTTCAGCCAAAATAAAATAGGTGCAAGTTATCTGGTTATTTTTTTATTTTAAACACATTTTAAATAATTGACATGAAACAAGCACAAAGAGCGTTACGTTAGAACTCTAGATCAAAGCCAGGGACTCAGTAAAAATACAAAATAAAAAAATTGTGGATTGGCATGACAGCCAGGAAACTAGCAGTTTTAGAGGGAGGCCAAAAGAAGCAGCCCATCCATTTCTCTTAGTACAAGTTTCCATTGAATGACAATAGGTGATGGAACAGACTGGAGTCAACTGAAAAAATGAACCTGGTTGTTAAACCATCACCAAGAAAAGACAAGAAGACGGATTATACGTTTTACCAATACTCTCTCTATTCATTTCTTGATCTCAATGTCTCAAGATCCTGAGAAACCTGGGGATCCCAAATATAATGGAGAGTCTTACCATGAGATTTGGGATCCTCAGTTTTCCCAGGATCTCACCAGAGGTCTTTGAACACTTATGACACTCGCTAAGCAATCCTGGGAATGTAGAGGATCCCAAATCTCATTTTGGATCCTCGGCATTCCCAGAATCTCACCTTCCCCTAGACAGTGCAGACAGAGTGGCAAGTAGGGTTTCATTTTATTTTTTTTGTGCTGTAATGTAGCTTTTTTACATGGTGTTGGGGATATAAACAGTAAGCAGACCTTGCATTTTGATGCCAGGTTCACTGTTCATTTACTGAGAGAAGAAGATGAGTAAAGTGCTTTGGATCTTCCAAACCTTAAAGTTGACTACAAATGTTGGACCTTTTTCAGTTATTGCAGAACTACCAAATAAATGTTTGAAATACCCTGAAGTTGATTTTCTAAAGTATTTTTCTCACTTAGACAGCAGAATCTTTATTCACATGAAACATTCACGGTGGAATATTTAAATATAGAAGCTTACCTGGTCATGACCAAGTTTGTTTGAAGCAACACAGATTCACTAGTCTTTAAGCTATAATACCAATCAGCTAAGTATACCAACTAAAGAAACCTATAATAAACATCCAAACTTCTTTGTCATTGTAACATCCTCTATAATAAGATACCGATAGCGAGATCTAAAACCCAGCCGGAAAACAAAGAAAAATAACTAAAAATGTGTTAGGGTGCTTTCACACTGGGGCGTTTTTCAGGAGCTGCAGCGCTAAAAATAGCGCCTGTGTAGCTCCTGAAAAAAGCGGGTCCTTTCACTCCAGTGTGAAAGCCGGATGGCTTTCACACTGGAGCGCTGCGCTAGCAGGGCGGTAAAAAAAGTCCTGCTAGCAGCATATTTGGAGGACACCACGGGGATACCGCCGGCAAAGCGCCGCTGTATCGGCGCTTTGCGGGGGATTTTAACCCTTTTTCGGCTAGCGGCCGCATACCGCGGCTAAAACGACAGTAAAGCAACTCTAAATATAGCGCTGCTTTACCATCGCCGCCCGCACCGCCCCAGTGTGAAGCCGGCCTTAGAGAATACACAAATGTTTCTAAATATTTACAATTCCAGTAAGGTTTTATAAATTGACATGGTCACAATAACAAAACAGGTTTTGAATATTCTCAAGTGACAGAGCAAAAGAGAAAAGAGAAGAAGGTGTGTGTGTGTGAGGGAAAGAAAGAAGAAGGATAGAAAGAAAGAAGGAGAAAAAGAAAAAAGAAAGGAGAAAAAGAAAGGAGAAAAAGAAAAAAGAAAGGAGAAAAAAAAAAAAAAGAAAGGAGAAAAAGAAAGGAGAAAAAGGAAAGAAAGGAGAAAAAAAGGAAAGAAAGGAGAAAAAGGAAAGAAAGGAGAAAAAGGAAAGAAAGAGAGAAAAAGGAAAGAAAAAGGAGAAAAAGGAAAGAAAGGAGAAAAAGGAAAGAAAGGAGAAAAAGGAAAGAAAGGAGAAAAAGGAGAAAAAGGAGAAAAAGGAGAAAGAGGAGAAAGAGGAGAAAGAGGAGAAAGAGGAGAAAAAGGAGAAAAAGGAGAAAAAGGAGAAAAAGGAGAAAAAGGAGAAAAAGGAGAGAGAGAGAGAGAGAGAGAGAGAGAGAGAGAGAGAGAGAGAGAGAGAGAGAGAGAGAGAGAGAGAGAGAGAGAGAGAGAGAGAGAGAGAGAGAGAGAGAGAGAGAGAGAGAGAGAGAGAGAGAGAGAAAAGAGAAAGAAAGAAAGAAAGAAAGAAAGAAAGAAAGAGAGAGAGAGAGAGAGAGAGAGAAAGAAGAAAGAAAGAGAGAGAGAGAGAAATAAAGAAAGGAGGGAGAGAAAGAAAGAAATATAAAGAAGAGAAATAAAAAAGATAGAGAAAGAAAAGAAAGGAGAAAAGAAAGAGAGAGAGAGAAGGAGAGAGAAAGAGAGAGAAAGAAAAGAAAGAGAAGAGAAAAAAGAAAGAAAGAGAAGAGAGAAGAGAGAAAAAAGAGAGAGAGAAAGAAAGAAGAGAAAAAGAAAAAAGAAATATAAAGAAGAGAAATAAAAAAATAGAAGAAAAAGAAAAGATAAAGAAAAAGAAAGAAAAGAAAAAAAAAGAGAGAAGAGAGAGAGAGAGAGAGAAGAGAGAGAAGAAGAGAGAGAAGAGAAGAGAAAGAAAAAAAAGAAAGAAAGAAAGAAAGACAGAATATAAAGAAAAAGAAAGAAAGAAAGAAGAAAGAAAGAAAGGAGAGAAAGAAAAAGAAAAAGAAAAAGAAAAAGAAAAAAGAAAAAAGAAAAGAAAGAAAAAGAAAGAGAGAAAGAAAGAAAAAGAAAAAAAAAAAGAAAGGAGAGAAAGAAAGAAAAATAAAGAAAGGAGGGAAAGAAAGGAGGGAAAGAAAGGAGAGAAAGAAAGAAAAAAAAAAAAAAGAAGGAGAGAAAGAAAGGAAAGAAAGAAGAAGAAAGAAAGGAGAGAAAGGAAGAAAAGAAAAAGAAAAAGAAAGAAAGAAAAAAAAGAAAAAGAAAGAAAGGAAGAAAGAAAAAAAAGGAAAGGAAAAAGAAAAGAAGGAGAGAAGGAAAGAGAAAAGGAAGGAAAGAGGAAGGAAAAAGGAAGGAAGGAAGGAAGGAATGGAGAAAAGAAGGGGAGGAAACAAAGGGAGGAGAGAGAAAAGAAAAGGAGGAAGAGAAAGAAAAAAGGAAAGAAAAAAGGAAAGGAAAAGAGGCAAGAAAACAAGACAGAAAAACTGGGATTTGAGAGTACAAGGGGGTACATAGAAGGGGAGAATAAAAAGTAGGGCTGGGGGTCAAAGAAAGAATAGGTAAGAGAAACAAGAAGAAATGCTTTTGGGAAGAAAAATAAAGCACTCAATAGAAAAAAAATAGGGAAAAAAAAACATACAAACTCCACGCAGACAATATTCTTGCTGGGCACTCAACAGAGACAGTGCAAAGTTTCTTTATGCCTAGAGTGTATAGAGTGTATATGTTCTCCATATATTTGTGTTAGATTGCTATAGGTGCCAGAGTGTCTTTATCCAACCCAAAAACACAATGGTGGCCTAATCCACTGATGTGACTGGCTCAGTTCTTCTCTGTACAACACTGTGGAATATGTCAGAGCTATATAAACATATAATAATAATGAAAGTGTGTGACTGTGTTGGACCATTAGAGTGTAAGCTCCCCTGGTGCAGAGTCTAATGTGACTGGCTCAGTGTTCTCTGTACAGAACTGTGGAATATATCAGAGCCATACAAATGTATAATAACAACAACAACAACAGTGTCTGACCATGGTGGGGACATTAGAATGTAAGCTCCTCTGGTGAAGACGCATTTGACCGTCTCGCTGTTCTCTGTACAGCACTGCTGAACATGTCAGAAATATACAAAAGTATAATAATAGTGTGCGACTGTCAGAGCTATATAAATATATATATATATATAAATATATATATATATATATATATATATATATATATATATATATATATATATATATATATATATATATATATATATATAAAAGTCTGCGGTGGGACATTAGAGTGTAAGCTCCTCTGGTGCACAGACTGGTGTGACAGGCTCAGAGTTCTCTGTACTGCACTATGGAATATGTCAGAGCTATATAAATGTATAATAATAATAGTGTGTAACTAGGGTGGGACATTAGAGTGTAAGCTCCTCTGGAGCAGAGACTGATGTAACACGCAGTAGAATATGTTTGTTCCATAGAATACACACAGACACAGAACACTCATCTCTTCTCATATATACACACAAATAACCCTCCAGTATTTCTCTCTATGAATTTGGAGGCGCTGCTTGTAAAGCATCCTCTTGCAGCACATCCCCACTCTTCAACAGCAGAGCCGTATATTAAAAGATATAAAAACCCTTTAAACAGGCCATGGAATCAGAGGCAGCTTTAATTATTCATTTCATCACTATGGGAGGCTAAAACACTCGGCAGTGTGCAAGAATATCATATGGAGACTGTTTTTGTTTTGTGCCTTTTTCTCCAAAAAGCCAACAAATTGGCAGAGACTGATCAATTATAGGACTCCATTTCATTTTTTTCTGTTTCTTAAACATCAAAGGGAAGGGAGAAATTACAGCGGCATTCCCGGGTCAATAAAAGATAATCAGCCAAAGTGTTTCAGCTGCACAATAAAGGTAATAGCTGTGCTTTGCCAAATGAATTTTTACCTTGCTGCACAATTGCTGCACCTTCTAATGTCTGCTCAGAGGTCGCCCCTGACGGGCTGGAATTAGGAGGTGGGAATTAAAAGGACATTGCATTTATATTAGGTTGTTCTGCAGAAATAAATAAATACATTTAAAAAATAAAAGGTAAATATTCCTCACTTGCTCCTAAAAAAATAAAGGCAGGATTGGAAAACTAAAGAAATGAAAGTACCGTATATACTCGAGTACAAGCCGACCCGAATATAAGCCGAGGCACCTTATTTAACCACAAAAAACTGGGAAAACGTATTGACTCGAGTATAAGCCTAGGGTGAGAAATGTGCAGCTACTGCAAGTGGAAAAGAGGGTCAACAATGCCCATATGCAGCCTCACTGTGCCCATCTGCATTTCTCACTGTGCCCATTTGCAGCGATAGGTCCCCCAAACTTCAAACTTAGTAGTTAAGGGTTCCTAAATGCCCCCTAGCTGCAGCCAAAATTTGGGTCTCTGAACCCAAAGGGTCCCAAAATGACATTGCTGCAGATGGACACAGTTGACCAAATTTGGGGCCCTGCATCTTGGGGCCACTTGATGCTAGGAACCCCAAATTTGGTTTGCAAACCCAGTGGAACTAGCACTACAACATATCCAATGTAATAGGGTTTCTAGCACCAAGTGGGCCCGATATACGGGGCCCCAAAGTCGGTTCGGAAAATGTCAAGCACTTTTCTGCCGCAGAGAATGAAATTTTCCGAACCGACTTTTGGGCCCCGTATCTCGGGGCCACTTGGGGCTAGGAACCCCAAGCTTTGGATATGTTTTAGTGCGAGTTCCTAGCACCAAGTGGCCCTGAGATACGGGGGCCCAAAGTCGGTTCGGAAAATGTCATTCTTGCTGCAGAAAAATGCTTGACACTAGTATAAGCCGAGGGGGGCATTTTCAGCGCATACTCGAGTATATACGGTAAATGCGGGTCAAATAAAGAAAAGTACGCTATTGTATTCAATAAAATCACTCCAATGGCCTAAAAATGTATTTTATTAAAAAAAAAGAATTGTTGGTGTACACCATTTTTGGAGCTGTAGTAAGAGGTCATGTGACCCTATACCAGTGGTTCTCAACTAGGGTGCGATGGAACCCAAGGGCTCCTCCATCTATAGCTAGGTGCTCCTTGAGCATTTGCTGTTGGACCTCCTATTTAATGGCGCCTCCATAGTTCCAGGACCAATGCCATTCTGTAGAGCCAGCAGCCGGAGACCAATCATCTTCTTAGATGCCTGTAAGGGGGGCATTCTGACTGCCACTGAGGGGGTCTGGTGCCCCAAAGTAAGGAGGAATTTTTCCCATTTAACCCCCGATAAGCTGGTTTTAGTAGGGATTCCCGAGAGCTGCAAATTATTTTAGGGGTTTCTTTGGGGTAAAAAGGTTGAGAGATGCTGCCGCGTCTGAGGGTGGGCAATGAATGAAGTATGGGACAGTGGGAAAAGCCGCTGTCCATCAATCAGAGCAGGGCTTGGCAGTAAAGCTGACTATGGGAGTGAGGGTTTGTTTTATACTAGCGGATGGGGCAGTAAAATCCCACGGATGAGCCATGTTTTAACCACTATGCCTTTCGATGCAACTGCTGGGGGTGTATACATGCCATGGCCGTGGCAGTAATTATACCCCTGTTGCTCTCAGCAGGCACTACCACTAGGGTTGCAACCTCATCCCTTTAAACCCAAAACACATATGAATTATACAGGTTCTGAGGCTAATTTAATGCAGATAAGGCAAGTTTAATTACCACCTTAATCAGCCACAGAACCTGTGTAATTAATATGTGTTCAGTTTTAAAGGGATGAGGTAGCAACCCTAACTACCACCTGCCGACTGTGAACCATTTAAGAGAATAGTGCCACGCTGCAAATGCCCCGAAAACAGGGGCAACTAAGTGGTTCTGGTGCAGTAGTCTGGCATTTAGGGGGTTAAATCAGGCAGTAAGGAGGCAATACAGTGTAGACATACACGTGCCAACATAGAGATACTCTCTAAAGGAGGGGTCCCCAACCCCAGGGCCTCGGACTGGTGCTGACCGGGCCGCACAGCAGGAGATGAGCAGTGACTGCAATCCACACAGGGCTATCACAGACCGCGGTCAGCATTAGTCTCCTGCTGTGCGGCCATGCCCATGTGTCCTCCGACCGCCCTCCCGGCCCACAATGTCATCTTATCCACAGGGCAAGGGGCGGGCGGACCTGCAGATCAGAATCGAGGGCTCCTCCCACCCCCTGCCCTGCTGCTAGGATGACATTGTCTGCCGGGCTGGCGGGCAGAAGAGCTGGGAGTGGACACACGGACTGTTAACGGCCTCTGCCCTGCAGGTAAGAGTCCTGAGCAGGGCAGACAGAGATTGATGTTAGAGAGGAAGGGAAGGGGCAGACTGCAGGGCACCCTAATGTAAAGGGGGGCTGTGATGTAAAGGGGGCACTGTAATCTAAAGGGCACTGCACTGTAAAAGGGCACTGTTACAGTGTCCCTTTACATAATAGCCCCCCTTTACAGTGTAGTCCCTGTTACAATAATGTAAAGGGGGCTGTGATGTGAAGGGGATCTGAGGACACGAACTCTACAGAGCAATGCAAGTGAAAACAAGGCCTATAGGCACACCTTGTGCATCGTCACAACATCCTGTGGCTCCGATCAGAAAGCTGAGAGACGAAAACTGACCACCCCAATAGGGATTTGCTTCCATGTTTGGTATAGTCAGAATGCTACAGGAATTGATGGACTCTGGCAGGAACAGCAGGTATTTGCGAATAAATGATAGTGTAACTGCACAAGAAGGAACATCCATGGGATTCTTTATAAAATAAAAAAATCTATTCTAAAGTTTACAAATACTTTATATAAAAAAAGTGCATCTAAACCCAATAACAAAAATAAAATGTATTGAAGCTTTCGAGTTCTTATGCCCCGTACACACGATCGAAAATTCGGCCAGCAAAAGACCGATGAGAGCTTTTGGTCGGAAAATGCGACCGTGTGTACGCTCCATCGGACTTTTGCTGGCCGAATTCCAGCCAGCAAAAGATTGAGAGCAGGTTCTCAATTTTTCGGTCAGAAAAAGTTCCGATCGGAAATTCCGATCGTCTGAAGCAATTCCGACGCGCAAAATTCCTACGCATGCTCGGAAGCATTGAACTTCATTTTCTCGGCTCGTCATAGTGTTGTACGTCACAGCGTTCTTGGCAGTCGAAAGTTCAGCAAACTTTTGTGTGACCGTGTGTATGCAAGACAAGCTTGAGCGGAATTCCGTCGGAAAAAACATCCAAGATTTTTTCGACGGAAAATCCGCTCGTGTGTACGGGGCATTAGTCTTTTGACCAAAATAGCATATTAGTTTTAGTCATATTTTAGTCATCTCAATTGTTTTTGTTTTAGTCGACTAAAATTGTATTAAGTTAGTCGACTAAAATGTTTTAGTCAACGAAATTAACACTGTGTCCAACCCCTCCTCCTCCGGCTGCCTTCTGGGACCTGTGTGTGTCCCAGAAAACTGCAGGACCATTCAGAAAGTGCAGTGCAACTTTTGCATGCGCAGTAAAAAGCTGGCAGTGAAGCCTAAAGGCTTTACTGCCGGTTTCCCTTACTTGCTATGCCGGAGCCTTCACCCGAAAGCCGAAGGGCAAATTGGCTTAAGGTGGCGACATCGCGGGATCCCTGGACAGGCAAGTGTCCTTATATTAAAAGTCAGCAGTTATAGTATTTGTAGCTGACTTACTTTTTTTTCCCCCCAGACTGGAACTTCGCTTTAACATACCAAAGGGGGATTCACATACAGAAGAGAACTGGATTGTTGGTGTGTACATATGCTTTGAGACATATTTCTAAAGCAGTAAATCTGACATTTACCAAAGAAATATTCCCTGTAGGCTAACCTTCCCGATGCACGTGTTTTAAATGACAGCAATTAATTCATCACCGGTAAATAATTGGTGAAAATCACATTCACTGCTTTATAAATATATCCCTTAAGGCTCGGTTTCCACTAGTGCGACTTGGTACTGCAAAGTAGCATGACGAGTCGTACCCCATGATTTCCAATTAGTACCGTTCACATCTGTGCTACTTCAAGTCGCAGCGACTTCAAAGTAGTCCCTGCACTACTTTGGTCCGACTTTGACCTCAATAATACACAGGCATGGTTTCAAGTCGCATCAAAATGGCGGCAAAAAAATCACGTAAATTGTGGCAAAATCACTCGACTTTCAGGCCGCAATAGTGGAAACCTAGTCTAAAGTCAAAGAAAAGCCTAACACTAACTATTCTTAATAACATTCCCTCCCCCCCTCCTCCCCTGTATCCTACATACTCTGTGTAAAAAAAAGATCTTTGTACCTACCTATTTTTAATTCGCTATGGCCTGATCACGTGATTCCGCTCCCCTGTGCCAGTGAGCGGCTACTCAAGGGAAAGGAGGGAGCGCTGACAATGGCTGAGCCATGGAAGCCTATGGGTGTTGTCAAGCGCTCCGACAGTTGACCACAGTTGCCATCACAACAGGAGCGGGCACTTCCGACAACCCCGCTCGTTGTGATAGCAACATCAGAAGTTGACGGCGCTGCAAGCCAAACACACTGCACAAGTGCGAGAATGGGCGGTGTATCCCGGAAGATAGTGCTTGTGGGCTTCACATGCCCACAAGCAAAATGGAAAATGCCAGGAGGCAATAATAAAAGATATCTTTTGATTGCAAATCGGCAAATCGAGCGGCGATAGATCATAAAAACGTGAGTTACATATATGAGTTATAATCCAAAGATATTAATCTTAAAATAAAAAAATAAAATTGTATACAGTTGGAACTCCGCTTTAATAGCTACAAAGGATATAAATCCACTCACTATGCACAACATGCCTTTGCAAACACAATTATCACTACATAAAAGTAGCAGTGAATCATCACTGTGCAGTACCTGTACAGAGAGAAGAGTGCCAGCCCAGCAGGCTCCACCCACTATAGAAAACTACAGGAGGGGGCGGAGACAGGACCAGTCATCCTGCACAAGGAGAAAGAGCAGCAGTGAGCGGTCTTTATTACAGGAAAAGCCTCACACTGGATTACTGCACAGATCTGGAAGAAATACACAAATCACACGAGAT
Organism: Lithobates sylvaticus; assembly: GCA_028564925.1. NCBI lineage: Eukaryota > Metazoa > Chordata > Amphibia > Anura > Ranidae > Lithobates > Lithobates sylvaticus. Next base: position 49,443,246 of record CM053036.1, on the reverse strand, counting down.
TCAAGAAAGAATATACAACACGAATATCAGCTTTGGGCTCTATTCACACTTTGCTATTTGGAATTGCGTGATGAGCGTTGCGCATTACCCCTAATAGCACCCCAAACGTGATGCAATTCTGCCACGATTCAGGTGAAGCTTGTTGCTCTAAAAGGAGCTTCTTTTTGGGTGACAAGCAAGTGCAGGGCAGCCCATTTAAGTGAATAGGTTGGCAGCAACATGCAAAAACGCATGCAAATTGCTTTGAAAATTGCATAGAGGGAACGTTCGTTCCCGCTACGTGATATGTGAATGGGGCCTTAACATTTATTGTGGTGGATGGAGGGGGAGGAGATGAGGACTACATACTATTTTTTTTTATTGTTAACTGGTATTAGGCTTGGAGGTAGTAATAAACCCTAATTGATATGTTAAAGGGGAATCAAACCTGGTGGGGAAAAAAAAAACAAATTGGCCTCTGGGAGCTTTATACACAGCATATTGACAAGAGAGGCAACATGGTCTCTTCTGTCAAAGTCTACAGAGCTAACCTTCTGAACTACAGAGGTGCTAAGAGGAGGCATTTCAGGAGGCCGAGCTAGTATAGGAATCATGGCTTGCGGGCAGCAAGGTACCATGGGCTATGTAGTTCTTATACATTGAGCAGAAGCTGCAAAGCATGCAGGTGTCAGAAACCATGAAATCAGGCCGAGACAGAAGTACAGTTAAAGCGGTTCTGCACACATTTCATTTAGTAAATCTCTTTGCCTTCCAAATCAGGCAGAGTACTAAATGAAGTGTGTTTTTTTTTTTCCACTTACCTTATAATCGCTGACGCTCTTTCCTCTGTCTCTGCGGCGGTGGGCGGGGTCTCTGCGTCGATCCTCGTCACGCCGCACTGTCTCCTGGGATCAATGACACCAGATCCCAGGAGACAGTGCGGCGTGACGAGGATGTCAATGTGGACATCTTCCGAAATCTCGCGAGATTTCGGCCACATCTTCCGAAATCTCGCGAGATGCCGGCAAATGTGCCGAAATCTTGCGAGATTTCGGAAGATGTCCGGGAACGTGAGCTACTCTTTGCTGTTACTGCGCACGCGCGAGATCGGCGCAGTAACGGCGGTGCATGCTGGGCCATCTGAAGTGCCTGTGTGGGTTCACATGCCCACAGGCAAGATGGCAACCAGCAGGAAAGGTTTTGTAAAATTCTTTTATCTGACGAAAACCGGCAGCAGCGATTTACAGAAATAGGACACGTGAGTACTTAAACTAGATCTCACAAGCCATTGCATTGCACTAAAAAAAACAAAACCATACAGACAGTGCAGAACCGCTTTAAATCACACTATAATAATAAAAGTAAAAAAAACAAAACATAGTCAAAACATAGCCAAAGTTCAGTAACCACGTTTGTTAAAAAAAAAAAAAAAAAGTTCAGTAACCAGAACAGATAATCAGCCAAGCCAGAAGTCAGGGATCAATGTAGTGGAACAGCAAGCAGGATCTGGAGCCAGAAGGGATGTCAGCAAAGCAAGTTTTGAACAGGATCACAGGAGGTAGTTTCTGTGATGTGACCAAGGCGAAGGCAGAGCTCCTCTGGACTGGACGGCTTAAGTAGGCAGGACTGACGAGCAGGATATCATCAACAGCTGAGTAACTGTGTAGAGATTGGAGCTGGCAATTAGCCGACAGCTGAGTGGCCAGCTCAGAGAAGGAAGGGCTGAGCCCAGCCCTGACAGCAAGAAATCCAGGAAGTTGTGGAAAGAGACATGGACTGTGACCATAAAACTCCTATATTATTTTTTTTTAGGTCAACTTCTCAAATAATTTTTTTTAATCGTTTTCAAATCTTTTTTTTTTTTTTAGCTATCTAAAACTTGCCAGTCTCCTTCTCCGTACACTTTGCCATACTTCCACCTGGGGAGTGCGGACTGAATTACTACTTAACCCTCTGAAGTAGGCACGTGCATTTGCTGTTCGCAAATAAACCTAATTTCCCAGCTTTTTTCAGCCACACGGTTGGACTTGCCAGCGGGATAACCTCCGTCGGCATTTCCGACGGAAAAAATGTTCTCTGTCTAAATCCGTCAGAAATTCCGACAGAAAAAGTCCGATGGGGTATACACGCGGTCGGAATATCCAACCAAGAGCTCCCATTGGACTTTTTCTGGCGGAAATTCCGACCGTGTGTACGCAGCATAAGTACTAAGGAGGCAGTCTGTTCTCAGAGCATAGTGACATATGGCAGTGGTCTGGGCTGGGAGCACACGTAACAGTGGCTATGCTGGGGCTCCAGGATGACTCCACAAGGCAGCATAGCCACCTTACAAATGGAAATGTAGTTTGCAACCGATTCTTCTTCTTCTTCTTATAGGCTCAATGACCCTTAAAACAAGACCAACGTCTGTAAATGTCATTTAGAATTACGATTTATTCCCTAGATGTAATTAGCAGGTTTCCAAAATCTGAAGATGTCACACATGTGGTACATGCAAGACAACCTAAAGATATTTTTTTAACTACACACCTTCTAGCAAGAAGAGTGGTGAAAATCTCTATAGCAAGAACAGAGAGATATTTAGATGGCTAAAAGGAAAAAATTGAGTATGTCAGTGGTTTCTAACTGCAGACTAAAAGGGTGCCCAAACGCTAGCACATAGTTTAGGTTTTATTTCTTTCCAATCTGCTAAAGCGGACCTTCACTCAAAAGTGAAAAAGTACCGCTAATCCTCCTTCCACCCCACCTCCTGCTTGGGCACATCCCCTGCCCACACCCCTTGCCCCGGTATACACATCCCAGCAGGCTTGTCATGAAGATCCTGCCAGAAATCTAAACCCGGGCCGTCCTGGCCCTCAGATTCCATTGCGCATGCGCATGCGCGCCCGGGCGCGGGCACGTGCACAACCGCGCACAGGGAGACGGGCGCGCGCCCTAGTTAGCACCAGCCGACCTATTTAAGCCTGACTTGAGCAGACGGTCTTTGCTGTCTGCTCTACAGCGTTGTGGTGTAGTAAAAGAAACCTGATCCTGTTATACCTGTTCCTTTGACCCGGCTTGCCATAAAGACTATCCTGCTTTCTGCCTGTACCCGACCCCGGCTTCCAGTGACCATCCTCCTGCCTGATCCATTGTACTTTGCTCTAGTTCAGATTCATTACCTGACTTCTTGATGAACTTTGGTTCCTTGTTTAGCCTTTGTCCAGTCTGCAGTCTGACCCTCTGTAACGAGCCTGTTCACCTGCTGGTTCCAGTCCAGTCTGTGGTTCCGTTTCCTGTGTTCAGTTCCTGTCAGCTCAGCTATCCCAGCTTACCTGTGAACCTGCTTGCCAAGCCGTTGTCCAGTTCCTGTCAGCTCTGCTATCCAAGTGTACCTGTGAACTTACTTGCCAAGCCGTTGTCCAGTTCCTGTCAGCTCTGCTATCCAAGCTTACCTGTGAACCTGCTTGCCAAGCCGTTGTTCAGTTCCTGTCAGCTCTGCTATCCAAGTGTACCTGTGAACCTACTTGCCAAGCCGTTGTCCAGTTCCTGTCAGCTCCGCTATCCAGCTTACCTGTGAGCCTGATTCCTGTGATCCTGCCAGCTCTGCTATCCAGTTTACCTGTGAGCCTGTTTCCTGTGATCCTGCCAGCTCTGCTATCCAGTTTACCTGTGAGCCTGATTCCTGTGATCCTGCCAGCTCTGCTATCCGGTTTACCTGTGAGCCTGTTTCCTGTGATCCTGCCAGCTCCGCTATCCAGCTTACCTGTGAGCCTGATTCCTGTGATCCTGCCAGCTCTGCTATCCAGTTTACCTGTGAGCCTGTTTCCTGTGATCCTGCCAGCTCTGCTATCCAGTTTACTAGTGAGCCTGATTCCTGTGATCCTGCCAGCTCTGCTATCCAGTTTACCTGTGAGCCTGCTTCCTGTGATCCTGCCAGCTCTGCTATCCGGTTTACCTGTGAGCCTGCTTCCTGTGATCCTGCCAGCTCTGCTACCCAGTTTACCTGTGAGCCTGTTTCCTGTGATCCTGCCAGCTCTGCTATCCGGTTTACCTGTGAGCCTGTTTCCTGTGATCCTGCCAGCTCTGCTATCCAGTTTACCTGTGAGCCTGCTTCCTGTGATCCTGCCAGCTCTGCTATCCGGTTTACCTGTGAGCCTGCTTCCCAGAGATCCTGCCTGCTCAGCTAACCTGTTTCATTCCCACCGGTCTGTTGATCCTGCCAGGCACCCGTGCTCCTCCTCACTCCTGGCTCTCCTGTTCCCACACCAGGGGACCAGGAGTGGGAGACGCAAGGGAGGCCTCCCCCTGCAATCTCGGGCTCGCACCACCAGGTACGTGACAGTAGCAGACAGCCATGTCTGAGCCCGAGCAGGGAGCCCCCGCCATGGAGGGGCTATGCCAACACCTGGCAGGTCTGACCGAAGCGGTGAAGAACCTCCAGCAGGGTTATACCCGGCTGGAGGAACGGGTACTGGCCCTGTCTGGTCCATCCAGTACCCAAGGAACTCCTCACCCAGCAATACCCCCAACGGGGCCTGCACCTACCCAGACTATAGTGATGCTACCACCCGAGCCCAAGGTACCTACTCCAGAGAAATTTACGGGTGCCCGTGGTAGCTTCAGAACTTTCCGTAACTCCTGTGAACTCCATTTTGCCCTGCAACCAAGGACCTTCTCTTTAGAGACCACCAAGGTGGGTTTTGTGGTAGCCCTACTGACTGGGGATCCCCAAATCTGGGCCCACCGTCTCGTGGAACAAAAGGATGCAGCATTGACCAGTCTCTCCACCTTTTTTGATGCCATGGCGTAGCTTTATGAGGACCCCCAACTCTCAACCACTGCGGAGGCCGCCTTACGTTCTCTCCAACAGGGTCGAAGACCAGCAGAGGACTATGTGGCTGAGTTCAGGCGTTGGGGTGCCGACACCGACTGGAACGATGCTGCCCTCCGTCATCAATTCCGCATGGGCCTCTCAGACGCACTCAAGGACGAGCTCGCCAGAGTGGGGGTACCCCAGACCCTGAATTCCCTCATAGACCTAAGCATCCAAATTGACCGGCGCCTACGGGAGCGTAGGGCCGAACGAACCTTGGGGTCCCCAAGACCTACCTGGATGCTCCCCAGGGGTCCTAGTCACTTCCGCACTGCTCCCCCCGTTAAACCTACTCATGCCTCTTCAGCATCCGAACCCATGCAACTTGGACTCCTGCGGCCTTCTCTCACCCCAGCTGAACGTCAGAGACGCCGCAGCAACAATCTGTGCCTGTATTGTGGAGAGCCTGGTCATTATGTTCGGAATTGCCCGGCTAAACTCCGTAAGTTCCCCACTATTCTCTCCAGTTATGTGGATCCTGTGACCGGGGTTTCATCTCATCTTGCCCTTTCTGTTTCCTTCCAGTTCTCAGGAAGGACCCTACAAACCACAGCTATCATTGACTCTGGTGCCTGCAGTTGCTTTATGGACTCTGCTTTTGCTCTCCGGCATCGAATTCCTCTCCGTCTGAGAAAACAAGGCCTGTCTGTCCACCTGGCGGATGGGTCCACCATCAAATCTGGCCCAGTGACTCAGGAGACTGCCCCATTGCACACAGTAATCTCAGAGTCACATCAAGAACTGTTATGTTTGGACATAATTTCTTCTCCCTTGTTTCCAGTCATTCTAGGAATCCCCTGGCTGCAAGCACACAACCCGGTCATCAACTGGTCCACAGGAGAGGTGGCCTTTTCTTCTCCCTACTGCCAAAGGTCCTGCGGCTCCTTGGCCCCCGCAGGACCCTCTGCTCTGCTCTGCCTCGAAAACGAGGCAGGTCTACGTCAGTCCATCCCTGAAGTCTACCATGCATACCTGGATGTGTTTAGTAAACAAAGGGCAGATGTGCTGCCACCACATAGGCCCTATGACTGTCCCATTGAACTCCTTCCCGGGGCCAAGATTCCCTTCGGTAGGGTTTTCCCGTTAACAGAGGTGGAGCAGGGAAAATTAAAGGACTATATTGATGATAACCTGAAAAAAAGGGTTTATCCGCCCATCTACGTCTCCTGCAGGTGCTGGAATATTTTTTGTAGAAAAGAAGGACCATTCTCTCAGACCCTGTGTGGACTACCGTGCCCTAAACGAGGTCACAGTCAAAAATCGCTACCCGCTTCCCCTGGTACCTGAACTGTTTCAGAGGCTTGGCACGGCCTCCATCTTTTCTAAACTGGACCTCAGAGGGGCATACAATTTGATACGTATAAAGGATGGGGACGAATGGAAGACGGCATTTCGGTCTCGATTTGGGCACTTCGAGTACCTGGTGATGCCGTTTGGACTCTGTAACGCCCCCGCTACCTTTCAGGCCTTTATAAATGATGTACTTCGGGACTTCCTTGATGTTTTTGCTGTTTATCTTGATGACATACTAATTTTCTCTTCCTCCCTAGAGCTGCATCGTGGACATGTTAAGAGTGTGTTGGGTCGTCTCCGGCAACATGGCCTCTATGCCAAGGCAGAAAAATGTCTCTTTGAGGTGGAAAGCATACCCTTCCTAGGTTTGATCATCTCCAGTAGAGGCATCCGGATGGACCCCCAGAAAATCTCAGCCATCCTGGACTGGCCAGTTCCCGCAGATAAAAAGGGGATCCAGCGATTCATTGGCTTTGCCAATTTTTATCGCAAATTCATCAAGGGATTCTCGACCATAGTGGCACCCATTACTCAACTCACCAAACAAGGTACCCGTTTTCATTGGTCCCCTGAGGCCCAAGGGGCCTTCGAGGCCCTCAAGGGGCTCTTTACCTCAGCCCCTATCCTGAAGCATCCAGATCCTTCTCTGCCCTTTGTCCTCGAAGTGGATGCCTCAGAGATAGCTGTAGGGGCCATCCTGTCCCAGAGACAGGGCATCAAAGCCCTGCTACACCCCGTGGCATTCTTCTCACGGAAACTGTCCCCAGCCGAGAAGAACTACGATGTGGGGGATCGGGAATTACTGGCCATAAAGACCGCCCTCGAGGAATGGCGTTACCTGCTAGAAGGGGCTACTCACCCAATCCTGATCTTCACAGATCATAAGAATCTAGAGTACCTGAAGACTGCCAAGAGGTTAAAACCTAGACAGGCCCGTTGGGCCTTATTTTTCTCTCGTTTTACTTTTCACGTGACATATCGTCCGGGTTCCAAAAACGCGAAGCCGGACGCTCTGTCTCGTATGTATCACAAATCCCAGGATGGTTCCCCTCCAGAAACTATCCTTGCCCCTGGAAACTTTCTCCTGTTACAGAAAGACCTACTGTCCCAGCTCAGGCGGGCCTCCAGTGGCCTCATACCCACTCCCGGTCCTGGGTTGCAGGCCAAGGATGGGCTATTGTGGCATGGGGATAAGATTTTCATTCCCGAGGGTCTGCGGGTAACCGTCCTGGAATTGTGCCATGATCACAAGCTTGCCGGACACTTTGGTGTCACCAAAACCACTGAATTGGTACAACGTACCTTCTGGTGGCCTCAGCTAAGGGAAGACTGCAGGAAATTTGTGGAAACATGCACTGTGTGTATTCGGAGCAAGAGTCACAGAACCAAAGCCTGGGGCTTACTCAAGCCATTACCAGTCCCAGATCGCCCCTGGAAAATGCTGTCCATAGATTTCATTGTGGAACTGCCCCCAGCAGAGGACCACACTACGATCTTCGTGATAGTTGATCGTCTGTCAAAGATGGCACACTTTGTTCCCATGAAGGGTACCCCTTCTGCCTCAGAAACCGCACAAGTGTTCATCCGAGAAGTCATCAGACTCCATGGGGTACCAGCCAACATAGTGTCCGACCGAGGGGTACAATTCACCTCTCGGTTTTGGAAATCACTCTGCAAGGCCCTCAATATTGAGCTATCGTTTTCTTCCGCTTATCACCCTCAAACCAATGGACAGACCGAAAGAACCAATCAGACCCTGGAACAATATCTTCGATGCTTTTCTTCCTTCTCCCAAGACGATTGGATCTCCCTGTTACCAGTTGCCGAGTTTGCATATAACAATGCTATCCACTCGGCCACCCAAACAGACACCCTTTTTCGCCAACTATGGCTTTCATCCTTCATTTCTGCCCAATTCCCTTCCTGAATGTACTGTGCCCGCAGTCCAAGAGAAGATTGACTTCTTTGCTTTCAATAACCAACTCCTGCAGGACACCATGGCCCGGACCCAGGAACATAACAAAACAGTCTTTGACCGAAAGAGGCGTGGAGAATTGGTACTGGCACCGGGTGACACAGTGTGGCTCTCCACCTTGAATCTGAAATTGGCTTGTCCCTCAAAGAAACTGGGCCCTAAGTTCTTAGGTCCCTTTCCAGTCAAACGAAAGATTAATGAAGTAGCCTATGAGTTGGAACTTCCTGATTCCCTCAAGGTCCATCCAGTCTTTCATGTTTCCCTGTTAAAGCCCTCCACTTCCAACCCCTTTTCCAACAGAAGGACGGTACCCCCGGACCCAGTCTTGGTAGATGGCGAGGAAGAATATGAGGTAGAGGCCATACTAAATGTTAGAAAAAGGAGAAATCAGAACCAGTTTTTGATCAAATGGAAGGGATATGGTCCTGAAGAAAATTCCTGGGAGCCCGAGTGTAATATCCATGCTAAGAGTCTAGTTCAAGCCTTCAAAAGAGCTCACCCTGAGAGATTTGCCCAGAGGGGCACCCGGAGGTTGCCCCTAGGAGGGGGGCAATGTCATGAAGATCCTGCCAGAAATCTAAACCCGGGCCGTCCTGGCCCTCAGATTCCATTGCGCATGTGCATGCGCGCCCGGGCGCGGGCACGTGCACAACCGCGCACAGGGAGACGGGCGCGCGCCCTAGTTAGCACCAGCCGACCTATTTAAGCCTGACTTGAGCAGACGGTCTTTGCTGTCTGCTCTACAGCGTTGTGGTGTAGTAAAAGAAACCTGATCCTGTTATACCTGTTCCTTTGACCCGGCTTGCCATAAAGACTATCCTGCTTTCTGCCTGTACCCGACCCCGGCTTCCAGTGACCATCCTCCTGCCTGATCCATTGTACTTTGCTCTAGTTCAGATTCATTACCTGACTTCTTGATGAACTTTGGTTCCTTGTTTAGCCTTTGTCCAGTCTGCAGTCTGACCCTCTGTAACGAGCCTGTTCACCTGCTGGTTCCAGTCCAGTCTGTGGTTCCGTTTCCTGTGTTCAGTTCCTGTCAGCTCAGCTATCCCAGCTTACCTGTGAACCTGCTTGCCAAGCCGTTGTCCAGTTCCTGTCAGCTCTGCTATCCAAGTGTACCTGTGAACTTACTTGCCAAGCCGTTGTCCAGTTCCTGTCAGCTCTGCTATCCAAGCTTACCTGTGAACCTGCTTGCCAAGCCGTTGTTCAGTTCCTGTCAGCTCTGCTATCCAAGTGTACCTGTGAACCTACTTGCCAAGCCGTTGTCCAGTTCCTGTCAGCTCCGCTATCCAGCTTACCTGTGAGCCTGATTCCTGTGATCCTGCCAGCTCTGCTATCCAGTTTACCTGTGAGCCTGTTTCCTGTGATCCTGCCAGCTCTGCTATCCAGTTTACCTGTGAGCCTGATTCCTGTGATCCTGCCAGCTCTGCTATCCGGTTTACCTGTGAGCCTGTTTCCTGTGATCCTGCCAGCTCCGCTATCCAGCTTACCTGTGAGCCTGATTCCTGTGATCCTGCCAGCTCTGCTATCCAGTTTACCTGTGAGCCTATTTCCTGTGATCCTGCCAGCTCTGCTATCCAGTTTACCTGTGAGCCTGTTTCCTGTGATCCTGCCAGCTCTGCTATCCAGTTTACTTGTGAGCCTGATTCCTGTGATCCTGCCAGCTCTGCTATCCAGTTTACCTGTGAGCCTGCTTCCTGTGATCCTGCCAGCTCTGCTATCCGGTTTACCTGTGAGCCTGCTTCCTGTGATCCTGCCAGCTCTGCTATCCAGTTTACCTGTGAGCCTGTTTCCTGTGATCCTGCCAGCTCTGCTATCCGGTTTACCTGTGAGCCTGTTTCCTGTGATCCTGCCAGCTCTGCTATCCAGTTTACCTGTGAGCCTGCTTCCTGTGATCCTGCCAGCTCTGCTATCCGGTTTACCTGTGAGCCTGCTTCCCAGAGATCCTGCCTGCTCAGCTAACCTGTTTCCTTCCCACCGGTCTGTTGATCCTGCCAGGCACCCGTGCTCCTCCTCACTCCTGGCTCTCCTGTTCCCACACCAGGGGACCAGGAGTGGGAGACGCAAGGGAGGCCTCCCCCTGCAATCTCGGGCTCACACCACCAGGTACGTGACAAGGCTGCAGGACCCGTTTCACATAATCTCATGCTTGCAAAGTGGACAGCCAACAGCAATTCACAACCGGCGTCCAAATCCAAGATGGCGGCGCCTGGGAGTCCACAACAAAGAGAAGTACAAGCTGCAGAAAGACAGCACTGGACTCCAGGGCCTGGTAAGTACCTTATTCATAAAAGTCAGCAGCTACAGTATTGGTGTCATCAGTAGGCCAGCCGGATGAACCCCGAAAAGCCAGAGCCTACCGATGATGTCACAGAAAAACACGGCGGTGCGGGATCGAGAGGTGACAAAACAGAAGAGGACCTCAGAGGGACAATGCTCCATCCGCTGAGTTGGTAAGTATCAGAATTTTGCTGAAAACAACCCCCGGTAAGCAGGGTTAAAAAAAAAAAATGGGGGGGAGATCCTCCGCTTTAACATGTGCCATAGAGTGCATTACCATACATGCAATGGTACGCTTAAAGTGGTTGTAAAGGCTGAAGGTTTTTTTTTACCTTAAACATTGTGCAGCTCCACCCCTCAGCCCCCTAATCCTTCCCCAAGACCAATATGAATCAAGCAACGTGCACGAGACCGGAGGCTTTCTGGAGTCCTGAATGGCTAAGATGCAGCAGCAAGAGCCATTGGCTCCCGCAGCTGTCAATCACAGCCAGTGAGGTGGGAGCAGGGGGCAGGGCTGAGCCATGCTCTCTGAAAGTTGGCTCGAGAGTGAGAATGCATGAGTACCCCCCACAGCAAGTGGCTTGTTGTGGGGGCACTCAGCAAGGGGGAGGGACCCAGAGAGTCGGCGGGGGACCCAAGAAGAGGAGGATCAGGGCTGCTCTGTGCAAAGACAGTGCACAGAGCAGGTAAGTATAAAATGTTTTTTTTTTAGAACATCTTTTTCCTTTACAATCACTTAGGTATGAATAGGCAATCAAAAAAATGTAAAGTGATCTTTGAAATTACATAAACATGTTAAAGCTCTTATGAGACTTTAGTGATTGGATTTACATCTACCAAATTTCATTACATCCTTCGCTGCAAAAGCTTTCCCTAAGCTTATGGATTCCATAGAGCTGAGGATCAATCACACCCAGTCCAGCAGTCTTTCTGCTTTTATGTCATGAAGTACATTCTTTAACTTATCGGCGCCGTCAAGGTCAAAATTAATGTACGCTTCAGTACCTGCCCCAACAAAAAGCCTCGTCCTTTCAGCCATGTTGCGAGGAAGTCATAATTCTCCATTATTCTTCCTTCTGGAAAAAGAACTTTCTTGTGCGCCTCCAACCTGTTCAATTTTGCTAATCAAACTCGCTGACAGCCAAACATCCCATCTGAAGGGGATAATTAAGAGGAATTGAAGAGGAGGGGGGGAATGGCTTTAAAAGGAACCTAAGGCTCTTGCTTCGTAACGAACAGCTGTATATAAATTTGTACCTAGACCGATACGCCAGTGTGATGATTTCTGCTGAAAAATGTCATCGTAGAAATGCTGTAGCTTGAAGGAGCTCAATTCATAATGCATTTTATAAATAGTTAATGCTTTCCATACATAAGCTACCCAGGCAAATCAAGAAATTGTCAACATTTTCTAGTCTTAGTTGTCAGTTCCTACTGTCTGCAGGAGCTTTGTGTATACGTTCTAAAGGAGAAAAAGCTTGTAATTCTGTGCATTCCTCTCGCCAGCTCGATGTGGTTTTAAGAGATTCTGGAACCAGATTATATTTTATTTTTTTCCTCCCGTTAAGATTTGTCAGATGCGGTGGGGGGAGAAAAGTTTTGAGTTCTCTGGCTTGTTAAGACTTGGCGTTTGTCGTATTTTACAGCTGACTAGGTAGTAGAAGGAGAGAGGTCCAACCCCATGATGGAAGCTCCTTGGCTTCAAACGGTTAAGGAAAGTGGTCAAGTCTTCATGACGCTAACTGGCTAAGACAGCAGGAAGCTAAACCGGAGACCAGCATTATGCTGACCTTTTCTAAACACTATCATAGGGAAGAAAAAATATATGCACTATTAATAGCTGGAGAAACATAGCTGGAGAAACATAGCCGACCAGAAAAAAAATGATATTGCCAATGCCACCTAAAATGGAATGGTCTACAAGATAATCTAACCGCCGTGGAGTGCTGAAGCCTCCAAATGTTTTTATTTGTTGAATGAAGCTGATGTAATTACTTACAAAATGTGGGGGGGAAAAAAATCTGTCAATTATTTCCGAGCTTTGGTTTATTCAATAAACATTTGCCAGGCTCAGCAATTGAAAAACTGCAGTAAGTTCACAAAGGTCAAGATAACATAAAGGCGAAAGACCCAATGTAGGGTAATAATTATATAGTAGATGAGGTAAAGATGATTAAAAGCAGCCAAGCGGGGTGCAGGAATATAAAGGGACAGCAACATGGAATTGACAAGAAAGGACACACCAATGAAGTACTCTTATCAAAAGCTAAGCAAACTTGAAGTAAAATAAAGTAAACAACCACATGTGCACTGCCAAATAAGACTCCTGCCCGGCTACCCTGCCCAATCTGAGATTTAATCTTTTTATTGGTTTTCTTGTCATAGGACATTAAAATTATAACACATACGGAAATAACGAACATATTATAACAATCCTAAATCGGCTCCATTCAAGTATATATAACAATAGGATTGATAGGTCCTCACCTGGCACCAAATCCCGAATATCATACACAAAAAAAAGAGAAATTAAACAAGCTCGGGACTTTTAAGCTGCCACAGTAACCTAAAAAAATAACTAAAATACACCGTATATACTCGAGGCACCTAATTTTACCATAAAAAAACTGGGAAAAGGTATGACTCAAGTATAAGCCTAGGGTGGGAAAATGCAGCAGCTACTGGGTAAACAATGCCCATCTGCAGCCTCACTGCGCCCATCTGCAGCCTCACTGCGCCCATCTGAAGCCTCACTGCGCCCATCTGAAGCCTCACTGCGCCCATCTGCAGCCTCACTGCACCCAATTGCAGCCTCATTGTGCCCACGGAACACTGATACAGTTTCCCAGCATTGTATCAGTGTTTCTCTATCACGGACGAGGAGGATGACGATAAGGAATATCCCAAGGGGACAAAAACCAAAAACACAAAAGGTTGAAACTCTTTCCCTATACTATCCAAAATGAAAAAAATTTGTTTATGTTTGTCTATACTTCGAGGTTTATTTAAAAAAAAATTTGACTTCTGATGTCCTATTTTACTCTGACACAATGGTCTTGGACAAAATTGCCTAAAGGGGCCTTTTATTTTTTTACCTTTGCAGTCAAGATGACAAGGTCCTGATGAAGCTATGAGCAAAACGGGTCAACCTCTTATATTACACCTGCAAAGTATACTGACGGTGATTCACCATTGCACTTTTTTGGCTGGCATAGTTATATGGCCAATGGCATAGGATATTGTTAACTGTTTGTATCTATTATTTTATAAATTTAAGAAGAAATTTGATTTTTTTGGATATGTTTTATAAGAGAAAGTAAACAAAAAATTATTTTATTTTTTGACAAAATTTTCATTCTTTTTAGGTTTATATAATAATAATAAAAAAAAAAAAACCCAGTGGTGATCACATACCACCAAAAGAAAGCTCTATTTGTGTGAAAAAAATGATATAAACATATAAATGTAATTTGCATAGAGTGTTGCATGACCACGCAATTACCAGTTAAAGTAGCACAGTGCTAAATAGCAAAAAATGCTCTGGTCATGAAAGGAGTAAAACCTTCCATAGGTCAGGTGGTTAAAGAGCCGATTCCCCCTAAAGGCCTCATGCACAGAGGAAGTTAAAAAAAAAAAAAAACAAGCTACAAAGCCAATACCGATGCCAGGAAAAGCGGCTGTAAAAACGCGCTTTTAGAAACGTTTTGGATTGGCCTGAATGTGCGTTTAGCCGCATTTCTCTGCCGTCTTCTATTTTTCCACTCCTAAATCAAATTACTACAGGGCTTGACAAATTTGCTTGGAATCTAGGAGCCAGCTAAAAAAGTTAGGAGCCAGGTTTTTTTTTTTTTTAAGACGACAACGACTGACAGGTGGCGCTGGGCACCGTAGGACGTCCTCCCAGAACCTTGCTCCTGCGCGCCCCCTGGGGCGCGCACTCGGGAACATCCGTGACCGCCAGGTCCCGAGGACCCGGCACATCACGGTAAACGCCCGCTGATAGCGGCCGTTTACCAGGTGATCGCTCTGTCAAATGACGGAGCGATCACATGTAAACAAACCGGCGTCACGTCATGACGCCGGTTCCTCCCTCCCCTCTCTGTATCGATCGGTACAGTGAGAGGGGAGAAGCTGAGAGGGGGAGAGATGGGACCAGCGCTGTGGGCTGGATGTGTAGTGCCCACAGCGCTGGTCAGTGACAGCTACTCTGCCAATACTCTGCCAATAAATTTTAATAGAAACAAATCATTTTTTTCATTTTTTTTACCAAATTTTCAGTATTTTTTGATTTATAGCGCAAAAAATAAAAAACCCAGCGGTGATTAAATACCACCAAAAGAAAGCTCTATTTGTGTGAAAAAAAGGACAAAAAATTCATTTGGGTACAGTGTTGCATGACTGAGAAATTGTCATTTAAAGTGTGAGAGCACCGAAAGCTGAAAAGTGCCCAGTGGTTAACATTGCATTAGCATTGTTAGAAGTGTTGCAATACCAACGGCCACCACAAGATGGCGCCATATTACAGAAGGATTTCAGAAGGCCGCAAAGCCACGGCCTAAATTTCTGGCCGGCGCGGCCCGATGCGATCGCACGGCGGGGGTCGGGGTCCACAGGTTGACAGGGTACCGCAGCTGTGTCGCTCCAGGCACCAGGACCCCAATTCTAGTCGCAATTGCGACCTGGCGACCGGGGTTTGTCGAGCCCTGAATTACTACATGTTGAAAACGCTTGATGTGGCTTAACGCTGTATACAACATTAACATGCGTTTTGCCGTGTCAGGCTTTTTTTTATAGCTGTAACGCTGATGCTCCAGAACACACTGGCCCTGGGTTTTTTTTTTTGTAGCTTGAAAATGCCAGTGCCACTTACAGCTCCTAAAAGCCCATGTGTGTATGGACACATAGAATAACATGGAGAGGCGTTTTTTAAGCTGTAAAAAAAAAAAAAAAAAAAAAAAAAAAAAACGCCTGATGTCCCTAGGAGCAGTTGTAAAACTGTCCAGTGTGCATGAGGCCAAAGCGATATGTCAGTTATAATATTTCACAGGAAATAAACCATATGCACAATATTTCATTTTCTACAGAAAGTAAAAACCAAAGATCTGCAGAAGCCAATAGCGAAACCCCCTTTCTGAAAAGCCGCTCTGTAAAAACAAGTCGATAACTTCCTCGGCATTACAAACTTTTTAACAAAGCTTCCCAAAGCAGGAAGATCACACCTGCTTTCCTCCGACATAGCTGATGGCCCGGCCGCTCAGGTGTCGAAGAACGGAAACGTCAGGGCAGGTGCCCCGCCACATTTCTGATTAAAATATAATTAACTCGTTAACCCAGCTCAGAGGAAACGTCTCCGCATTTAATTGGGTTTCAGTGATCTTCATCTAAAGCTAGATTTTCTATCACAAAGCGGCTCGACATCCAATCCTTGTTGTTAATTAAGTGCAGAGGGTCAGGGGGGATATTATTCCCAATTAAATATAGATAAGGATGAACAATGAGCCGGTTTTCACAAAATTAAATATAGAGAAAGGAGTGGAGCCGTCGCCTTTGGCAACCAGATTTTACATGTTTTACTGCAACTAAGAAAAAGGCACCAATGCTGTTTTATGTTCACTTTCCTCCTTAAGTTGCACAAAATACAATACACCTGTATACTGTAGGATTCTAATACAGTGGAACCTCTGATTGCAAGTAACTCGGTTTACGAGCGTTTGGCAATACATGCTGTTGTCATTTATTTTAAATCCTGACTCGGTTTGCAAGCGTTGTCTCACAAGACTAGCAGGATTCAAGCCGCTGGGGTGTGCAGTACCGCATTTGGCCAGAGGTGAGGGGGCGCCAGTAAAGCTTGGAGATGCTCGAAGACACTCCCGAGTATCTACGGGCGTGTGCCCGAGTGGTCTTCGAGCGTCTGAGTGTCTTGGGCCCCCCCGCACCTCTGGCCACAGGCGGTACTGCATAGACCAGCAGTGGCTGTGGAACGGATTATCTGAGTTTCCATTATTTCCTATGGGGAAACTCGCTTTAATAAACGATTGCTTTGGATTACAAGCATGTTTCTGGAATGAACTCTGCTCGTAATCCAAGGTTATACTGTACCTGTGTACACGCCTCTTGTCAACCGCTATCTTGCGGCAGCTTAACAATGCAGACCTGCAAGTAATCAACAAATCTATTAGTGGGTTTATCACTAAAGTGCTCCTCACACAGCCGTTTAGCTGCATACACCAGATTCCAATGGTCAGAATTAGCAGAATATTTTGACTGGACAAACAGATCCAATGCGAATAGCGGTGGTTGCGCAGCCTGTATAAAGTAATGAAAGCCGACAGCGGCCGTTTGCATGTAGCCACACACCAAGCGGTTACCTGCGGTTAGGGACGGGTGTCCGAGCCTGTGAGCATCTGACTTGGCTGGGACACCCGCGCCTAACCGCAGGTAACTTCTTGGTGTGTGGCTACATGCCAACAGCGACGGCTGCTGTCAGCCTGTCATTACTTTATACAGGCTAAGCGGCAACCGCAATTCATATGCATATGTTATTCCAGCTGCAAGAATCCTCTGATTCTTACTGTTGGAATCTAGTGTATGCCGCTAATCCGCATGTGAAGGAGGCTTTCATGAAAAACTCATTTATGGATTTGTTGATTCCTTTATGGCCTGCATTGTCCAGCTGCCACATTATAGCAGATGACAAGAGCTGGGTACACAAATATTAGAAACCTTCCATTTGACTGCAGTAGGGTAGGGTATTTTCTACTCTGTATAATGGATGCAGATCAATGCACGCGAATGCAGTGTGGTATATAAGATCGTGAGTATAGTCTTTGATAATAACCATAACTTAGTTAACATGTACCATCATCCATTAATGTTGTAGGAACAGGGGGTTATTAAGCTACAAACGCAGGTGCTGAGTCTGCGTCCAACGAGCCAATCGCCCACAAGACTTTTGGGGAAAAGAGAAAGAAATTGGACTATCTCTGTACTTGTAATGAGTAAAAGAAAATAGGGATCCTACATTAAGTGAGACCATGGAGAACAAACGTAGCCACCTTCTAACAGGAAGCAGGATCATAGCGCAAAAAAAAGAAAGAAAAAGAATTCAAATATTTGGAAGAAGCTGACAGCAAATGGAGTTAAGAAAACATACGGTACCTAAATAGATTTATTTTTTGTTTGTTTTTTAAATCAGAGTTTAGCATTACTTTAAAGGCAGTGGTCTCCAAACTGTGGTCTTTGCTAGTCTTTATCTGGCTCTTGGGGCCCTATTCCTCCCACTGATACCCATGATGGGACACTATTCCTCCCACCGATACCCATGATGGGGCACTATTCCTCCCACCGATACCCATGATGGGGCACTATTCCTCCCACCGATACCCATGATGGGGCACTATTCCTCCCACTGATACCCCTGATGGGGCACTATTCCTGTCACTGATACAAATGATCGGGCTCTATTCCTCCCACTGGTAGCAATGATATGGCACAATTCCTCCAACTGATACCAATGATGGGGCACTATTCCTCCCACCGATACCAATGATGGGGCAAAATTTCTCCCACTAGAATCAATGATGAGGCACTATACCTTCCACGGACACCAACAATGGGACATTATTCTTTCCACAGACACAACTGATGGGGCACTATTCCTTCCACTGATACCAATGATGGGGCACTATTCCTCCCAGAATATCAATGATGGGGCACTATTTCTCCCAGATTATCAATGATGGGGCACTATTCCTCCCACCAGAATCAATAATGATGGGGAACTATTCCTTCCACGGATACCAAAAATGGGGCATTATTCCTCCCACTGATACCAATGATGGAGCACTATTCCTCCCACTGACACCAATGATGGGGCACTATTACTCCCACTGATACCAATGATGGGGCACTATTACTCCCGCTTACACCAACAATGGAGCACCATTTCTTCCATTGATACAAATGATGGGGCACTATTCCACACATGGACACCAATAATGGGGAACTACTCCTCCTGCTGACCACCAACCCTGAGGCCATGTTTACCCTCACCAATGCTGGGCCTGGGGCATTTTCTACTCTGACCACAGTCCAGAACTCTAAAAATTCTATCGGACAGTTAACTGGCTCTTTGTTTGAAAAGTCTTCAGACCTGTGCTTTAAGGCAATGCACATGTATGTTTAAATGGGCTCTCAAGTCTTCAAAAAGACAGGGGTGCAGTTAATTCCACCTAAACTTTGGTGTGCAGAATTTTTGAAAAACATACTTTAGTAAATCACAAAGGACTGAACTGCAGCACTGAAAACTGCCGTAGAGACCTCTCCAAAGGCTTTGGGTACAGTTCTTACATAAGGGTAAGCATTCCTAAAACCAGAAGTCGACTGCGTCCCTACCAAACCTTAAAGGGTTAACAAACAACCAATCGATTGTGCAGTCAGCTGCATGCGCTTTGACACGTGAATTAGCACAATGTTTCGTTATTGTATTACGCAGACTCCTTAGAGCTACGAAGCTTAATCTCTGTCAACAATGAAGTGAGTTTTCAGCTTGCAGGATATTCAATTCAGCAGCCAACACATGGTAAAGCAATTGTTTAAATTGCTTTGCCTGGGAATTAAACACAATGTTATCATTTGAGCGAGCCTCCCGCTAAATAGATTTATAATGCTTTCCGTGTGTCTATGTGAAAGAAGTGACGATCTGGTATTCTAATACGGTAACACCTGGCTCGGCAGACCTGCTGAATTACAACCCGAACAGTGGTGTCGCAAATAGAGGCCGGGAAAACAAATATATAAAAATTAGACCGGGCCTATGTTTGCATATTCAGTCCCAGGAAAGGGTGATCCAGGAATTGGGCCTTCAACATGCCGGTGTTTGTTAGGAAATGTTATCTTTAACTTGCATTTAATTACCGTCGTTATCGCAAGTCTTTCTTGCAGAAAGCTATACTGGCCAACGGTGAGAATGGCAGACTGTCCGTTGGCTGCCATGCATTTCAAAATGCTTCCAAACAAGGGGATTTACAGATAAACAAGACGACTATGAGTGAGATGCGCCATCTGGATGCTTCTGGATGACGAGGCCAATGAGCAGACGACAGCGACATTCGTGTGAAGTTGGTTGCAAAGAGTGAAGGCCCAGCTCAAGCCATGTGCCAATTATAATTCTAAAGGAACCTACACTGTACTTTCTGTGTTCGCTTAGGGCAGTAGCTATGAAAGTCAAACATTATCCAAACCTGATGGACTTGAAAATGACAAAATCCATGTCTCTAGATTGGGTAAATTCATTTGCAGACCCAAAGAAAAAATGTGTTTTATAGATGCAGCGGAATCACCAGCAAAAATATTATTAAAATCTGTCTCCAATATGCAGCACCAGGATCTATTTTTTTTTTTTTTTTAAAAGGCGCCACCCTATCATTACAAAGTTGTCCTTGAGCTTCAGTCCAATACATTTTCTTAGGTTGAGATGAGGTCATCAGTCCGCTGTGCTAAAAAAATAAAAATAAAAAAGGGGGGGGGTATTACAGTGCTGGAACCTTCAGGTTTATTATATATTTATCCTGTATTGTTCTCAACATCTAAATGTTGTCCTTGAGCTTCAGTCCAATACATTTTCTTAGGTTGAGATGAGGTCATCAGTCTGCTGTGCTAAAAAAAAAGGGGGGGGGGGTATACGGTGCAGGAACCCTCAGGTTTATTATATATTTATCCTGTATTGTTTTCAACACCTAAATGGTGGTAGAGTAACTATGGAACATTTAAAATATTGGACTGGCAGCTTCTGGACACTAAATTTATTTCCACGATCATCTTGGAGTGTATTTGGCCTTGAATATTATGGTGTGGTGACTCCACTCTAGATACAGACCATCAGTCTGCTGCATGCATCTCAGCCCAGGAAAAAGATACTGGCTCTGAATGATGGCTGAACAAAACAGAGTATTCCTTAAAGTGATCTGATGGTTGCCCTTAGTTGACCAACCAACAGTTCCTTTCAGTTGAACAACCAGAGTTGTGGGACGGGTTGGGTCAACACTTGACTTTCCCACGGACTGCCATGACTTGCATATCATCTTAGGCAAAATGGGGGATCTTTGTCATGCCCAAACTGCACAAAAGGGCATGTGACCTTCAAAGCACCAGTTGTCTTCCATGGAATCGTGATGATAAATCTTTTCAAAACGTCAACTCAACTATCTGCTGGAGAACTTCAAGATAACATTCAATCATTTAGGGTCAAGCCACAGCGGCAACTTTGTGGTAGAGATCTGAAAGTGCTATAAATCTCTATTTGAAATTTTCTCTGGGATTTGATATTGGATACAACATTTCTGTATTAAACTATAATAACTTCTCTATAAAAGACACAGTTTGCTGATGTGCCATACCATCAAGTGCATTGGGTAGACGAGGAGACTACCAAAACTAGGCAATCATTTGGTTAGGTCCAAAGACTAGACTTGTGCACAACGGAAAAATTTGTTTAGTTTCGGTTCATTGTCATTCGTAAAATACATAATTTCGTTCTATTATATTCGTTATGTTACGTTAATATGTTTTCGGATTATTTTTTATTTTTTTTTTGCAATAAGATTTTATTGAAGTTTGTATACAATACAGAAACGAAGGCTTACAAAACTCCGTCAACTGCAGAATATGTAACAGTACGTATGTTTTCGGATAATTAGTTATTTCTGTAACGTGTTGATATTCGTTATACAGAATCTCGAATCGTGTCAAATTCATTAGTTATATGAGCTATAATTTCGTTCGTATACGTTGAAATTCAATATTTATGTATGTAGATATATTCGTGATAACGATTCGTAGTTTGGAAAGTCGTTTGTTTATTGAATCTTTTAACACACACAATGACAAGATCTCTTCTCCTCGGCTCAAATACAATACAATACAATACACCACCCTTCTCACTCAGTTCTCAGGAATGCACTTTGCCAGTAATCCAACCTCCAGCACAAAATTAATCAGCTGAATGGACTGTAAGATTTACTTTGAGTTGACCTTTTGTTTCATTAGATCTACCGAATCATGTCGAATTCATTCGTTTTATCAGCTAGAATTTCCTTTGTATCAGTTGAACTTCAATTTTTTTTTTATTCGGACATTCTGATGCATCTGAATGTCCGAAAGATGCAAAATTCAGCCGAATTTCGATTCTTTATTTCGAATTTCACAAGCCTACCAAACACTGCTAAAAGTCTAAATCAATTGCGCAATGGCTGAGGAAGAGATTACTGTGAGACACAGAGCTATTTTGACTATTCATATTTCCAAGGTAATAAATGCAATTCTGTAACTGCTACAAAGTGATGCTACAAAACTGGTCATGTGAGGTTAAAGTGGAAGGAAAGGCTTTCCTATAGTTCAACCCCATACTATCATAAACCACAATCATATAACATCTGTATAGTTCAGTTCAAACTTAAGCTTTTTTCTACCTGATTTTCAATAGTCCACCTGCCACATGACCTTAAAGCATTAAGGCTTTATTTCCCCACTTCGGCTGCTGGACGTGTCCACCACCTCCCTATTCTCGTCATAACCGGAAATGCTATGACTATGGCAGCTCTCCCTCACTTCTCCAAGCCAAACCCAGGCAAGGAGGAAAGGAAGAGCTGCAGCACATGCTGCCCATGGTCAGGCAGGATGGGGATGGGGCCAGGCAGGATGGGGCTACTCGGAACTCTGCTGGATTACACAGAGACTGACAATGATTAAAGGAAGTGCCTGTGAGCTGCCACATTCAGCTCAACAGGCAGACCGTTATCAGTACAGGAGATTGCGGACTATCTAGCTTAGACTACTTT
Source organism: Lithobates sylvaticus (assembly GCA_028564925.1). NCBI lineage: Eukaryota > Metazoa > Chordata > Amphibia > Anura > Ranidae > Lithobates > Lithobates sylvaticus. Next base: position 49,421,027 of record CM053036.1, on the reverse strand, counting down.
TTCTGATCTAGACAATAAGCATTTCAGAAATTGCATAACATAAAAGTTATTTGACATAATGATCATAGGCAAATTTAGAATTTTGAGTGGAATTACACATTAAGCTTGGCATAGAACTCGTATAACATGATGGTAAGCTGATAAACAAGTTCTCTTAAACACATGACCTTACAGACACCACCTGAAGAAGGGAAGCAGATTGAAATGTTGACACCATGGGCTTTTAAAGAAATATGATAATAAACTGAAGCTGACATTCGAGTTCCATCAGCTTTTTATAATCTATACTGAGATGGAATATGCATTAATGCCATCAACGTCAAGTGGTACTCTTACAATTACAGTAAAAGTCAAGGCAAAAATATGTTCCTCTCCAACACTTATCCAAAAAATTCTCATACCTTGAAAGTATGGCCAAAAAAAAAATGTGCTGCTTCCCATGACAGCAGTGACCTATCTCGCATTTCAAGAAAGTTGGAGTGGCTGACATATTACCACTGTTCATTAGAGCTGGAACATACAGTGATGGTCGATGCTCCCAACATGCATATGCCATGCCTACAGCAAAGAGGGCATTGAGATAAAATTGAAAACACAGATTGCAAGACAGGTTTTCCTATCCAACATCAGTATTTGACCTCACAAATGCTATTCTGGTTAAATAGTTACAAATTCCTACAGATAAAATTCCAAAAGTCTTGTGGAAAGCATCAGCAGAGCGGAGGAAGTTATAGTTTCAAAGGAAAACCAACTTCATATAAATGGCCATGTTTTGGAATGGGATGCCCAACAGGCCAAAGAGGTGTGATGGTCAGTTGTCCACAAAATTTTGCCTCTAAAGTTTACTTTAAAAAAAAGTAGGGTTTCAGTGAAAAGAAGGTTCTGACCCATCCAAAAGTACTCTGAAAATCCTGCTCTGTCTGGCAACAATATGGTTTTAAATTCAGGAAATGTAGACTTTTCGAACAGTGTTCATGTTAAAGTGTTACTAAACCCAGTAATATGAAAATAGTTCATCTGCCCCCACCACCACGGTGCCCACAGATTATAAATCTTCTTTTCACAATAAAATATTGCCACTATACAGGCAAGATAGGGTCTGTAGGTTTGTTCTTAAAGTGATTGTAATGGTATTTTTTAGTTTTTTTTTTTAAATAACAAACATATTATACTTGCCTCCACTGTGCAGCTCGTTTTGCATGGAGTGGCCCTGAACCTGCTCTTCTGGGGTCCTCCACGCATCAGATAACCCCTGGGAGAAGCGCTCTCCCGCTGGATTACCATACATAGAGGCCGAATGCAGGACTCGGCCCCGCCCCTCGGTGCCCACGTCATTATATTTGATTGACAGCAGCAGGAGCCAATGGCTGCGCTGCTATCAATCTATCCAATCAAGAGCCAAAAACCCCGGGCAGAGAGACAGCGCGTCCCCGCTGGGTCAAGTTCCAGGGCTCAGGTAAGTAAAACGGGGGGCTAGGGGGCCGGTGACTGGCAGCTGTTTTTTCACCTTAATGCATAGGATGCATTAAGGTGAAAAAACACGAACCTTTACAGACCCCTTTAAGTTGAATTTGTTTGCAAGTTGGAACAGGTACATTTTTTATAACTATCTCCAGCCAAAACATTTTTTTTTTAAAGTTTTTTGGGTAACATAGGGAAGGGTTAACACGCCTATACCATTTGTTTTGCTGTTCAGAGGATTTCACCTCACTTTCTGTCCCTATGACAATTGGATTTTGAAAATTTTGGGTTGTTGTGGAAACAAGGATTGGCGATAAAGCTTCAGTGGAGACACCTTTTTCCCATGATAACGCTTAAAGGAGTGAATTTCCCTTCCTTGGGGTAGATTTCCTCTCACTTCCTGTTGTCCTCCTCCGTTTGTAAGTAGGAGTTGTTTGTATCCCGGGGGCCGCCTGTATAACTTTTTGGCTGATCTGAATACCACTGTCAGTGATAAACTGTACAGTTGCTCCAGTGCTGAGAGTGCAGGTAGGAGGAGATTTCCACTGCAGCCTGTATACACGCCCACGTGTGATGTCAATATCATGTGACCTGGCTAGTTCAGCTCAACAAGTAAATATACTCTACAGCATAAAAGACACAACTGAGCATGTGCAGGTCGGCTACTCTGCCTGTGTTAGCTGGCTTTCCCCAGATAGACAGTGCAGGAGGGGGAGGATCTGTGCATACAGGATAAAACAGCCTTTTTACACAATGCAGAGGATTAACCCTTTAAGTTCCACAGTGAGTATAACAAGCATGCTATGCTGCATATACAGACTGATTTTACTGTTGTGGGTTTAGTAACATTTTAAATAGGGTTGCACCGATACTAGTATCGGTGCCGATACCGAGTATTTGCACAAGTATCGGTACTCGTGTGAATGCACTGTTACCTGAAACTGATACTTTCAGGCTCGGTTCTTTGAGCCGTCAGTGGGTCTCCCCAGTGTTAAAGAAGTCTGGTAATTGGAGCTGTTAAAAAAAAATAAAAATAAAAAAAAGCAGCCGGCAATGTTTATTAACAACATTGCTCAGCCCTGAAACACTAAAATATAAAGACACATTGTTTCTTTTTGTATATTTCTGTTTCTTCATCTGCAGATCAAAGGGATGAAGAAAACTTTCCTCTGTTTAACCCCTTAATTTACTCTAATCAGAATTAACTCGCTATTCTCCTCCATTTAGTTATTTTCCTGCTTTTTTTATTTTATAAACGATAAACAATTAAAACTTTTTTTTGTTTGCTTTGTTAGTGAATATTTTTACACATTTTACATTCAAAAAGCGCTAAATTAAAAAAAAAATTATTTATTTCATTTGTAAATAACTTTTCAATACTTTGTACCATTGCTGACAGCTGAAGTTAAAACAAAAAACAGTTTCGGTAGGTATCGGTGAGTACTAAAAAAAAAAAAATCGGTACTTGTACTCATTGTATAAAAAAATGGTATCGGTGCATCACTAATTTTAAACTTACTAAAGTAAATACAGGCTTAGAAAAAAGGCATCTAGGAGTTACATGCACATACCTCTAGATACTTTTCAGTGCTCCCCTTAACTTCCAAAATGCTGCGAGTGCTTTTATGCAAATCTTGACTTCCCACCCTGAAATCGAAGTTGGGCCCTTCCCATTGTGTCTGCCTTTTTTTTTTATAATTTAAAGTTTTATTATAAGATTTTTGTTACATATAAAATTCAATACATTTCATCTTTACATTCTTAATTTTTATTACTCGTACAAAAATTATTTATTTCCCTTTGTCCCGCCCTCACCCCCCCCCCCTTTAATCTGTTGACCCCCTTTGAATCCACTTTACACTATTTCAGTCACTGCCTTAAGGTAAATTTCCTTCGTTTTAAAGACTCTCCATTTTTCCCCAAATTGTCCAATAAAATTTCCATTCGATCTTTCCCTATGTTGCTTAAATATTCCATACTATTGATGTACTCTACTCTCTGTATCCACTCTCTGGTACTTGTTTTTTTAATATTTAACCATTTTTTAGGGATGAGGGCTTTTGCTGCATTAAGCAAATACGGTACTAGTGTTTTTTTTGTATTGATTCTTTGTTTTATTCGTACCATGGAATAGACAGGCCCACAAAGGAATTCTATCTCCTGTTATTATCTCTATATGGTCTAATATGCTTTGCAAATATTGTTTTATCTCTGGGCATTCCCACCATATGTAAAAAGTTGTTCCGGGGAACTTACAATCTCTCCAGCACTGTGGAGATTTAGTAGGGTATATTCTATGTATCTTTTCCGGTGTCAAATGCCACCTTATCAGACACTTATAGTTTGCTTCTATGGACTTTATATCCGATGCGTAGTTATGTACGGCATTTATCATTTGCGTCTCCTCAAGTTTAATATCCATGTCCATTGTGTCTACCTTTTGATCAATAGGAGTGTTAAGTAATAAAATCACAGGAAAGGGTGAGTCCAAGATTGACTTAGGGGCCAAAACTGTAATTTGCCCATCAAATTTCCCCAAGTTTAGGGGCTCCAATGAGACCCTGAAAAGTATCTCAGAGTACAGGTAGACATCTTACGATAGCCCAGCTTTTTAGGTCTACAGCCACTTTAACCGCTTCCCGACCGCCCACTGTATATTTAAGTCCTCAGAAGGGCACGGCTAGGCAAAAGGACGTGTATATACGTCCCCTTTAATTGCCTAACCGCGGAGTCGCGGTCGGGAGCTCCGTGACCACGGCTGCGGGACCAGCGGACCCGATCGCCGCTGGTGTCCCGCGATCGGGTCACAGGGCTGAAGAACGGGGAGAGGTCTGTGTAAACAAACCTCTCCCCGCGCTTCCTACACTGACTGTCAGTGATCTGCTGTTCCCTGTCATCGGGAACAGCCGATCAGTGACGTCAGACGTCAGCCACGCCCCCTACTGTAAATAAAAAATACACAACACGTCACACTAACTCCTCCCCGCCCCCTAGTAGTTAACTCCTTCACTGCCAGTGTCATTTACATAGGAATCAGTGCTATTTAAATAGCACTGATTTCTGTATAAATGACAATGGTCCCAAAAATGTGTGAAAAATATCCGATGTGTCCGCCATAATGTCGCAGTCACAATAAAAAAAATCGCTGATCACCGCCATTACTAGTAAAAAAAAATATATTAATAAAAATGCTATAAAACTATCCCCTATTTTGTAAACGCTATAACTTTTGTGCAAACCAATCAATAATCGCTAATTGCGATTTTTTTTACCAAAAATATGTAGAAGAATACGTATCGGCCTAAACTGAGGAAAAAAAATGTTTTTTTATATATTCTTCGGGGATATTTATTATAGCAAAAAGTAAAAAATATTGAATTTTTTTCAAAATTGTCGCTCTATTTTTGTTTATAGCACAAAAAATAAAAACCGCAGGGGCGATCAAATACCACCAAAAGAAAGCTCTATTTGTGGGAAAAAAAGGACGCCAATTTTGTTTAGGCGCCAAGTCGCATGACCACGCAATTGTCAGTTAAAGCGACGCAGTGCCGAATCGCAAAAGGGCCTGGTCCTTTGGCTGCCAATTGGTCCGGGGCTGAAGTTGTTAATAGGTCTAACACTTACAAGGATTTACATTTAGCAGCTGGTTGTCTAAAGATAGTAGAAGAGAATCATGTGAATGTTCATGAACTATCACACCAAAAAAATGTAAGAAACCCGAGTCTCAGCAAATTCCCCCCACCTAACTTTTAAGACTTCTCACCTAAAATGTAAACTATATATGAAGGTTCGTCCTTCAGCACTGGTCCAAGAAAGTCGACGGCTGCCTTTGACTTAGTTCCTTCACCACCATGCAATACCTACATCACACTACAGGGGGCAGTAACCTGTCATAATTACATTGAAGAATACTTTTCATTACCTAAACGCTAGCAGTAATAACATGTTTCATTTGATGTACAATCTTGAGCTACAAGGTTTGCTTGTTTCTTCAGTGAGAACGGTCCTGGTGAACAGTCTCAAAACTCGCACGACTTTCATCCATAGCTGCTGGGGACAGAGTAAGAGTGCGCTACGACACGACAAGAAGCTTCTTTTCAGGCTGCATTGGCAGACAAATGCTATTCTTTTTCCTCAGTTGTCTAATTTGTGTCGGAAAGAACGCCAGTATCAACAAAGGAGAGAGAATTTCCAACAACAATCGGGTATGTTAACAGAGCCCAATGGCTGGCGTGAGCGTGAATAGGAATTACACAGCGCACAAAACTTACAGTTTTAATAACATTTTTTCAAACCCCCATTATTCCAATGCAAGCGCTGTTCAAGTTTCCATAAATGCAGAAAACAATTTCCCGAAAGAAGCCTGGCCCTTTATTGGTGACACTAGTTTTATTTGATTAATATTACATCCTGGTAAAGGATTGCTACGGTAAAAAGCATTGTGTCGCTGACATGTGCAATCAATTAATTCATACAAAGATTATATTCAATATATAAATTACTATTTTATTTTTTTTATTTTACATCTCTATACATTTTTCTCCACATTTAAATCTAAAAGTAAGCCAACAAAGAAGCTTACCCTTTATTCTCACTGTTTAACTCTATTCCCCCTTTTTTTATAGGTTTTTCCCTTGATATGGTAATAAATATAAATAAAAATAAAGCAACACAGCTCCAACGCACATGCATTGCAGCGTACCACAATCCATGATAATGCGCATTATAAAAATTGGCCAATGTCTTTCTGGATGTTTTGGTGCATTGCCATCTTATTCATTTGTATGATGTAGCGATTGTAAAAGCGTACATATTAAAGTGGTGTTTCCCCCCCAAAAAATAAAAAATGATTAAAATTCCTAAAAAAATAAAACATTTGGAAATTTTTTTTTTAAACGCACCTCTAAATGCCTTTTGCTAGGGGGTCCCTCATAGTCTGCCTCCTTCAGTGCCCGGGCTGGTGACATCAGGCGCAGGAAGGGCTTAGCTCTGCGCCCTCCCTCCTGGCAATCACCTGGGACACGTGACAGGTCCCAGATGACTACGCGGCCAATCACGGCGTGCAGCGCTGCTCGCGCATGCGCAGTGGGTGCCCGGCTGTGAAGCCACAGCCAGGTGCCCACAGTTGCAATGCCTTTGCCGTGAGTGGAGGGGGCGACGAGCGGAGATTCCCCCCCCCTGGACCCTGGCACAGGTAAGTGTCCGACTATTAAAAGTCAGCAGCTGCAGTATTTGTAGCTGCTGACTTTAATTTTTTTTTTCAGATGGCAACTCCTCTTTAAGCGTACATATTCGCCAGCACACCATGGATCGGCAATTTTTGTCCAAAAGGTTTTAATGGAAAGGATCACATCACAAAGAACGGTGCAACGATTCTGAGCCACGCATGACCCCTTCGTCAGGCATGTGATGAAAGTGATTGTAAACTCCCCAATTTTCCTCTTCTTGGGTCCACAACTGGTGTTCCTGGCTCCTCCCCCACCCCGCGTGCCCAGCATATCAAGCTGCTCATATAGGGGCACTGGTGCAGGCTTGCTCTTGAGCCAGCTGTGTGTGACCCCGCCCCTCACTCCCTCCCTCCTCTCTGGCTGTGGTTGACAATGGCTCCCGCTGCTGTCCTTGAGCCAATGAGGAAGGAGAGAGCCGCTGCTCTTATGCACTACCCTGGATCGATATTGGCTGGAGAGGTAGAGATGCATTTAGAAGGTTGTAAACTAGGGTTGCATCGATACTGATATTGGTGCCGATACTAAGCATTTGCATTAGTACTTACACTCATGCAAATGCTCCGATGCTTGAATCTGACACACGGTGCCATTTGAGCCCATATAAAATGAATGGCCTCAAATTGCACTTCAAAGCATCACATGTGATTTGAACAGGAATGTGGGGCGATTCCTATCTGAATCACAAGCGGCTTCTGGCAGTGCTCCTATGTGAACCCAAGCTTGTCATAGTGACTTCAGCTTGGGTTCACACAGGAGTGGTGCGGGAAACTGCATGCGATTCAGACAGGAATCGCACCACATTCCTGTTCAAAACGCATGCAATTCATTTTGTATGGGCTCAAATCGCACCGCAACGGTATCGGTAATTGGTATCAGCGAGTACTTGAGTAAGAGTGTCAGTACTCGTACTCACCGGAAAAAAATGGGTATCAATGCATCCCTATTTTAAACCTTGATGCAGAGAATGCATTAGGTAAAAAAAGATGCAGATGCAGTCCAGTGCCGTTTTATTCTGCATTAGAAATGCATGAACTGTGTTTAACATGGATTGCAATGGCCCTAGTACACACCTGTGCAGTATGTTCCAGTGCAGGCAACAAAAGAAGAACGAGTTTCATTTTGTCTGTATGGCATGCATCTGGAACACAGCAAAATGCATTAAAAACGCACCAGAACGCACATGTCCTTGAGTTGGTGGACTGTACAATTAAGCCAATATAGGTACTGTAAATATCTACTAAACTTACACAAACGGGGCATGCGCACTGGAGCAATGACCCGCCCGTGCCGTTTCTTCAGTACCCCTGCTGTGACTGTCATTGTGGCTCCGGCCAATCACAGCGCCGGAGCCCACAAACCCAGAAGTAACTCCTGGAAAGATGTCGGCCATGGAAGCGGAGTGCGGACGGCACTACAGGATATCGTTTTAAGTATTTCACAATGAGCTAGTATGCAATGCATACTAGCTCATTACAGCTTTGTTTGTTTTATTTTTTTAATCAGAGGTTTACAACCTCTTTAATTTGTTTTTCTGTTATTTAAAAGTCAATTTAAAACGACAAGTTAATCCAAGACTAACCTGTCCACAGCATGACAACTGTTACAGGAAATGGAAGACTTACAGATCATCTGTCAGGAATAAACAGGTAATAAAACCTTGTTATAGGGGGCTCAAAAAAACAAAAATGTATGTGGTAATGCTACTGACTGACTTTATCATATATTGTATGTCAAAAAACAAATAAAATTGATACAGCTCGAGTGCCCCAATCTGTTATCCCAGCCGACTGGTCATAATAAGCTAAATACTGGCTTGTCAGACACATTTAGGACTACAACAAAATGGCGCCCGTCTGCACACTGCCACAGCATATAGTAAGTGCCTCTTAGTAAAAAAAAAAAAAAAAAAAAAAAAAAAAACGGCTTCAGCTTGGTCTGCTACACTTGGGAGAACAGCTTCTAACATGTTTCACCCAGTAGGGGCTTAATTGTACAGTCCACCAACTCAATTTAGCCCACAACTCCACTTTAATTATTAAATTGCATCTACAGCCAAGAAAAAGAATGTAATACGCTGCAGCTTACCAGTCCTTGTAGGTGAGTGGGGGTCATCACCCTAGGAGAGCAAGTCTGTGAAGCCACACAGGCTTCGGCTTGTATAAGAGCAGTGTGAGCAGCAAGCTTAGACAAAGCATTTGTAGAGCTTTCAGCAAACTTTGTTGAAGCTTTTAAGCGCTTATTGACCGGGCCATAGCCGAATGATGGCTACAGCGCGGTCAGATAACTCTGGGAGAGCGTACTATGATGTCCTCCCAGAATCGCACACACGGGGCTGACCGTACTCGCGGGGTTCACGGTACTCAGCGCGTCACGGATCGCGGAAAGGGGCCAATGACAGCACCTCTTTACCACGTGATCGCACTGTCCGCTGACAGAGCGATCAATGTAAACAAACCAGCGTCGCATCCGGTTCTCTCCGCTACTCACACTGATCGTGAGAGCAGAGGAGGGAGAAGCTGCAGCGTGAGGCTGCTTGGGTTTTTTTTTTCTTGTGCAAGTGCCCAGCAGTGGCCCATCCGTGCCATATCAGTGCCCCATCTGTGCCATATCAGTGCCCAGCAGTACCCCATCTGTGCCATATCAGTGCCCCATCTGTACCATATCAGTGCCCCATCCGTGCCATACAAGTGCCCCATCCGTGCCATATCAGTGCCCCATCCGTGCCATATCAGTGCCCCATCCGTGCCATATCAGTGCCCCATCCGTGCCATATCAGTGCCCCATCCGTGCCATATCAGTGCCCCATCCGTGCCATATTAGTGTCCAGCAGTACCCCATCCGTGCCCCCAGTGCCCCATCCATGCCATATCAGTTCCCAGCAGTGCCCCATCTGTGCCATATCAGTGCACATCTCTGCCCCATCCGTGCCAATTCTGTGCTCTACAGTGCCACATCTGTGCTTTACCGTGCCACTAAAATGCCCATTAGTGCTAATACAGTGGAAACAAAAAAGAATGGCGGCACATCCGGAAGTAAAATCAAAAGAATTTTTTGAAAGTCCATAAAATCAAGCAAATATGACAAACATTAATCCAAAAAAAAGGTGCTCAGTGGACGTGTTTCACACAGACGTGCTTACTCATCACAGGTGCCAATACAGAAGTGCTCATCAGTGCCACCCTATCAGTGGATCGTCATCAGCGCCTGTCAGTGACGTAAAAATGTGTTTTCATTTTCTTTCCACATTTTACAAAAACATGTGGAAAAATTACATATACAAAAGACTCATTATGCCTCATAGAATATACATTGGGGCATTTTTTTTCCAAAATGGGGTCATTTTTTGGGCGCTTACGTTGTCCTGGTGCTCCAGGGCCTTCAAAAGTGCGATAGGTTGTCAGGAAATTAAATGTGTCATTTAAGTCCCTAGAACGCCTGATGGTGCTCCCTGGATGTTGGGCCTCTGTATGTGGCCAGGCTGTGAAAAAGTCCCACCATAATCAGGAGTAGCAGAATTTGTTTTGGGGTGTAGTTTTCAGTATGACTATGCCATGTGAGAGAAATAAGCTGTTAATATGACAATTTTGTGAAAAAAATTAAAATTAAATCTTCATTTTGCAAAGAATTGTGGGGAAAAAAAATGCATTATAAAAAAAAAAAAAAAAAATCACCATGCCGCTTACTAAATACCTTGGAATGTCTACTTTCCAAAAAGGGGTCATTTGGGGGGTATTTGTACTTTACCGGCTTGTTAGCCAGTAAAGCCCTATTTTGTTGACACTATAACTTTTGCGCAAACCAATCAATATGCGCTTATTGCGATTTTTATTACCAAAAATATGTAGAATACATATCGGCCTAAACTGGGGAAAAAAAATTAGCCTTTTAAAAAAATAAAAAATGGGGATATTTATGATAGCAAAAAGTACACAATATTGTGTTCTCTTCAAAATTGGCGCTCTTTTTTCTGTTTATAGCGCAAAAAATAAAAAAAAAACACAGAGATAATCAAATCTACCAGTTACTGAGCTTCAAACTTCCAGCTCACACATCCCTTTCCTGAGGCACAGCACTCTGGGCATTGGAGTGAGTGTGGGTGGGCAGACAGAGGGGTAGGAGCAGAAGGAGGAGGAGCGGATCAAGCCCCCTCTCCTCTCCTGTCAGTGTATGGGGGTGGGACCCATGTGCACATCTATGAACTCGGTGGTTGTGGTACTTGGTTTCTTGGGGAGCCACAGACCATTCTGAATATTGTGTCCGGGTTTCAGGTGGTCTGAAACCCGGACACACAATTGAAAACCCGGACTGTGAGTGAATCCTGGATGAGTGGCAACCCTACTTGATGCGTGGATGTCAAACTGGAGTAGTGGGTATTTGTAGGCTGAATTTGCATGCAAGACCACCCTAGGTAATGCCCACATGTAATGCCGAGACTCCATGATTAAAAAAAACTGAAATCCAATTAATGAAAGGGGCGGGGCCAGGGGCAGTCAGGCTGGGGAGGAAAGGGCTAGTGATACAGGATGTCCTCTAGCAAAATGAGGTTGGGCTCTTTCTGACTTTCTATAGCTTCTAATGCAGTGTGAGAGGCTCACAGTGTGCAGTGAGATCAGAGTAAGCCGATTCAGTCGAGGAGAGAAGGCTGTACAAAAGGGAAGGGAGCGCTAGAGCTCAGCTTTAATTAAAGGAAACCAGCACATGGTTTTACATGGAGAAGGGAACCATCTACTTTGCATGTGCTGGCAGATCCCAAAACTGCACTAACCCAGCGTGCGGCTTTCAGTGCAGAAGAGTGAACGGGGCCTTAGTAACAAAGTCAGGAGGATGAAATCACAGGAAATGTTCTCTCTGCACGGACGGTGAAGGTGAAAGTCGAGTGAAAAGCGTCAGAAAGGCAAACGATATCACACGCGAGAAAGCAAAGGCGTGTGGAGGGAACCCTGCTGGGACGCCTGTACGCTCCGCTTTCCCCTACAAATAATGGTCTGACTTAATGACTTAATTCTGAATTACGATGTCTGTGATCTGCTCTTCATTTGGGTAAATGAAAGTAATTAGGAATTCTTTGCTAAAGTCACAATATTCCCAAGCCCTGTCTTCAAAACTGGCGCAATCAGCGGGCTCCCCGGGCACAGCCGACATTACCATACCGATGAACATTAAAACACCCATTGGATGATGAATTACAGCACTTGTTTGAAGTCCCATTGCTGGTGATCTATATTTAATACACCTAGAACGTTCTCTGTCATCCCTTCACTTGCTGGCATTAGAGAAATCTGCAAGATAAGAGAAAGGGGATTTGTCGCTGGCTGGGTCAGGTTGTTAAAAACAGTCCTTCCACCCAAAACTGGGCTTTTAGTGCCAGGAAGACCAGTGCTAAGATTCTGCATGAAATGTTGCCTCTGCACACCTGCTGTACCCATTATGAGGGGTCCCCCCGTCCCTGTGCTCAATTCCCAGGTATGTACACGTGCTCTACCCATTATGAGGAGTTCCCACCATCTCTGTGTTGAATTCCCAAGATCTGCACACCTGCTCTGCCCATTAGAAGGGGTCCCCACCATTCCTGAGCTGAGTTTCTGGTCTGTACACCTGCTGTACCCATTATGAGGGGTTCCCACCATCCATGTGTTGAATTCCCAGGATCTGCACACCTGCTCTGCCCATTATGAGGGGTCCCCACCATTCCTGTGCCGAGTTTCTTGGTCTGTACACCTGCTGTACCCATTATAAGAGGCTTTCTTCCATCTTCTTCCTCCAGATCTTTAAAGGGAGGCACCTCCCTACCACACCTCAGTTGTAGAAGAGAACCTCCGGCCCCGGCTGGAACACATGCACGTTAGTCACAGCATAGTACATCAAACTAATAGGACGGGTCGTTGCTGTCCTGAAAGACTTCTGGAAAACAAGTTACCGGTAAGTCTAACTTGAATTTTCCCAAGGCGTCTTTCAGGACAGCACCTGAGATGATAACAGAGACTTACCCCCTTAGGGCGGGATAACAGCTTGCAGGACCTCCCTGCCAAATGCATGATCGCTGACAAATGTGAGGTCCAGCCTGTAATGTCGCACAAACTTGATTACGTTGCCACCTTGCAAATTTGTTCAGGGGTGGCACCAGCTCTTTCTGCCTAAGTGGCCGCAAGCGCTCTGGTTGAGTGTGCACAAATTCCATCTGGTGGAGACAACTCTGCATGCGAGTATGCTTCCAGGATGGATAACTTCAGCCATCTGGCTAATGATCCTTTAGAAGCTTGGCAACTTTTCTTGGTGCCCGAAAAAAGGACAGACAACAAGTCTGCACGTCTAAAGTCCTTTTTAATTTCTAGATAGCGTAACAAAATCCTTTTGACAAGTATGAAAAAAGGTCTCCTTCTACCCCAAAGGGTTATCACAGAAGGTTGGGAGCACAATGTCTTGTGAGCGATTATGTATTGAAGCTACTTTTGGTAAGAACTTTGGGTCTATCCTAAGAATAACTCTATCCGGAAACACTGACAGGTAAGGTTCCCTAATTGATAGAGCGCGTAGCTCACTGACCATGCATGCTGAAGTAATGGCAATTAGGAACACAGCTTTAAGAGTGAGATATTTGAGTGACGCTTCTTCCAGAGGTTCAAATGGAGTCCTTGCTAGGGATTGGAGGACTACCGACACTTAGGCAAATTCTTGACCGATGCTGGCCTTGTTCTTGCAAGAGTTCTAAAAAAAAATCTGACTACCAGTGGTTCAGAGGCCACAGATTTTTCTAAGAACACCGCTAGTGCAGCAACCTGTACTTTCAAGGTACAGACTGCTAGTCCCCTATCTGCCCCATCTTGCAAAAACTCCAAGATGGAAACAAGGCTCTTTGGGTCTTGGGCAGATGAATCGCACCATGAATTATAGATCTTCCAGACTTTAGTATAGATGGCTCTGTTACCCTTTCTCTGCTCAATAGTAATGTTGTAATCAGGACGGTCCGAAAACCCCTTGCTCTTTAGGATTAATTAATTGATTTGGTAGCCCAGAAAGTGAACCTCCTGTGACGGTTTTAGGGAGGATTTCTGGATGTTTAGAATCCATCCTAGAGATTCCAGATGGTGGCGGGCTTTGGCAAAGCTGTCCTACAACCTTACCCTTGAGGTGGAAATCTTCTTGGGGGGATTCCGTAAACTCTATTGCGTAGCCCTGAGAAAGAGTGGTCAGTATAAACTGATTTGATGTTATGACTGACAACTGCGGAAAGAAATTTTGCAGCCTTCCACCTACCCACAGGGTCGAGTCGTTGGGATTTTTCGGCTTGCGAAGGAGAATGAAAAAGGATTCCACCCTTGCCTTTAGCTTTTTGTGCGGACCAATTCTTCCTCCTCCCCTGGGATTTGTTGTCCTGCTCCTGAGCTCTTTGAGGCCGAAAAATGCGCTTCAGGGGTCGTTTCTTTCTCTTTACCGGGAAGGACTTCTTCCTATCGACAGTCCTGTCTAGAATGGTATCTAGATCAGGGCCAAAGAGAAGGCCACGAGAAAGGAATCCCACAGAGTTTACTCTTCGATGCTGCATCACCTGGCAGTCTTCAGCCATAATGCTCTTCTAGCCTGCACTGTAGCAGTAAAACTATAGTGCGTAGTCGGCAAGTGGTTAAAGTACCTTTTCTTTTAACATTTTGGAGTGACTGGACATTACTGAGCAAAAAACATATTCACTGTTAGAAATTACCGTAATTTAATAAAATGTTTCCATTCCACTACTTTATTTTTTCTTGCCACGGAGGTCAAAAAGGAACTTGGATTTGACCCCAGCAGATTAAAACAGACTTACCTGAAAACGAAGCCCTCCAGTAATGCGTTGTCACCGCTGAAGGTGCTTCCATCGTCACCTGGTCTCCTTTCCGGGTTTGCAGGCTTTGCCAATATGAATGGATATGCATGATGGCTGGAGAATCACAGTTTACGGCGCAGCTCTGAGGGAACACCACTGGTATGCCGTTCCTTCAGAGCCGATGCCCTGGTGACGTCACCAGCTGCATCTAAAGTAAATAGTAAAGAGTGTACCAGGCTTAAGGGCATATGCATACAGCACAATATATACATACATTACATACATACATATACACTGTGTACAAAAAAGATCAGTCTTCTTGGCCTCGTTCACACAAGCGTACTATAACGTACGCCAGGGCTTGACAAATTTGCTTGGAATCTAGGAGCCAGCTAAAAAAGTTAGGAGCCAGGTTTTCTTTTTTTTACGACATGGAGACGAGCGAGGGGAAGATGGCCCTCGTCTGTCTCCAAGTCATTGCAGGGCAGAAGCGACTTCAAATCGTCACTTCTGCCCATAGCTCTTAAAAAGGGACATTTTATTATTTTTTTTCAAATGGCAATTTTTTTTTTTTTGCATTTTAGTGTAAATATGAGATGTGAGGTCTTTTTGACCCCCAGATCTCATATTTAAGAGGTCCTGTCATGCTTTTTTCTATTACAAGGGATGTTTACATTTACAATAGTGAAAGTTAAAATAAAGAAAAAAAATAATAATTTTAAACGCGCCCATCCTGCCGAGCTTGTTTGCAGAAGAGTAGGGCCCGCACATGAAAACGGTGTTCAAACCACACATGTGAGGTATTGCCGTGATCGGTAGAGCGAGAGCAATAATTCTAGCACTAGACCTCTTCTGTAACTCAAAACATGCAACCTGTAGAATTTTTTTTTTAAACTTCACCTATGGAGATTTTAAAGGGTAAAAGTTTGTCGCCATTCCACGAGCGGGCAAAATTTTGAAGCGAGACATGTTTGGTATCAATTTACTCGCCGTAACATTATCTTTCACAATATTAAAAAATATTGGGCAAACTTTACTGTTTTATTTTTTAATTAAAAAAAGTATTTTTTTTCCCAAAAAAGTGCGCTTGTAGGTCTGCTGCGCAAATACGGTGTGACAGAAAGTATTGTAACGACCACCATTTTATTCTCTATGGTTTTAGAAAAAAAAATATATATAATGTTTGGGGGTTCTAAGTGAAGGAGTTAGGCAGGCAGTGAAAACAAAATTGCTCCATTAACATTGCTGGGTGTCATACCAATGGCCACCACAACAGGGCGCCAGATTCCAGAAGGTACCATAAAACTGCACAAGGCCGCAAAGCAGGGGCCTAAATTACCGGCCGGCGCGGCCCATCGCGCTCGCGCGCGGGGGGGGGGCGCACTATGGAGCCGTGCACTGTGCTGCCCCAGGCGCCAGGTCGCTAATTCTAGTCGCCAATGCGACCTGGCGCCCGGTATTCGTCGAGCACTGACGTACGCCCATGCGAGGGTCGTGTTTGCCTGCACGTGGATGTACAAGTGTTCCATGCTTTTCTATACAGGCAGCCCCCTTCATATCAATTGGGACCCAGCAGCTGCTCCCAATCTGACAAGAGTGGGGGCCCACAACCCCAAATGCTTCCATCTTAAAAGGCCTTAATAAGCCCAGTAAGGCCCCTTTCACACGGGGCAGATCCGTAATGATCCGCCCGTGAACATCCGCTGCTCAGCGGGGATCGCTCCGCTGATCCCCGCTGAGTCGGTGGATGACAGGGCGGTCCCTCTCAGATCTCCGCTCTCCTCTATAGAGGATCGGATGAACACGGACCGTTCATCCGATCCGCTCTGCAGACGGATGGAAAAATAGGGTTTTCCTCCGTCTGCAGAATCGGACCACAGCGGAGGCGGACGATATCGGGTGTCAGTGGATGCTCATCCGCTGACACCCGCTATCCCATAGGCATGCATGTATGTCCGTATTTCATCCGAAAATGGATGGATGAAATACGGACATACGGTGAAAGGTATGTGTGAAAGGGGCCTAAGAAATTAAATTTTTTACAAAATTAGTTGAAGAAGCCGCCACGTTTCGAGGGCTCGAAGCTTTTGATCCCACGAAATGTGTTGGCATCCTGACTTCTTGTATTGAAAAATAAAACAATTTTTACTGAACTTATTTAAAGTGGTTGTAAAGCGTAAACATTTTTT
Source organism: Lithobates sylvaticus (assembly GCA_028564925.1). Taxonomy (NCBI): domain Eukaryota; kingdom Metazoa; phylum Chordata; class Amphibia; order Anura; family Ranidae; genus Lithobates; species Lithobates sylvaticus. The sequence continues at coordinate 49,404,348 of CM053036.1, read as the reverse complement.
ACCTTAATGCATTCCTTGTATTAAGGTAAAATATGTTTAGGTGTCAGGGTCAAAGCTTACGGCCAGCATATTTTATGTAGAATAAACAAAAACCAAAAAAAGTAATTGGTATCGGTGTCAGAGTTCGCGTCGGTGTGTGTTAGGCAGGATAAAATGCGCACCATTCTTTCTGGGCTGTACTACAGGTACAAACAACCAACATACACATATGTCGTGTCACTGCAATCATCAGGAGAAGGATAATTAATTTTGGCTTGTTCTTTGGTATTAATTATAATAGCAAAAAATATACAGCTAAAAAATAAATAAAAATTCTACTATTTTGGGACAGTTTTCCTCGATTGATAATAATAATATAAAAAAATAAAAAAACAGGGAGGTATCCATTACCATTTACCACCTAAAGAAAGCCCACTTTGTCCTGAAAAAAAAACAAGGTATAATCCATCTGGATACACCAAGTAGTTGTGACGATGTGTACAATTTACTAACACATGTCAAAGTTGCAAAATTGAGCTTAGGTTTTTAGATTTGTTTTACCATAATGCCCCTGTACACACGATCTGACTTTCCGACAACAAAACCGTGGATTTTTGTTCGAAGGATGTTGGCTCCAACTTGTCTTGCATACACACGGTCACACAAATGTGAACATTAGTTTTACAAGACCAAGCACTTCCGGCTCGTACTCGATTCCAAACATGCGTGGACTTTTGTGAGACGGACTTGTGTACACACGATCGGAAAGTCCGACAACAAAGTTTTGTTGGCAGAAAATTTGAGAACCTGCTAGCCAACATTAGTTGGCGGAAAATGTCCGCCAATGGAGCATACACGCGGTCGGACTTTCAGCCAACAAGCTCACATCCAACATTTGTTGTCGGAAAATCCGATCGTGTGTACGGGACATTAGGTGTGAAACGGGTTAAACCCACAAGTCCACAAAGGCAGCAATTTAAAAATTAGATGAAAGGTTTAGCGCTGGGAAACACTTTTTGAAGGATAAATAGTGCATTTTATATACAACTATATAGATCAGACCAAAATGAGGGACAAATGAAGAGGAAAGAGGGACAGAGAGACTTTGTTCCAAATCAAGGACAGTCCTTTAACCGCTTCCCGACCACCCACTGCATATATACGTCAGCAGAATGGCACGGCCAGGCAAAAACCACGTACCGGTACGTGGCCCTTTAATTGCCTGGCCAAGGGTCGCGCTCGCGACCCGGTCGGGACTTCCGTGATCCTGGCCGCGGGACCAGCGGACCCGATCGCCGCTGGTGTCCCGTGATCGGGTTACAGAGCTGAAGAACGGGGAGAGGTCTGTGTAAACAAACCTCTCCCCGCGCTTCCTACTCTGCCTGTCATTGATCGGCTGTTCCCTGTCATCGGGAAAGCCGATCAATGACGTCAGACGTCAGCCCCGCCCCCTAATGTAAAAAAACACACACGTCACAGCCCATAACCCCTCCCCTCCCCCTAGTGGTTAACTCTTTCACTGCATGTGTCATTTATACAGGAATCAATGCATTTAAATAGCATTGATTGCTGTATAAATGACAATGGTCCCAAAAATGTCCGATGTGTCCAACCTAATGTCGCAGTCACAATAAAAAATCGTTGATCGCCGTCATTACTAGTAAAAAAAAAAAATATTAATAAAAATGCTATAAAACTATCCCCTATTTTGTAAACGCTATAACTTTTGCGCAAACCAATCAATAATTGCTAATTGCGATTTTTTTTTACCAAAAATTTGTAGAAGAATACGTATCGGCCTAAGCTGAGGAAAAAAAATGTTTTTTTTATATATTTTTTGGGGCTATTTATTATAGAAAAAAGCAAAAAATATTGCATTTTTTTCAAAATTGTCGCTCTATTTTTGTTTATAGCGCAAAAAATAAAAACAGCAGGGGCGATCAAATACCACCAAAAGAAAGCTCTATTTGTGGGAAAAAAGGACCCCAATTTTGTTTAGGAGCCACGTCGCACAACTGCGCAATTGTCAGTTAAAGCATCACAGTGCCGAATCTCAAAAAGGGGCCTGGTCCTTTGGCTGCCAATTGGTCCGGGGCTGAAGTGGTTAAAATAATGGACAATTGGGAGCTATGTATATAGCACAAACTGCATCCTCGGATGTGTGGTGTAGCAATCCAGAGGCCATTTGCAAGATGTCGCACATTCAAGGTTTCATACACCCAACACAGCTAGTCATGTTGGCGCATGCAACAAATCTCAAAGTTGGGGACACCATAGAAGAGGGGCAGCTTTTGCGTGAAGCAAGACAATGCTGGACTCCATAGTCTAGGTCAGGGATGTCCAGCCTTTTTACCTTCCTGTTTGGGCCACAGGTTGGACACCTTTGGTCCAGTTATTTTATTTATTTATTTATTTTTTTTAAACAGGGACAGGTGTTAGGGATTTTTTGGGGGTTGAGGTTAGGCAAAGTTAAGCGCCTCTTTAAGTTGACATGTCTATGTATCTTAAAGTCATTAACAAGATGACAGTTTGCTTTTAAGGAATTCAGTGAAGTATGATCCTAATCTAAACTGTAACATGAGTTCAACAGGTCCAGAACTTGAAAAGGTTAAAAAAAGCTCACAGCTGTAAAATACCCAGTCGCTACATGTACACACATACAAATGCAAATGTGTGCATAGGGTGTGCACATGTTTATAAAATGGTTACACAACAAATATTGGAGTATCATCCTGCATGCTAGAGTGAGAGCAATAATTCTAGGTCTATCATTAATGGTCAACTCCAAACTGAGGAGCTGTAATGGTATTGAAACTGTCATCTATTGATCATTTTGGGTACATATTTTGTTTTGCCATTTTGAGGGTCTACGCACGTTGCACAAAAAAAAAAAAAAATAAGGGATTAAATTTTGTTTGTGAGTAGTAAAAATGTATTTTAGTATTTAAAAATAAATAAATATATATATATATATATATATATATATATATATATATATATATATATATATATATATATATATATATATATATATATATATATATATACACACACACACACACACACACACACACACACACACACACACACACACACACACACGCATTTTTTTCTTTTTGGTAATTTTTAGCTATAAAATTATATATATATATATATATATATATATATATATATATATATATATATATATATATATATATATATATATATATATATATATATATATATATATATAATGGTATAGCTAAAAATTTAGATTTTAACATGTGCAGAAAAATGGAAAGACTGCTACAAAAAAGAAGGGGTAATAATATTTCAAGGTCCACCCCAGCCACAAACAATACCTGATGACCCTGATGACAGACGTTCGCTGACGAAACGCGAAGGGTGGGACTTTTCTGGCTTCTGGAATGCAGGTGGAGCACAAACCGGCATTCTTCAGTTCCTCATTGATGCTGGTTTTTCTTGTGAACCATGTAAGTGCAATTTTTATCTTTCTTCAATAAACACTAAAAATACTACACTATGATAGATTCTTTCATGTCTTCCCCTTGCAAATTAGGTTTATATAGGATCGCTTAAAAGCACAAGAATGCCCTTTAGGATGTTTTTTTTAAATTGTAATTGTCCAAAACGCCCAGGATATCAATGGAGGATCAATAATAACATCCATTTGGGGACACAATTACCTGAAGGGTGTTTTGAGGTCATATATTTCTGTTAAGTCCGGAATGTTTTCATCTGGGGAGGGAGCACAAACTTTCTATTGAAGTGTCACAGATATTTTTTGGAGTTTTCACCACTGAAAAAAACTCTAGTTTTTTGTTTTTTTTCACCACAGCAAGCACTTTGAGATCTAAATGGATTTTCTTATATTAATTTAATTTATGTGATTATTATTTTTTGGGACTAATATCAAGCACTTTCATTTGCTCTCATATTTATTTTCACAGCGTATGTTTTTTTATATACTTATGAATTTACACAAATTCAAAAACTATATCAAAAAATTTATACGTATGTCGTTTATTTTGGTTTTTAGTATAGCACTTTATACTTTATATTGGGATATATTTGAGGAATATTTTAGGAAATGTGTATATTGATCTAGGCACACACTTGCACAAATAGGGATTACATTTTGTTTGTGTGTACTAAAAGTGAAAGTATTTAAATAAAATAAAAAAAAGTATAATAATAGTGTGTGTGTGTGTGTATGTGTATGTGTGTATGTGTGTATGTATATATATATATATATATATATATATATATATATATATATATATATATATACACATACATATATATACATATACACATATACACATGCATACATACATACATACACATATACATACATACATACATATACACACACACACACACACACACACACACACGCGCTAGGTCCACCCCAACCACAAACAATACCTCCACCTCTGCAGACCATACCACCTGCCCTTATCTATTCACTGAAGCATTTTTAAAATGCTACACTAATAGCGCAAAATACTCACCTGAATCTGTGGCCATGTGACACGATAGGTCTAAGTGAGTCTAAAGTCTAAACTCTTCTTGACTTCAGAGTTGGTGGGTCTTTCTTCAGGTGCCCACGTAGCTGTCTGAGTAACTTGGATACTTTCCATTGGTAGTCCAGTGCCAGTGTACTCACACGCTCCAAAAGTTGCAAGCAGTGTGATGACATCACAACAAGAGGCAGCAACAATACTGGTCAGAAGTTGGACTGGACTTCAATGCGAGATCACCGGTTCTTGCTCCCATAAGAGGAACCAGCAAGGCACACATGAAAATGGACACATGAAAGTGGACTTATGTAGGAAAAAAAAAAAAACGGTTAGCAAGTTTTTATTTTTTTTTAATTATTTTAATTGGTTAATGGTAATGGTTGGGAGGGTGGTGTAAGAGTTGGGGGCACGTTTTACTGGAGATGGGCTTTCAAAAAAGCACCAATCAATTTCTATTAAAAAAAAAGTGCTGCCACTATGCATCTGTAATGCACACCTGTATGGATTTTAATCTCGTCTCTTGTGTGTGGCCAGTCCTACTCAACATAACAGAACGTGGACCACATCGGATGTATCAAAAATAAATAAACCAGTTCGTTTAAATAATACGGAAACACTTGAAAGAGCAAAAATAATGAACCGATTGCATTAACAAAGAGGTAAAATAAATATTTAGTGGTATCAAAACCTCATTTTTCCAAACAAGGCATTGCCTTTTGGTTATTAGGATATGGTGGCATCTTAAAATTCTTCGTCAAAAATAAAAAATAAAAAAGAAGAATTGCCTTC
>CM053036.1:49251554-49396554 GCA_028564925.1 Lithobates sylvaticus | reverse complement strand
AAATATCGCTCTGAATGACATTGGCTGGTTGTCTTGCTGCAGAGTAAATTTGGGACCAATTATACGCCTCCCTGATGGTATGGCATGATGGATATGTAAATGTCTGTATTTCTCAGCATTGAAGACACCATTTATCCTGACCAAATCTCTAACTCCATTTTGAGAAATGCAGCCCAAACTTGCAAGGAACCTCCTCACCATGCTTCACAGTTGCCTGCAGACACTTATTACTGTACCGCTCTCTAGCCCTTCGGTGAACAAACTGCCTCCTGCTACAACCAAATATTTCACATTTTGACTCATCAGTCCAAAGCAGATGCTGACACTTAGCCTTTTTTCCACGCTGGGGAGGTATGGCTCTTTGGACACAATTCTTCTTTAAAGACCACTTATGACCAGACTTCTCTGGACTGTAGATGGGTGTACCTGGGGTCCCACTGGTTTCCAACAGTTCTGTACTGATGGCACTGCTGGACATCTTCTGATGTTGAAGGGAAGCAAGCATGATGTGTCCTTGATCTGCTGCATTAGAGGAGTTGTAAAGGCAAAATGTTTATCCTAATGCATTCTATGCATTAAGATTAAAAAAAAAAAAAAAAAACTTGTGTGTAGCAGGCTCTCCAGCACCCCCTAATACTTACCCTGAGCCCCTTCTCTATCAAGCAACGTCCACGATTTCCTTGGCGGTCCGGGACTCTCCTCCTGATTGGCTGGGGAACAGCTGCGGCACCATTTGCTCCTATGGCTGTCAAAGTCAGTTAGCCAATTTGGGATAGAGGGGGCAGGGGCGGGTAGGGGGTCCATGTCTGAGTGGATAAATGAAGCTCTGACTCGGCTCAAGCTGCTAATCTATGGGGGCACTTGTCAGGGGGGAGGGGCCAGGAGCAACAAAGAGGACCCTAGAAGAGGAGAATCTGGGCTGCTCTGTGCAAAATCACTTTTGTTTGTTATTTTTATTTTTTTAAAGCGAGACTTTACAATCACTCTAAAGTGATTGTAAAGCTTTGATTATTTAAAAATAAAAAAAATAAACATGTTATACTTACCTCCACTGTGCAGCTAGTTTTGCACAGAGTGGCCCCGATCCTCGTCTTCTGGGGTCCCTCAGTGGCTCTCGCGGCTCCTCCCCACATCAGATAACCCCCTAGAAGAAGCGCTCTCCCGGGGGGTTACCTTGCGGGTGTGCTCCAGAGTCCATAGCCGCCGAATGTATGACTCGGCCCCGCCCCGCGTCATTGGATTTGATTGGCAGCAGCGGTAGCCAATGGCTGCGCTATCAATCTATCCCATCAAGAGCCGAGAACCCCGGGCAGAGGGACAGCGGGTCCCCCGCCGGGGGAAGTTCCCCTTTAAGTTTTCCCGACCACTTCATCTACGGCCCTCAACTTTGCCCTTTTCTTTGTTTCTTCAAATGAGCATGAACAGCTCATCTTGGATCCTCAGTGTGCTTTGAAATCTTTGCCTGGTAAAGACCTTGCTGATGCTGTATAAATACCATGTGTCTTGTTGCTGTGCTCAGTCCTGCCATGGTGTATGACCTGTGACATGAAACGGTCTTCCACAACCTCATCTTAGTAGCAGAGTTTGGCTGTTCCTTACCCAGTTGTAAGCCTCCAACACAACTGTTTCTTTTTTCAGGTAATGCCTGCGTTTCAACCTACATATGAAATTGATGATCATTAGCACCTGCTTGGTATAATTGGTTAATCATTCACCTGACTCTAATCCTAGAAAATCCCTGAATTTGTACAAAGTGTGAAAGTGTAATAATTAATGCTGGTGTGAAGGCAAAGGGTGGTCACACCAAATATTAATTTGATTCCGATGTTTCTTCTGTTCGCTCACTTTCATTTTATAAATTGATAAAAATAAAACAATGAAAATATAGATTTTTGAAAGCATTCTTACTTCATACCTGCTTAAAACTTCTGCAGATTACTGTATACACACACACACACACACATATATATATATATATATAAAACAAATGGGCATTGTGTTCTTCATTAAAGCATGTGGTGTTAAGGCAGCCCATTTGTTTGTGTGGTCTACCAATACACCCAAAAGGAGGCATGCAAAATTTTCCAAGGCAGTGCACCACAATGCATAATGTGTGTGACGCAATCACGCAATGCTGAGGGTTCCCTGTGGATCCCCTTTGGTACCTAGATCCCGGCTTTAAATTCCACAATAGTCCAGAATCAATTTTGAGCCTCACAACAAGAAGCCATGACGCCCTACTCCCTGTTATTCAGTTAACACCAAAAACTCAGCTGATGGTAGAGGTGGCATTTAGTGCCATGGATGGCAAACGACAGCTGAATGACAGGAGCCTGCCAAGTACACTCCCCGCTGCTTGCATGCCTGAGCTAAGGACAGAAAGATTCCAGGAGGTAAATGCTACATGAATCATCTGCCTAAATGCAAGATTATCATATGGATTGATGATATTATATGGTTTAATGTTTTATGCACATACTGTGTAGTACTTTATTCACAAGTTATTTATATTGGATTTATGCCAAGATGGTAGCACTGTCCTCATCCTAAGGGACTTTTATTTTTTTACTTATATTTTTAAATGGGTGCCTGAAATAGTATTCTTTTTTGATAAAGAATCTCTAACTGAAATAAACTCCCTGGTTGTGGAGATATACGACAACAGCGGTGTAATGATCTGCCCATGGGTGTCACAAGGACAGGTTGCTCGATTTCCTCTCCTCTCTGTAGAAGAGATCTGAAGCTGCTGGAACATGTTCTTCAATGGACATTCAATGGAATCTGTGCCTTTTTAGCACCAACTGTGGGTAGGGCATGGGCAGTTTGAGTATAGAAACAGGTCACAAAGACAAGAAAGAGTGCATTATCCTAATAAACCATTTACCTAATTAGGTTACTGACCTGTTGCTAATTAACCTAACTAGTTGCTAAATTATTCTTCCAGATTTTCTTTGTTAGTACCACTCACTTTACCAGCTTTTTGTTTCCCTGTCCCAACTTTTTTGAGACATGTTGCTGCCATCAATTTCAAAATTATTTTATTTTTTTTCTTAACCTGCTTGCGACCGCCGGCTGTCAAATGACGGCCAGGCGGCACAGCTTTCGTTGTGGGAGGGCGTCATATGACGTCCTCCCCTTCTGTGCACTCCAGGGAGCGCGCGCGCTCTCGCCGTGTCACTGGGCACCCGATGTGCGTGCCCAGCGGCCGCGATGTCCGCTGGGCACCCGCGATTGCCCGGTAACACAGCGGGACCGTGGATCTGTGTGTGTAAACACACAGATCCACGGTCCTGTCAGAGGAGAGGAGCCGATGATGTGTTTTCTGTACAGAGAAACACCGATCGGTCTCCTCCCCTTGTGAGTCCCCTCCCCCCACAGTAAGAATCACTCCCAGGGAACATAATTAACCCCTCCCCGCCCCCTAGTGGTTAACCCCTTCACTGCCAGTGTCATTTATACACGAATCAATGCATTTAAATAGCATTGATTGCTGTATAAATGACAATGGTGCCAAAAATGTGTCAAAAATGTCCGATGTGTCCGCCATAATGTCGCAGTCACAATAAAAATCGCTGATCCCCGCCATTATTAGTAAAAAAAAAAAATATTAATAAAAATGCTATAAAACTATCCCCTATTTTGTAAATGCTATAACTTTTGCGCAAACTAATCAATAATCGCTAATTGCGATTTTTTTTTACCAAAAATATGTAGAAGAATACGTATCGGCCTAAACTGAGGAAAAAAAATGTTTTTTTAATATATTTTTTGGGGATATTTAGTATAGCAAAACGTAAAAAATATTGTTTTTTTTTTAAATTTGTCGCTCTTCTTTTGTTTATTGCGCAAAAAATAAAAAACGCAGAGGTGATCAAATACCACCAAAAGAAATCTCTATTTGTGGGGAAAAAATGATAACAATTTCATTTGGGTACAGTGTCGTATGACCGCGCAATTGTCATTCAAAGTGCGTCAGCGCTGAAAGCTGAAAAATGGCTCGGTCAGGAAGGGGGTAAAAATGCCCTGTACTGAGGTGGTTAAAATAGTACATTTTCTCAGTTTAAGCATTTGATATGTTTTCTATTTTCTATTGTAAATAAAATATGGGTGTATGAGATTTGAAAATCTTTGCATTCTGTTTTTATGTAGATTGTGCACAGTGTCCCAACTTTTTTGGAGTTCGAGTGCGATAGTGCTGGACCAATGTGGGTAAAGGTTAATTTAAAAAGTGATATTAAAGTGTTATTTAAAAAAACAAAAAAAAACAAACAAGAAACATGTCATACTTACCTGCTCTGTGAAATGGTTTAACACAGAGCAGCCCAGATCCTCCTCTTCTCGGGTTCTTCGCCAGTGCTCCTGGCCCCGCTCTCCTGCTGAGTGCCCCCACAGCAAGCAGCTATTAAAAAGTGAAAGTGTGATGGAGGATTGTTAATCTGTCCCATTACTTTTGGTCCAGTTGGACAAACTGTTGTAATTCCTACACCGTTCACCTGATTTGGATGTAAATACACTCAAATTAAAGCTGAAAGTCTGCATTTAAAGCACATCTTGTTTGTTTTATTTCAAATCCATTGTGTATAGAGTCAAAAAGATTAGAAAAAATATTAAAAAAAGATTAGAATTTATGGACCTGACTGTATATACCAATAAATATTACTTGGCAAGGTTGGTGCGCCCTCTTTTTATTTTTTCCACAATGTCTCCATTGGGTGACCCCTGACCCTTGGAGGGCAGCAAGCCTGTGCATCTGCCGGGAGCTATAGATATTACAGGCGATAATTAATGCCATCACATCACTTTTGAGCACAGGAGATTTTGTTTGCTAGCTATCGCCCCATCATTGGTATCAGTTGGAGGAATAGTGCCCCATCATTGGTATCAGTGGGAGGAATAGTGCCCCATCATTGTATCAGTGGGAGGAATAGTGCCCCATCATTGTATCAGTGGGAGGAATAGTGCCCCATCATTGGTATCAGTGGGAGGAATAGTAACCCATCATTGGTATCAGTGGGAGGAATAGTGCCCCATCATTGGTATCAGTGGGAGGAATAGTGCCCCATCATTGGTATCAGTGGGAGGAATAGTGCCCCTTCATTGGTATCAGTGGGAGGAATAGTACCCCTTCATTGGTATCAGTGGGAGGAATAGTACCCCATCATTGGTATCAGTGGGAGGAATAGTGTCCCTTCATTGGTATCAGTGGGAGGAATAGTACCCCATCATTGGTATCAATGGGAGGAATAGTGCCCCATCATTGGTATCAGTGGGAGGAATAGTGTCCCATCATCGGTATCAGTGGGAGGAATAGTACCCCATCATTGGTATCAGTGGGAGGAATAGTGTCCCTTCACTGGTATCAGTGGGAGGAATAGTACCCCATCATTGGTATCAGTGGGAGGAATAGTGCCCCCATCACTGGTATCAGTGGGAGGAATAGTGCCCCTTCATTGGTATCAGTGGAGGAATAGTACCCCATCATTGGTATCAGTGGGAGGAATAGTACCCCATCACTGGTATCAGTGGGAGAGATAGTACCCCATCACAGGTATTAGTGGGGGGAATGTTACCCCATCATTGATATCAGTGGGAGAGATAGTGTCCCAAGGGCCGGATAAAAGCAAGCAAAGGGCCTCATTCGGCCCCAGGGCCGCAGTTTGGAGACCACTGGTTTAATGGACCGTTCATTTTTATCTCATTATTTTAGGCTTTTAGGTACAAGTTTTGAATTTAGATTCTAGAGCTATAAATTGTAAACCTGCTTATATGCACATTAAAACAATTTCTGAAACAAAAGTGTGTTTTTTCTTTACAAGGGCCTGGTTACTGCCTGTTATATAACATTTATTTTAAAGATCTCTTTTCGCCAGGAACGTTTGATACCATTTTTGATGCGTGACAGAACAGTGATTTGATTTATAGAACATCGGTAAAACACGCTCGCTCCAAAATTGTGCAAATTTTCTCTGCGCAAGCATCCGGTTCCTCTAATCAGACATCCATCCATCTTCTTAAAAGTTGTCCCTTTAAGCTGTACAGTAGTTTAACCTCCAGCCGACTCCAAGGGATTGAAATGAATTGCGTTGGAACAGTATAAGGTCAGCCGCAGCACTTGGCCCGTTACAGCTGTGCCGACGGCTGCCCCTTAATATGCAGATGTATTCCGCTGAACTTTGCATGGTAAGAAGGTGTAATTGCTAGACGGGCGCAAGTTGAAATTGTTTTTTGACGGGCTCCATGCGCAGACGACAGAGCTGCCACTGACCTCTCAACTCTGCCGCCTTTGTGCGGGACTTATGATTTATTTAGCGTGCGACATGCGATTTGTTTGAATTAAGTTTGAAAGCTTCTTCGAGAAGAAAAACATTTCTGGTGTCTCCTAAATACGAACAAGCTTGGAGTAAGATTATGAGTCGGCCTATCAAATGTCAGAAATTGAGTCTCATCAAGTTGTTGTGAAACGTAAAAACCAGGAACATATAAGCTGCTGCTATGCCAAACCCCAGATCACAGTAGGGCTGAAACAACTAATCGGTTGATGGACAACTAATCGATTATGAAATTAATCGATTACTATTTTCATAATTGATTAATCGGCCAGTAACATAATGGGGGTTAAAAAAACTAAAATGAGCCCTTTATAGTACAAAAAGAGCAAATAAATCGCTACTGTAAATATTATTTTCACAGTTCTACAGTAAAAAAAAAATTAAACCCTTACAGTAGTGATTTGTAGAAAATGGATATATATAAGTATATATACAAATGGGGCGCTAGCAAAAAATAATAAATAATAAATATTAATTAAAAATAATTGGTGCTTGCTGGTAAAAGTCAAACAAATGGCGCTTACTGATAAATGGGATGCCAATGAGAAATGTGGCACTAAAAGATAAATATATATATATATATATATATATATATATATATAAAAAATAAATGCACAATAAATATTGTAAAGTAAAAGTTGTGTGGCGCTTGCTGGCAAATAGGATACCAATCCTAAGGGGGAGCTCTGAAGGATGGTTCTCAAAAGCGTCAAAGGGTTAATAATTTAAAACCAATAATGTATAGCAATAAATTATTAAAACAATGCTATACCATATAATCAATAATAAAGTGCACCCAGTGACAAATTCCTGTGCAAAATAATTCCTGTGCAAGATAAACAATAAAGTGCGTCCAGTAGTGAAATCCAAATTCATATATCCAAAAAATAATTTTCCATAAACAATAATTCATAAATCATAAGCGATAATTAATGCAGAAAAATAATTAATAGCTGTGAAAAAATAAATAGAGCCATAAATAACTAAAATATATAATAAATACACCAAAAGGGCTTGTGCAAATAAGCGTGTGCAAATGATGCCAAAAAATAATGTGCAATAATTGCGAAATAAGTCCAAAAATAAACATGCGCAAAAAAATGCCAAAGAAATATGTGCAGCAATTGTAAAAAAAAAAAAAAAAAAAAAATGCTGGTACATGCAGTGGTCCAAAGCAATTTGTGCTCAGATGAAACAAGTGATTATTTGCTTCTTTTTTTTTTAACGAATTGGCCAAAAAACAGTATGTCTCTTCTAATAGTATATACAGTACATCTCCTCTAATAGTGTATACAGTATATCTCTTCTGTCTGTTAGTGGATTCGATATTTTGCTCCCTAACCATATAGTTGGTTGTTTATATTTATCACCGTATAGAGATATTTAAGAATAAAATTGCCTCTTTTTTTAACTTTAAATATTAACTAAATTATACACCACACTTTTTTTTTTTTTAAGGTAATTATCCGATTAATCGAAATAATAAATCGGCCAACTAATCGATTATGAAAATAATCGTTAGTTGCAGCCCACTTTAATATCGCTGACTTATACTGTAGTGCTGCACAGAGAACACTGAGACAGTCACATCAGTCTCTGCAGCAGAGGAGCTTACACTCTAATGTGTCTGTAAAATCACACACTATTATTATACATTTATACATTCTGGCTTATTCCATAGTGCTGTACAGAGAACACAACACCATTCAACATAGTCTCTGCACCACAAGAGCTTACACTCCAATGTGCCCCCACAGTCACACACACACGATTATTATACATTCATATAGCCCTGCCTTTTTTTGGGATGACAGGGCCAGCCACATTAGTCTACACAACAGAAGAGCTTACACTCTAAATGTCCCACCCCAGTCAAAACGCGATTATAATTATACTTTATATAGCTCAGACACATTCTGCAGTGTTGTACAGAGAACACGGAGCCAGTCACATCAGTCTCTCCACCAGAGAAGCTTACATTCTAAAGGCCCGTACACACGATCGGACTTTTTGACAACGAACATGCAAATTAGCTGTTTTAAGGCAACATCCGACCGTGTGTACGCTCCATCGGAAAAACTTTTTCATCAGACTTTGGTTGGCTGTGCGAACGGACAAACTTTTTGGCAACAAAAGTCCGATGGAGCAAAGTCCGATCGTGTGTACAGAAAAACCATCGGACTTTTGTACAAAGTACAAACACACATGCTCAGAACCAATGCAAAAGATCAGAGAACAATACAGAAGTTGACCAAAGGGTGGCGCCGGAGTAATTGAATGTCCTCTTTTGAAGTGTCGTCAGTACGTTGAAACGTCACTACGTTTGTGTTTGTTGCCTAAAAAGTCTGACAGTGTGTATGCAATACAAGTTTACGGGCAACGCCCTTTGTACAAAAATCCACGGGAAAGTTTGTACAAAGTCTGATCGTGTGTATGAGGCTTTATATTATCCCCACCAGTCACACACAATTATTATATATTTATATACAGTAGCTCTGACATATTCTATAGTGCTGTACAGAGAACAACACACCATTCTCCACAGTCTTTGTGCCACAAGAGCTTACACTCTAATGTCTCCTTCACAGTCATACACAATTACAGTAAAACCTCGGATTGCGAGTAACGCGGTTTATGAGCGTTTCGCAATACGAGCCGTTTTAAAAAAAAATCCTGACTCCATTTGCGAGCGCTGTCTCGCAAGACGAGCAGGATTCAAGCCTCTGGGGTGTGCAGTACAGGGGGTCCCCGACTTACGAACATCTCCTACTTACGAACCGGGCGCTGCGGGGACCCTCTGCCATTTTCCGCGGACCTTTGGCCATTCTGTGCATGCGCGGCCAGACGGAGCCTCGGAAAATGACGGAAAACATCGGAAATGTCCGTAATTTGCTGCGCATGCGCAGAACGGCATTCGACGGAACATCGGAAATGTCCGTAATTGTCGGTCTGTGCATGCGTGGCCGACTTACAACTTAAGAACAGGAGGACAGTCCCTAACGAGTTCGTAATCTCGGGGACCCCCTGTACTGCATGTGGCCAGAGGTGGGGGGTGCCGGAGAAACTTGGTTCCTGAGTGTCTGAGCGTCTGAGTTGTCTTTGAGCGCCTCTGATGCCCCCCCACCTCTGGCCACATGCGGTACTGCATTCACTAGCAGTGACACTGGAACAAATTATCTGAGTTTCCATCGATTCCTATGGGGAAACTCACTTTGATATACAAGTGATTACAAGCATGCTTCTGGAACGAATTATGCTCGTAATCCAAGTTACTACTGTATTAAACATTTATATAGCTCTGACATAATCTGGAGTGCTGTACAGAGAACACAGAGCCAATCACATCAGTCTCTACAACAGAAGAGCTTACAATCTAATGTCCTCACCATAATAAACACTTTATTATTACAGGTATTTACTGTATATAGTGCCAACTATTTACACAGAACTTTACAAGCTGTTCATTCACATCAGTCCTTGACTTCAAGGAGCTTACAATCTGAGGTCCCTATCTCACATACATACATACACAAATACACTTACTAGGGCCTTTAACCTACCAGCATCTCTTGGAAAGGAAACCTGAGCAGCCAGAGGAAACACACACGGAGAACATGTAAACTCCATGCAGATCTTGTTATATAGCTCTGACATATTCCATAGTGCTGTACAGAGAACACTGAGCCAGTCACATCAGTCTCCTCGCCAGATGAGCTTACATTCTAATGTCCCACCGCAGTCAAACACTATTACACTTATACTTTGTATAGCTCTGACATTCTGCAGAGAACACCAAGCTAGTCACATCAGTCCCTGAACCAGAGGAGCTTACACTCCAATGTCCTCAACCACCTTCACATTATAAATATTATGTTCTATACTCTGTAGGAGTACTCTATTACACTTTAATTGCAAGCTCATTAAAGCCCTACTCAAATCACATTTTTATTTGGTTTTATATCAGTTGGTCGGGACTTAGAGCCCGTAGGGTTTTTGTTGTTCTCAGTGTCCCATTTGGGGGGAATTTCCTGTCACCTCCTGTCCTGGTGACACACTCTCATTCAGGGTCTGATGTAGGGTTGCCACCTCATCCCTTTAAACCCGAACACATATGAATTACTCAGGTTCTGAGGCTAATTAAATGCAGATAAGTCAACAAGTGAGTTTAATTACCACCTTAATCAGCCACAGAACCTGTGTAATTAATATGTGTTCGGGTTTAAAGGGATGAGGTGGCAACTGTAGTCTGATGGGGTTTTATTGGGGCAGGATGTAATGTTACATACAGATGAAAAAGGCTGCCAAGGGTTTAACTATTTATCAATAAACCTTTTTTTGGCAAATTATCTTTATATAAACTATATAATAAACACAAAGCACTAAAATAGGACTTTCTGTAAATACATGTACTGTGATTTAACAAGGATTTATAAACAACATGTAAAATCAATCAATGAGCCACCAAAGTGATTAAAGGGGTTGTAAACAGGGTGGATAAAACTCAAAGACTTAAAAAAAAAAAAAAAAAAAAAAATCAGATTTTTTTTTTTAATTTAAAATCTGATTTTAATAAAATTTTTTGATTTTTATAAAATTTTAATAAAATGCTTTTGGAAACAAAACCTAGTTGTGTCACTGCGGCATCACCAGCCGTCCCATTAAAGTGAATGGGACTGTCGGTGAGTCAACAGCAGGTCAGAGGAGGAGCCGCCGCGGGACAGAGATGACAGTTGCACTTTAAAAATTAGGATTTAAAATTTGAGTTGATTTAAATCAAACCTTTTACTAGTGATTTAAATCAAATCCACCCTGGTTGTAAAGGTTTGTTTTTTTGTTTTTAAGTAACAAACATGTTGCCCTCACAGAGAGCCGCTTTCCATGGGGGCACTCGTGCAGGCGTCTGTGTCAATAGATGCAGCAGCGCGACTCGGCCCCGCCCCTCGGCTCCCGTGTCACTAGATTTTATTGACAGCAACAGGAGCCAATAAATCCCGCTGCTATCAATCTATCCAATGAGGACCTGAGACAGTGGCGGGAGCTGCTGTGCTTGTCCCCGTCACTGGAAAGATCGGGTTCAGGTAAGTAAAATGGGGGGCTGCTGCACTACAGAAGGTTCATTCACCTTAATTCATAGAATACATTAAGGTGAAAAAACCTTGAGGGTTTACAACCCCTTTAACTTTTCAGTTGTATTAAAGTCAGAAAATTCACTCAGTTCAACTTACTATAAGCATAAGGCCCCTTTCACACTGGGGCGGTGGGGGCGCCGGCTGTAAAACTGCGCTATTTTTAGCGCCGATTTAGCACGTGTTAGCTGGGCTGGCTTTAACCCCCGCTAGCAGCCGAAAAAAGGGTTAAAACCACCGGCAAAGCGCCGCTGCAGTGACGCTTTGCTGGCGGTATAGCCACGCTGCCCCATTGATTTCAATGGGCAGGAGCGGTGAAGGAGCAGTGTATACACAGCTCCTTCACCGCTCCAAAGATGCGGCTTGCAGGAGTTTTTTTAATGTCTTTTTTGCAGGAGTTTTTTTTAATGTCCTGCAAGAGCACGGCTCCAATGTGAAAGCCCTCGGGGTTTCTACATCAGGGGTCTCAAAACCTCCCAGTACAAGGAGCACATTGTATACATTACAAATATTCACGGGCCAAAAATAAAAATAAAAAATGAGTTTATAGATTAACAAATCAAAATAAATGAATGAATGAATACATGGAGTTTTTTCTTCTTTTTTTTTTTTTTTAAATCACCAGGAAATGATTTAATCAACAAAAGAAAAAAACTTCAGCACAAAGCAAAGACGTTCCAAATAAACTTGAGCCCATCAAAGTCCCATCAAAGTTCCCCCTTACACCAAAGTCCACCCTTGCATCGGGGTCCCCAGAGTCACCATTGCAGCAGGGACCCCATCAGAGCCCCCCTTACATCACAGTCCCCATCAGTGTTCTCCCTGCCAAAGTCTCCATCAGAGTCCTCCTTACTCCACAGTCCCCTTCAGAGCTTTCCCGCTTACATCACAGTCCCCTTCAGAGCTCTCCCGCTTACATCACAGTCCCCTTCAGAGCTCTCCCGCTTACATCACAGTCCCCTTCAGAGCTCTCCCGCTTACATCACAGTCCCCTTCAGAGCTCTCCCGCTTACATCACAGTCCCCTTCAGAGCTCTCCCGCTTACATCACAGTCCCCTTCAGAGCTCTCCCGCTTACATCACAGTCCCCTTCAGAGCTCTCCCGCTTACATCACAGTCCCCTTCAGAGCTCTCCCGCTTACATCACAGTCCCCTTCAGAGCTCTCCCGCTTACATCACAGTCCCCTTCAGAGCTCTCCCGCTTACATCACAGTCCCCTTCAGAGCTCTCCCGCTTACATCACAGTCCCCTTCAGAGCTCTCCCGCTTACATCACAGTCCCCTTCAGAGCTCTCCCGCTTACATCACAGTCCCCTTCAGAGCTCTCCCGCTTACATCACAGTCCCCTTCAGAGCTCTCCCGCTTACATCACAGTCCCCTTCAGAGCTCTCCCGCTTACCCTTCAGAGCTCTCCCGCTTACATCACAGTCCCCTTCAGAGCTCTCCCGCTTACATCACAGTCCCCTTCAGAGCTCTCCCGCTTACATCACAGTTCCCTTCAGAGCTCTCCCGCTTACATCACAGTCCCCATCAGAGCTCTGCCGCTTACATCACAGTCCCCATCAGAGCTCTCCCGCTTACATCACAGTCCCCATCAGAGCTCTCCCACTTACATCACAGTCCCCTTCAGAGCTCTACCGCTTACATCACAGTTCCCTTCAGAACTCTGCCGCTTACATCACAGTCCCCATCAGAGCTCTGCCGCTTACATCACAGTCCCCATCAGAGCTCTGCCGCTTACATCACAGTCCCCATCAGAGCTCTGCTGCTTACACCACAGTCCCCTTCAGAGCTCTGCCACTTACATCACAGTCCCCTTCAGAGCTCTACCGCTTACATCACAGTTCCCTTCAGAGCTCTGCCGCTTACATCACAGTCCCCATCAGAGCTCTCCCGCTTACATCACAGTCCCCATCAGAGCTCTGCCGCTTACATCACAGTCCCCATCAGAGCTCTGCTGCTTACACCACAGTCCCCTTTAGCGATCTCCCCCTTACATCGCAGTCCCCATCATAATTCCAAAAAGGAACACAAGAGGGCGCTAACTAAGTGCAGCATCAATGAGTTTATTACGATTAAAAAGCCAAATGCAAACTCACAGAAATATAAAATATAAAAGCTTATCTGCAGCCATGCCACATGGGATGGAAGCCATCCACCGGAAGAGCCACTTCTGAACATTTTATGAACTACTTATGCTACACAAGTGTATCTTACATTTATCTAGGAGGGGGTAGAGGCTAACTTATATGGATGGTGCATTAGCATTTGTTGTTTGCCCATCAGAGTTCGCCCTTCCATGACAGTCCCCACCAGTGTCCCCTCTTACATCAGAGGGCCCAATAAAATCATGCAGCCGGCCGCATTTGGCTTGTGGGCCATAGTTTGGAGACCCCTGCTGTAGTGGTAGTAAAGTCCCATTGTGCACTTGTACCTACAGATAAGCCTATAATAAGGCTTACCTGTAGGTACAGTGAATATCTCATAAACTTGCGCTGTGCATGTGTTCTGAAGAGACGGCATACCTGTGCTTTACTTTCAGAGCTGCGTGCCGTGGACGGCCCCCCCCCCCCGTCATTGTCCCCCTGGTCATACAGCTGGAGACTGAGAACCCAGAAGGAAGATTGGGGGAAGATGGAAGCCCGTCAGCAGTGACAGTGCACCGTTGGAGGGCTTCATTCTAACGTAAGGATTTCATAATGTGCTAGTATGCATCGCGCATCATACATTGCCTAGTAGGTTGCCTTTTTTTTTTTTTTTTTCGCCATCAGACTTTACTACCACTTTAACCAGTTGTCGACCGCCCTATAGCACTTTTACCGCTACAGGGCAGCCATGCTGCTCAGAATCACGTATATATACACGTGATCCTGCATTTTCAGGTATCGGACGCGAGTGCGCTCTGCTGGAGGCTCACTCCCACTGTGATTCTACATAGCGAGAGCTGATCAGCGGGTCCCACGGACCCGATGTCCGCTGGCACCCACCGATTGTTCAGGACACAGGCAGAACAGCGATCTGCCTATGTAAACAAGGGAAATCGCCGTTCTGTCTGTAAGGAAGACATTGATCCTGTGTTTCTGCAAAGCAGGGACACAGATCTGTGCCTTCCCCTAGTACAAGCACCTCCCCCACTACAGTAAAACACCAGCTAGGTGCACAGTTAACCCTTTGATCACCCCTTCCCAGCCAGTGTCATCAGTACAGCGACAGTGCATATTTTTAGCACTGATCACAGCATTCGTTTTACTGGTAGCCAAAAAAGTGCCAGTGTCCAATTTGTCTGCCACAATATCGCAGTCCTGCTATAAGCCACTGATAGCCACCATGACTAGTCAAAAGAATAAATACAATTTCCATAAATATATCATATTTGTTTGTAGACGCTATAACTTTTGCACAAACCAGTCAATATTACGGTTACTGGAATTTTTATGTAGCAGAATACATATTGACCTAAATTTATAAAGAAATTCTATTTTTTACAGGATTTTTTTTTATAGCAAAAAGTTAAAAATATTGTTTTTTTTTGTTTTTTGTTTTTTTAAATGTTGGTTGTTTTTTGTTTATAGCTCTAAAAAAAAAAATAAAAAAAAAATAAAAAGCTTAAGGTTATGATTACTAGAAGCTGGAGTGGGTAGCTGGTGCTTTCCTCACGCCCTCTCCTGCATTTTTCCCCTCTTCATCTTCCCCCCATCTCCGCCCCCCTCTCTCCCCCCTTCCCACCCTAACCCCCCTCTCTCCCCTCCTTCCCACAGCCCCTCTCTCTCTACCCCCCCCCCCCTTCCCACAGCCCCTCTCTCTCCCCCCTCCCCCCTCCCCCCCCACCACCCACCCTCCCACCCCCACCCTTCCCCCCTTCTCCCCCCAGCCCCCCTCTCTCTACCTCCCCTCCTTCCCACAGCCCCTCTCTCTCTCTCTACCCCCCCCCCCACCCCTTCCCACTCCCTCTCTCTCTTCTCCCCCCCTTCCCCCCTACAACCCTCTCTCTCCCACCCAACCCCCCTCTCTCCCCCCTTCACCCCCCCCCCTCTCTCTCTACCCCCCCCTTCTCCCCTACAACCCTCTCTCTCCCACCCAACCCCCCTCTCTCCCCTCCTTCCCCCAGCCCCTCTCTCTAAAGAGGGGGTGAATCTTCCGGAGCTGAAGTGGTTAATGCCACGAGAGTTTGTAAAAAAACAGCACTTGTTGAACGCAATCCATTTTACTATGTATGTGTATACGCAAATCTCAAGGGAATTCTCCCCACCCACTTGCGCGCTATAACCGCCAGCGAGTCGACTGTAAGAACACAAGAAAAAATTTCAGATTTCGCTATGCCGGGGCAGGTTTCAATGTCAGAGGACAAGAGAAGGCAATACAGCAGAAGAGAAAAGAGAGAAAAAAAAAAAGAAGAATCTAAAATTCAGGGGACGATAATGGGGAGAGGAGGAATGAAAACAATACTGGATGTTCCTATTTAAAGTGCATCTCTCAACACTATATGCATACAGCTAGAGGCAAGCTGGAAACCAGCCAGGTCCTAGCTGCCAGCAAAAATTTTGTCACCTTCTTTGAACATCTGAAGTATGTTTACCCAATAGATTTCATTAAATTACACTTCCATTAGGAAGCATACAATGTTGATACTCATCTGAAAGATAAAAGCGATTGCTAAGAGGCATGTCATCTAACTCCCCAGCTGATTGCCATTTCTGGGCCAATCAAGTAAAGACGCCAGAACAATACTTAGTGTTTTTATTTTATATATATATATATATATATATATATATATAGCATCTCCCAGAGGGACCGCACTCAGAGGATGCAGTCCCATTATCAAAATGAGTTTATCGCTAATGACAATGCCTATACACTGCTTGATTTTAATAGGACACACAATAAAAAAATTTTTTTTAAAAAAATGGATTCGGGTCATTAACTGGATTTGCGCTGTCACAAGTCTTGCATTCAACACCTGCTAGCGAGTTTTAAGAAGACACCAGATTCTTTGCCATATGTTCGGTTTGTCCACACAAACATAACAATGTTTACAAAGCAGAAATTAATTTGTAGGCATTACTGGCAAGACAAAGATTTTATTTTTATTTTTTTGTTCAATCCAATCCAATCTAATTAAAATGAAAAAAAATTAGGTGACTACTTTTAATCAAAGAAGTAAAAGTGCTGAGAATTTCTTGAGGTTCTAATTATTTAGTTTGTTGAATTCAAGGTGAGCGGAGGAAAGAACCGCAAAAGATTGCAATAAAAAATTAGCGCAACGTCAAAATCACATATTTAGTCTACTGGGATCGGAGTCTTGACTTGGCAAAATAATGCTGGGAAGGAAAATATAAACTTTTATGTGTTTGAAAAATGTGTGAACTTGAGGGGGGGATAAATACGGAGTCATCACTGACACAACTTTTAGATCATTAAAGGTTTTAACTAAATTCCTACACATAAACCATCCAGCTATAATAGTACCAAATCCATGAGATTTCTTTTCATGATTATTCAATGGCAGCATTGTGTGCGGTGGGTCTTTTTTGATCAGATGCAATCAGAACTTTCAGTTTGATCAATGTATATCTGTTGGATTGTGGTGGAAGATTTTTTTTTCTCTGCAGTCCGATTCAAATGTATGTGCTGTACTTAGGATTATATTGGTTTGAGATTACAATGTGGTAAAGGTTTTTTCTTTGGGAGGCCCATCGACACGTTCCATTCATTATGAATGGGCTATCAATACACCACAACGGATGAAAAAAATGCATATAACTCTTATTTTGGTAACAGTACTTGCAGCGAAGTGCTCCTACTCACAGGTCACCATATATGCTCAACGATAAGTAAAAGAGCAAAAGCTCCAGATAGTGCCTAGAAGATGTCAAATATGACGAAACATGTAGGACGGAGCTACATGCTGGCGTCACAATGCAATCGGAAGTGACCCAGAAGTATGTCTATGTGCCAGCTGGAATTGTTTCTTTAGTGCGCAACAAGATTTTTGTGTGTGTAAGTGCAACTTAAAGTGTTTGTTACCCCAACAATTCATATTTCTGATATGTGCCTGCTGTACCACGTACTTGTATGAGAAAGTATCCTGTTCTCTTAGTATTGCTTCCTTTGTGTGAAATCCCTGGTGTTCCTGCTAGTCCCCCCTGTTTTCGTATTAAAAACTTACCACACTAAGCAGGAGAACACACACATCATGGTCAGTTCTCTAGCTATGCCTGCTCTCATCCAATGATTGGACTTGTCCTGACACACCCCTCCTGCACAGCCTGTCACTGGGAAGTTCAGTGTGCTGCTGATCCCCCCCCCCCCCCCCCCCCACAGCTCTTTTGCAGAACAGAGGGAATGTTAGCACTTAAAAAAAGGGAATAAAAAAAAATATATATAAAAAATACATTATAAAAATACTTTTTTTTTTTTTTTTTTATCTATACACAAATGTTTTGCCTTTCATTTCTATTTTAAAATAAATGCGTTTACAAGGTGATTATTTACAATCACTTTAAAGCAGGGTTCCAGGTGTTTTCCTTTTTATATTTGTTTTTTGAAACACCACTGTGTTGTTTGCACCCAATGCTATACCAAACGTGATTAGTGTAGTTTATATATATATATATAGGAGATATATATATATATATATATATATATATATATATATATTTATATAATTTTTTATTTTTTAGTGTGGGCATCTGAAGCCCACTGGTATCTCCTCCTGGGATACGGCGCTGCTGGCTACCCAGCATACACCTTCCAATCTTTTTTACTCCTGGGATTGATGACACTCATATCCCAGGAGACAGTGGGCGGGCGGGCGTACATGACGTACCTCGCGGAAGGTGATAAAACGCTCCCATCTTCAGTGTGGGCATATGAAGCCCACTGGTATCTCCTCATGGGATATGGCGCTGCTGGCTACCCAGCATGCACCTTCCAATCTTGCGCAAGCGCATAAACTACAAAGAGCGGAGAACTCATACCACAAAGCTACAAGCGATGATGCGCATTGACTTCTCTGTAATATGAGGGTCATTAGAGTTTGGCAAGCCTGCATTTGTGGAAATCTGGTGGGTGGGATTGATGGCTGGAACACTGAATAATATTTCTTGTATAGTGTGGACATTTCTCGCCATTAATTGGGACTCTGTTTTTAATTTATTCATTTGATTTTTACTCATATGAAATCTGACCTAGGCACCACGCATATATATCTGTAGTGTTTACTTATGTGTTTACTTATCTCTCTCCAACGCTCTGAGTCCCATTTGTCTCTGGTGCTCTGTTCCTCTGTTATCAGCAGAGTCACTTCTGAAAAGTTACCCGAAACATGGGATAACAATTTAATTACCGTATTTGCCGGCGTATAAGACGACTGGGTGTATAAGACGACCCCCAATTTTTCCAGTGAAAACTTAGGTTTGGGGCTATACTCGCCATATAAGACTACCCCCCTTCCGAGGCAACACCATTTACAAAAAAACATCAAAAAAAAAAACATCAGACTTAACATCAGAAAAAGGAAACTGGTGAACTACAAGTCCCAGAGATCCCACAATTGGTAGGCAGCAACAATGAATCCTCTCCTTCAAAGCACCATAAATCATACCTGTATTTTAGGGGAGATCTGGAGCTAGATGTGCAGTACAGGATGCTTTGTTAATATGTAGAGCACCAAGTACACACAGTATACAGAGAATCTTGCGAGCTACCAATCTAATAAACCAAAGAATCAAAGCCTGCTCGGATTGGCAGAGGTTGTTACCCAATCCGAGCAGGCTTAGCAGGCTCTGTATTCCGGCGATATGTCGTGTGGTAACAGCGCTGTCTCGAGAAAAGTTTATTACTTATACGTGACTATTTTTTTTAAAAATTAGGAAAAGTTATTTAGATTTTTTTCTCTTTCAGCTGCTAGCACCAGAACAACAGAGATCCAAATCCCAAAGTGTATTTCACAGTGAATTGAGATCAATTAGGGTGTCATAAAGAACAATAAAGGTCCAAAATTAGAGAAGATGACATTTGCACGGAGAAAACCAGTTCATGCAAGAATAAGTCCACCACAGGATTCAAACTATATTAGTGGTATTCCCATCTGGGACATCCGGCACACACTGAAAGGATGGTGATAGCAGAAAACAGAGATCCTCCACCAAATGGTAAAATTAGCCGCTTACCAGCTAATCTGGTCCTGTATTAGAGAGACCAGATGTGGCATGTACCCCTGCCTAGGTCTTTATCCGGGCTTCTCAGGGACACAATCTTCAGGTTGTTCTAATGGAAACTGATCTTTTATACGGGATCCCTTAGTTTTCACTCTTTGTGGAGCTTTGTCAGAGAAAATACAGATTGCAGTCCTCCTGGAACTGAGCAATGGAACACAGGTGTGTAGGATTGGGTCCCAATCCTACACACCTGTGTTCCATTGCTCAGTTCCAGGAGGACTGCAATCTGTATTTTCTCTGACAAAGCTCCACAAAGAGTGAAAACTAAGGGATCCCGTATAAAAGATCAGTTTCCATTAGAACAACCTGAAGATTGTGTCCCTGAGAAGCCCGGATAAAGACCTAGGCAGGGGTACATGCCATACGCCCATCTGGTCTCTCTAATACAGGGACCAGATTAGCTGGTAAGCGGCTAATTTTACCATTTGGTGGAGGATCTCTGGTTTTCTACTATCTCACCATCCTTTCAGTGTGTGCCGGATGTCCCAGATGGGAATACCACTAATATAGTTTGAATCCTGTGGTGGACTTATTCTTGCATGAACTGGTTTTCTCCGTGCAAATGTCATCTTCTCTAATTTTGGACCTTTATTGTTCTTTATGACACCCTAATTGATCTCAATTCACTGTGAAATACACTTTGGGATTTGGATCTCTGTTGTTCTATATGACATCCTACCAGAGTTTGAATTATTGTATTATTTTTATGGTTTGTCACATCTAACATTTTTTAACGTATCACAGAGTGGTGGATAAGAGAGGGTAAATAAGTATTTCTAATTATTTCAGATAGAGATAATTTTTCCCAACACAACACGAAGTGGATGGGATAATTGAATGTATTTATTGCATACTTTCTTCAATTTATTTGTTTTCAGCGCAGCCTTTTTTCCTTTATTCTGTATTCCGGCGGACTGATATCCATCTGGCGTCTTCTGCGCCCGGCGTATAAGACGACCCCCGCTTTTTGACTGTGTAATTTCGGTGTAAAAGGTAGTCTTATACGCCAGAAAATACAGTAACCGCTTCCCGACCGCCTCATGTAGATATACTTCTACAGAATGGCACGTGCAGGCAAATGCACGTACGGGTACGTCCCCTTTAATTTGCCTGCCCGGCGCGCGCGCGCGCGCGACCCGGTCGGAGCTCCGTGACCACGGCCGCGGGACCAGCGGGACCCGATCGCCGCTGGTATCCCGCGATCGGGTTACGGAGCTGAAGAACGGGGAGAGGTCTATGTAAACAAACCTCTCCCGCGCTTCCTACACTGACTGTCAGTGATCGGCGGTTCCCTGTCATCGGGAACGCCGATCAATGACGTCACACGTACAGCCACGCCACCCTACTGTAAAAAAAACACAACACGTCACACTGACTCCTCCCCGCCCCCTAGTGGTTTAACCCCTTCACTACAACTGTCATTTACATAGGAATCAGTGCTATTTAACCGCTTCCCGACCGGCCACTGCATATATACGTCAGCAGAATGGCACGGGCAGGCAAAATCACGTATATATACGTGATCGTGCATGTGCCTGCCTGTGGGGCGCACTCGCGACCCGGTCGGGAGCTCCGTGACCCCGGCCCGCGGGACCAGCGGACCCGATCGCCGCTGGTGTCCCGCGATCGGGTTACGGAGCTGAAGAACGGGAAGAGGTTTGTGTAAACAAACCTCTCCCCGCGCTTCCTACACTGACTGTCAGTGATCGGCGGTTCCCTGTCATCGGGAACGCCGATCAATGACGTCACACGTACAGCCACGCCCCCCTACAGTAAAATAAACACAACACATCACACTGACTCCTCCCCGCCCCCTAGTGGTTAACCCCTTCACTACAACTGTCGATTTTTTTTACCAAAAATATGTAGAAGAATATATCGGCCGAAACTGAGGAAAAAAATTTTTTTTTATATATTTTTTGGGAAAAAAAGGACGCCAATTTTGTTTGGGAGCCCACGTCGCACGACCGCGCAATTGTCAGTTAAAGCGACGCAGTGCCGAATCGCAAAAAGGGGCCTGGTCCTTTGGCTGCCAATTGGTCCGGGCTGAAGTGGTTAACAGAGAATCTTGTGAGCTACCAATCTAATAAACTAAGAATCCAAACAAACATCCCTCATGTGTGAGGAAAAGTCTTAATTTCTCTTTCAGCTGCTAGCACCAGACACACTCCCATAAACTGTTGGAATAAAAATAAATAAAAATAAACTTGTACCGCGCTGAGTGTACCTCTGTATAAATACTATTAAGAAATGTGCCAATGCGTAAAGTGCAGATGCTTTGGATATGTTAAGTATGCAGTAGAGTCCTGGTCACCAGTCCTCGGCAGTGTTGCCAACAGTCAGTATTTTTACTAGCAGCCAGTAAATAAAAAAAGAGCGCTTTTCTCGTGTCAGTAAATGCGCAGTTTCGGTCTGGGGCGGGCCCGAAACCATCCGAGTGCCTGCTACAGTGTGTTTGGGTGGCACCAGCAGGGGACGGGCCAGGTGGAGGCGGTGCCTGAGCATATGTCATGTGATGCCATGGTGCAAGGGAGCCGAGCGGAGCAGCTGGAGCCTTGCATGCGGGTTGGGAGCAAGGTAAGCAGGGAGAGGGACTGTCAGTGCTGTTTGGACTGGAGTGAACTGAAGGGACCACATTTTCATGTGTGTGTACCGCCCATTCTAATTTCTTGTCAGAAATCGTGTCATGTCAGTAAATTAAAATCTGGTAGGTTGGCAACACTGGTCCTCGGGAGGGATGTGCTTGAACTGGAGAGAGTCCTGAGAAGGCCAACAAAGCTAATAAGGGGGCTGTAAAATCTCAGTTACGAGGAATGACTACAAACACTAAACATTCTCCGTGGAGAAAGAAGGCTTAAGAGAGGCTATGATCAGAATATATACAGATATCTAAACGGTGAATTTAGCATATGGAGAGAACTAGTCTTAGGTCTCTTAAAGCAGTGTTTCAGCTAGAATTTTTTTTTTTTTAAAGTCAGCAGCTAAAAAAAAAAAAGTAGCTGCTGACTTTTAATAAGTACACTTACCCTCCCAGGCGGCCCACGATGTCGGTCGTGGAGGCCAAGATGTCCCTCGGCGCTCCGGTCCCAGCGCCGCCATCCTCAGTAAGGGAAACGGACAGCGATCGCTGCCCGTTCCCTACTGCGCATGCGCGAGTCGTCGCGTGGTGCTTTGTGAATGGGGAATGCGATGTGTTGTGGGACACAGTTCCCCCATTTACTAGAAGGCGGCGCTAGGAGAACAGCTCCGAGGAACAGGAAGAGGCAGATTAGGACGATCTGCCTAGCAACAGCCATTTCTGGTAAGTAAAAAAAAAAAAATAATTTTTTTCATTTTAAAATTGTATTAACATTTTTATCAAGTTTTGTTTTTCAGGGTGGCCCTCCACTTTAAGAAGACACTCAGCCACTCAATGAAGTTGGAGGGGAAAGTGGTTTAACCCTAAACTGCATAGGGGTTCTTTACTGTTAGAGCAGTAAAGATGTGGAACTTCCTTTTGCATTTGGTGGTGTCAGTGTTGATAAATTCCAGAAACTTTTAGATGTGTTTCTTTAAAAAATGCAATATGCTGCTGCAATGCAGCATGGAGTTCCAGTCTCCCCCAAACAAAAACAAAAAATACTGTAGCTGGTGACTTTTAGTAGAAGGACAATAACCTGTCCAGGAATCCAAAGATGTCCTCACCCAAGCTGATTCTTCAACCTGCTTCGGGTGCAAGCACCGGAATCGTAAGTAGGGGTAAAAGGCAGTGTATCTAAACTCAAGAACAAATATATTGAATTTTCCAGACTTTTGCTGGCGGAATTCATGCCAGCAAAAGATTGAGAGCAGGTTCTCAATTTTTCGGTCGGAAAAAGTTTTGATCACAAATTCCGTTCGTCTGTACCAAATCCGGCAGGCAAAATTCCTACGCATGCTCGGAAACAATTTGACGCATGCTCGGAAGCATTGAACTTCATTTTCTCGGCTCGTCGTAGTGTTGAACGTCACCGCGATCTTGACGTTCGAAAGTTCAGAGAACTTTTGTGTGACCGTGTGTATGCAAGCTAAGCTTGTGCGGAATTCCGTTGGAAAAACCATCCAAGATTTTTCCGACAGAAAATCCGCTCGTGTGTACGCGGTCCTAGTATGACAACACTCACTATTTGCTACTATATCTAACAAGGAGCAGCACGGTCACCCTAGGACAGGAAAGTGATAGGACTACAGAACCCCTCCCCCTACCACTTCCACAACATAGGGGGAGGTGTTCTATAGTCCAGATAGAGCTGGGCCAGGGTAATAAGACTGCAGAGAGCACATGACAGCACTGGATTTCTGGCAAGATCAAACAGATATAACAAAATAATTCAATGGTGTATTTACAGACCAAAAGGAAGTAAATAAGAGAAGCTCGTTAATAAAAGTTGGAGTGACCTATTCTCGCAGTATAGATAAGGACTTAATAGACACAGAGGCCAGTGATGAGGAGTACACACAACACCTCTACCTACGCTGCGCCTGCAGATGCTGCCTTCATTTCTACAACAAGCATTTCCGAGAGGCCATCTTATACTGACACCTCAATTTGCTCTGTCACTTTTTATGAACGTGTGTACAAACCTATATCCCGCATTGTCACCTACACCTCCTTTGGAATGGGGCCTGTCAGTCCATGTTAGCACCTTTCATCAGCCTTAAATACAACATGTTTCATTTATGAGGCCGGCCTAATAGAAGGAGCTGACAATCAGATGTCACAGCATCAACGCTGCCGCCAAAACGAGGACAGAGGACGTGTCATACAAACTTTCCTCTTCCCGAATCAATATGTCGCAGCGGGTTTGTGTCTGTCACCGAGGCTTAAAGGTGCCTCTCGTCCGATAGGTGTCACTAATCCCAGATCTCCACACAGGGAGAACACTGTACAGTTGTCGGATCCATGCTTGTGGAGTCCTTGTATAAACACTTACCGTATATACTCGAGTATAAGCCGAGATTTTCAGCCCTTTTTTTAGGGCTGAAAGTCCCCTTCTCGGCTTATACTCGAGTCAGTGCGGTCTGCCTACATGAACAGCTTGTCATGTAGACAGACGGCACTGTTCAAAAGCCGCGCCGCCTCCTCCCGCCCGTCCGTGATAGGCGGACACTAATTTTCCCAGCAGCGCAGTGTTCCGCCTATCACGGATGTTCTCTCATTCTCATCTCATGGACGAGGATGAGAGAATATCCGTGATAGGCGGAACACTGCACATGACCGCTGGGAAAACCGAGTGTTCCTCCTATCACGGACGAGGAAGAGGAGGAGGCGCGGCTTTCAAACCTGCAATGGCGCCTCGCGCCTCAGCGTGTACGCTGAGGCGGAGGAGGGACACCGGACACCCCACACCGGACACCGGACACCGGGCAGCGGCCCCCGAGGGACAGCGGGACACCGGATCGATCGGCACAGGTAGGCTGCACTGGGGACACGGGGGGGTTGTATAGGACACAGGGGACATGTAGATGGGCATTTGGTGACACACTTTTCCACTTACAGTAGCTGCTCCATTCCCCCCCTCGGCTTATACACGGGTCATTAACTTTTCCCATTTTTTTTGTGGTAAATCAGGGGCCTCGGCTTATACTCGGGGCGGCCTATACTCGTGTATATACGGTATTTATTTTTTATTTTTTGGAGAAAGGGTCCGATCATATCTACCTGTTATTTTGTCAGGCAGACCTGATCGGACCCTCCATTCACCCCTATGGACCGGCAGGGCATTATTATTGTGTACTAATAAAAAAACAATCGAGGTTCCCCTCCCTTCATCTAGGCAGAATGGAGGGCAATCGGGGTGTGAATGGACAGTGAACTCAGTTTACATCCGCTGGTCCTTAGAGCAGAGCGGGCTCTGTGTCCACTCTGCATAGAGCAGAGCGGGCTCTGTCTGTGTCCACCCTATATGAAAGGGGCCTTAAGCCTAGTACACACTAGTTGTTTTTTTCTAGTCAACCCAGCAGGCATGAGCGGGAAAAAAAATACAGCTCGGGAAAAGCCGCTGTATTAACTATCCAATGTCAGTACAGAAATCTCCCCTGCTGTTCTATTGTGTTATAACAGGGGGATGCTCCCCCCCCCGCCCCCGCCAGACCACTCCGGTCAGCACTCTCAGCCATTTTTCAGTCATACCTTTCGACAGAAGCCGGCAGAACTAAAAAAAAACTGACAGTTCCGGAGGAGCTGATGTACTAACTATCCAACGTTAGTATAGCAATCTCCCCTGCTGTTCTATTGTGTTTTGACAGGTGGACGCCCCCCCGCAGAACACTCCGGTCAGAGTTCTCAGTTATTGGCGGACCTATTTCGGTCATGCCTCTTCGACGGAAGTCAGTGTTCTGTTGGACCAACTCCAGCACACACAAGCCGAATGTTCAATAGAAACCGGCCGATGCCACCCGACATTCTGCCCATGTTTACTAGGCTTTAGGCCCTTTTCATATGAGGTGGACTAGGATTATATCAGTAGGGGGATCTGTCTGCTGATCTGAGCAGAGCGGGCTTTTTAGCTCAGTTTATGCAGGGTGGATAAGGACACAGCCCATTCTGCTCTATGGACCGGTGGGTGGAAATGGACTGTATACACCCGACTGCCCTCTGGATCCAATCCGCCTAGATGGAGGGGGACAGAGCCCCTTCTGCTTTTTATTAGCGGACTGGATCAGATTGGAGATAGGCGGGTGTAAGACATAAGTCCTTTACACATGCCGATCCATAGGGGTGAATGGAGGGTCCAATCAGGTCTGCATGAAAAAGTGAACGTTTATTTTTTTTTGGGGAAAAAAAGGTTTAGGGCTCGTTCACACCAGTTGCATTGAGCTTTGAGAAGGAGCAGCCTGATACTAATCTCTGAGCAATCTACTCCTATCAGCAAGTTCCTTGTAAGCACTGCAACAACTGAATATCTCCCCCTTGCTGCTTCATTTAATGGTGTCCCCATTTCAGCCAAAGTACTTTCATTTAGAAAAACCAGCAGTAGCCCCGGTTATTCAGTAACACAGCAGGCAAGGACCCAACGGAGGATCCTTCGGTTATCCAACAGGCTAGACTGAGCCTAGTGTGATAGCAACAGCTATCGAACCTGAGGAAGGCCACAACCCAGTATTTGAAAGCCACCACCTTAGAGGAAGAATCTATAAAGCAGTACAAGAAAAAACAAACATTGTCAAAAAATATGTAACAACCAGCAAGTCAAATGTGAAAGGTATCAAAAATGAATTCCATGTAAGGATGGCCTCAGGCGTGTTTGCACACTCCACGTGCAGAGCCCGCCAGGAAGTCGGCACGGCGCTGCACTAAATCACAGGCAGTGAGACATTTCCCGATCTCTGCAGCTGCACATCGGGACAATGTCTCACTGCCTGTGATTAGCGCAGCACCGTGCCGACTTCCTGGCGGCTCTGCACGTGGAGTGTGCGAACGCGCCTGAGGCCATCCTTAATTCCAGGTAAGCTTTTAAGTGATCCTTTACCTGTAAATGAAGACAGTAAAATACCTTTCCTGGTGCCAATGACACTGAACTCCACTCTAATCTCTAGAACTGGTCCCCTGAAGTTCCCTGGGAATCTGACACTTCCAAGAGTGTCGATCTCTGTGCTCCCCATGGCTCTCAAAGGTTCCTCCTTCTGACATCACCACTCTGTCTTGAAGGAATGTCAGGACAGACAGAGGAGCCAGTAAGAGCTGCAGGGGAACAAAGGGATCAACACTCCCTGCAATGTTGAATTCCAGATATAATTCAAGGGACCAGTTCTAATAATTGGAGCAATCGCAGGTACTGGAAAACATGAGTATTTACTGAAATTATACTCCATTTGCAAAGGATAACAGGTGAATTGCCAAAAGCTGCCAAAGAGGTTTGATCCTTCATTCGAAGAGCCTCTCAACCAACGTTAGTTGTGCCCTGGGGGAGATCCTCTAGCAGGCTGGAGGGGAACTTTTGCTTCTAAATTATTACAGACTAGTTAGCCTAACGTCAATAGTATGCAAGCTCTTGGAGGGGATGATAAGCGACTATATACAAGATTTTAGTAATGAGAACAGTATCATTAGCAGTAATCAGCATGGATTCGAGAAGAATCGTTCTTGCCAAACCAATCTATTAACCTTCTATGAGGAGGTGAGTTGCCATCTAGATAAAGGAAGGCCTGTAGACGTGGTGTATCTGGATTTTGCAAAAGCATTTGACACAGTTCCCCATAAACGTTTACTGTACAAAATAAGGTCCATTAACATGGACCATAGGGTGAGTACATGGATTGAAAACTGGCTACAAGGGCGAGTTCAGAGGGTGGTGATAAATGGGGAGTACTCGGAATGGCCAGGAGGTGGGTAGTGGGGTCCCCCAGGCTTTTGTGCTGGGACTAAAACATTTATTTTGTTCATAAAGGACCTGGAGGATGTGGTAAACAGTTTAATCTCTGTATTTGCGGATGATACTAAGCTAAGCAGGGCAATAACTTCTCCGCAGGATGTGGAAACCTTGCAAAAAAAAAAAAAAATTAATGGGGGGGGGGGGCAACTACATGGCAAATTAGGTTTTTAATGTAGAAAAATTTTAAATAATGCATTTGGGTGGCAAAAATATGAATGCAATCTATACGCTGGGGGGAGAACCTCTGGGGGAAATCTAGGAAGAAAAAAAAGGACCTTGGGGTCCTAGTAGATGATAGGCTCAGCAATAGCATGCAATGTCAAGCTGCTGCTAAAGCAAACAGAATATTTTCATGCATTAAAAAGAAGATCAACTCCAGAGATAAAACAATAATTCTCCCGCTCTACAAGACTCTGGTCCGGCCGCACCTGGAGTATGCTGTCCAGTTCTGGGCACAAGTCCTCAGGAAGAATGTACTGGAAATGGAGAGAGTACAAAGAAGGGCAACTAAGCTAATAAAGGGTATGGAGGATATTAGTTATGAGGAAAGGTTGCGAGCACTGAACTTATTCTCTTTGGAGAAGAGACGCTGGAGAGGGGATATGATTTCAATTTATAAATACCATACTGGTGACCCCAGAATAGGGATAAAACTTTTTTGCGGAAGGAAGTTTAACAAGACACATGGCCACTCATTAAAATTAGAAAAAAAGAGGTTTAACCTTAAACAACAGAGGGTTCTTTACTGTAAGAGAGGCAAAGATGTGGAATTCCCTTCCACAGGCGGTGGTATCAGCGGGGAGCATTGATAGTTAAAAAAAAAACTATTAGATAAGCACCTGAACGACTGCAACATACAGGGATATACAATGCAATACTGACATATAATCACACACATAGGTTGGACTTGATGGACTTGTGTCTTTTTTCAACCTCACCTACTATGTAACTATGTAAAGCAAAACCCTGGGCTAACCATAAAATTAAGGAATGAGTGGAAATCTGTTTTGTGATGTAGTTTCTGTAAGCTGCTGTGAAGAAATTTGCAATACTCACTTAACCACTTCAATACCCGCGTATAGTCATATGACGCCCACAAGGTGGATCTACCATCCTGGGTGGGCGTCATATGACGTCCTATTCCCCCCCCCAAAAAAATAAAATAAAACACACAGCTCCACGTCCTGTCAGCGGGGAGGAGACCGATCATTAAAAAAAGGATCACATGATCGGTCTCCTCCACTTAAGTCCCCTCCCCCCAGTTAGAATCACTCCCATAGGGACACACATTAACCCCTCCAGCGCCCTCTAGTGTTAACCCCTTCCCTGACATTTACACAGTAATCATTGCAATTTTATAGCAACGATCGCTAAATGTGAATGGTTCCAAAAATGTGTCAAAAGTGTCCAGTGTCCGCCGCAATGTCGCAGTCACGAAAAAAAAAAATCCAAATCGCCGCCATTACTAGTAAAAAAAAAAAAAAATTCCTATCCCCCCCCCCCCAATATACGCTTATTGCGATTTTTTTTACCAAAAATAAGTAGAAGAATACGTATCGGCTGAGGAAAAAAATTGTTTTTTTTTTAAAAAATGGGATATTTATTATAGCAGTAAAAAATATTGTGTTTTTTTTTCAAAATTGTCGATCTTCTTTTGTTTATAGCGCAAAAAATAAAAACCGCAGGGGCGATCAAATACCACCACAATAAAGCTCTATTTGTGGGAAAAAAAGGTCAATTTTGTTTGGGTGTAACGTCGCACGACTGCGCAATTGTTAGTTAAAGCGACGCAGTGCCGAATCGAAGTGCTCTGGTAAGGAAGGGTGTTTAAAAGCCCTGTATTGAAGCGGTTAATTGTACGGCTCTAGCCCCCCCAAAAAAATAAAATAAAAAAACAAAATAAATTAAAAAAAAAAAAGCACTTTAACATGTGGTTCTAAAGCCTAAATATTTATTTTCACCTTAAAAAATTAGGCATTGATTTTGGCCCCTCACCCCGCCCCCCTCCATACTTCCCAAAAGTGTGTTGCGTGTTCTGCAGCAATTTGGGATTGTGGGCAAAATCACAGTGATTCTGCGCACAATCCCAATTCATGAGATGTAAATGGGGCCTAAATAGTAAAAATGTTATAAATATACACTTAAATTGTAGACAACCTAGCACTTTCCTCTTTAGGCCCCTTTCACACGGGTGCTCCGATCAGGGCCACCTGATTGGGCGCTCCATTCACCTCTATGGAGCAGCGGATGTCAGCGGTGACATGCGCTGATATCCGATCTGTTCCAACCCTGTCTGTGAAATCTAGAAGGATGGAAACCCTATATTCCATCTGTCTGGAGGATCGGATGAAAACGGACAGGTGGTCCGTTTTGGTCCGATCTCCCATAGAGGAAAGCAGGGCTTTTCTCAGCACAGTGAGCGGAGATGGACCTGTCATCCGCCTACCCAGGAGGGATCAGCAGAGCGATTTCCCGCTGAGCTCAACGGAGTCCGCTGGGCGGAAAGCCTGTGTGAAAAGGACCCTTACTGACAAAGTGCTACATATGTACATTTAAAGGAGTGTGGCCAAGTGTGGCCAAATCTCTTTTGACTATACTTCTCCTGTTGGTCACAGGAGTGTACTTACTTCTGCACTCCTGTGACCCAAATCCAGCCGACCATGGGCTAAAGCCCGCTGTAAGCTGACGTCACAGAGCTGGTCCAGGCTCAGCAGGGATCCCAACAATCATGTGGGGACCTGCCAAAAAGCCTGACCGGCAGTTGGCTCAGCCTCTCAGCACATCACAGAGCCTGAGCCAGTCGCTCCAAATCCCTCCACAGGGGCAGAGCATTGAGCAGTGACTGACAATCACAATTCTCTGCTCAGAGCGTACCCGAGTACTCAGCGATCTGCAGTCTATGATCGCTCATTTCTTGGTGTTAATTTTTATTCCCACACTTCTCTTTTAATAAACGTGGAATGTTATAATTTTAGCACAAAACAGCTATGTGGGTTATTTTACAACAGTATCAACTTCAACGTTCTGTGATGCGATGCTGCCACAGAGATGGGTAGATTACGTCACAATATCCACCTAGCCAATCAAGGCAGCCTTGTATTCAATGAGAAAAATACAAGTCTTATCTCTTTAATTCGGGCAGCAGATGGGAAGTCACGTGTACTGATGCTGGAACACAGCGCTGCTTAATGTATCTACTTCTACCGCAATGCATTATAGCACACATGGTGCCTATATCGTTCTAAAATGGAAATTGTGTTTTTGCACCAGCTTGGCCCAAATGTACTAATTAAATGTGAAATTAAACATGGAATTCTAGTTTAAGTTATTTTTGATGGCGTGTCCTGAAGTCCACTTTGCCGCAATCCCCTTCTCTGAGTTCTGCTTAGCTCAGTGTCCAGAGTATATCGGTGTGCAGCAGCTGTCCAGCTCCCGGGGTCACCTGCACAGACTTTTGTTTTTCAATAAGGTTCCTCCAAGACAACAGATACTTGTACACTTTGTTCCATATTCATGTGTTGAGCAATTCATGTATCCATCATGCTTGTGCCGAGTCTTGTAATCTCCAAAATAACACACCCGAACTTTCGCAAGGAGAACCATTGGGTGTTATTATGCAGATTTCAGAACTGTTACGCCGACTCTTATCGTAGGTGGTCAGGCACTATAGCTGGCTCTGTGATCTTCATCTGTAGCGGCTCTCTTTCTCATCAGGCAAGCAGGCCTACCGGTACTTGGTTGCCCCCAGGTCTTATACACAATGCCTGGCCAGTATGCTGGGGCAGGCATGAGCCAAGCACAGCAAACGGGTACTTGCGGTTGGCAGACAGGCAGAGTAGTCTAAAGGCAGTCCGGTTTTAGGGCAGGCAAAATGCAGAGAGTAGTCCAAAGTCCAATTCGAGGTTGATAACAAGGAAATCCAAACTAGCTGGCAGGAAGGGGACCAGACAGAGGTAAAGATCAAGGTATGGGTACAAGACAGGTAAAGAGGGAGCTTGGAGCACATGTTGCAAACACTATCACAAGCATGATACCAAGGGCCTGGCAGGCTTAAAACAGGTTTGGTCTCCACCCAGAGGCTGTGTCTACATTAATCACTAGAGATGGGCTCAGGCATGTTCGGGATCCCACCTGGAAGATGACACTGCACACGGCTAATCACAGGCAGTGAGACATTTCCCGATCTGCGCAGCTGCAGACCGGGAAATGTCTCACTACCTGTGATTAGCAGTGTGTCGGCTTCCTGGCGGGATCCCGAACACGCCCGAGCCCATTCCTATTAATCACATTGCAGGTGGACAGGCAGAGTGCAGCTCAGCCAAAACCAGGAGGAAAAACTCAACTCAACTTGGAGTTACAAAAACTTCATCCCACCCAAACACTAGATGACAAGCCTTTATAGAACTCACCTTTAACGACTCAGAAAAATCTGCTTTGCCCTCTTTTTTCCAATTTACAGACGGGTTACTTGATTTTCTCCAGATAACAAGGGGACCTCCAGATCCCGACCTCCCCCCTTATGTGAATTGGAAACGGGTACATTGTACCCCTACCATGTCACAAAAAAATAAAAAAAAGTGTCAAAAGTAGTAAAAGAGACAGGAGACACTTTGGGACAAGCCCTTTATTAAAAAATAGAAAAAATAAAAAAATGTCCCGCGATGTAGATCAATCTCACACTGCCCAACAGACCGAAAAAGAAAGGAAAAAAAAACCCGCAACAGCTCCGCCTCCACGGGAGGCTCCTATCAACTGATGCTTCTTCTCTGTGACAGCTGTTATATAGCTGAGGACGGAGCCACCCGGTGACGTAAATGGGTGACCCTGCCCCCCCCCTGACGCCACATGACGCCAGTATTACAACATAATAACAACCCCAAAAACACCTCCAAGATGACCACTGCCTTGCTAAAGAAGCTGAGGGTGAAGGTGATGGACTGGCCAAGCATGTCTCCAGACCTAAACCCTATTGAGCATCTGTGGGGCATCCTCAGACGGAGGGTGGAAGAGCGCAAGGTCTCTAACATCCACCAGCTCTGTGATGTCTTCATCGAGCAGTGGAAGAAGACTCCAATGGTAACCTGTGAAGCTCTGGTGAACTCCATGCCCAAGAGGGTTAAGGCAGTGCTGGTGGCCACACAAAATATTGACACTTTGGGCCCAATTTGGAGATTTTCACTTAGGGGTGTACTCCAGGGCTCAAGTCCTGCGGGAACGCATGGGAACGGAGTTCCTGTACTTTTTCCACAACAGGAACTCAGTTCCCGTTAGCAGTGTCCTGCAAGACTTTGAAGTATGCGAGCTGTGTGGCAGGTGCTACACCAGCAGCTGCCGACACAGCTTGCAATAGTAAGTGCCGCACACCTGACCATACAGGCATTGCCAGTAGGGGACCCCATGACAGCTTCCGCTTCGATCTACCTGTCAATCACAGCTAGCTGACGGTTATATCAGGTCCCTGCTGCTAAGAGATTTTATTTAGTCAGACCTCTAATGATGCTCTCTTCCCTGCCGGCCCCTCCTGATTTTTGTCTCCTGATCTCCCCCCCCCAGTCTCCTACATACATGCTCTGTGTGTCCCGCTGAACCCCCCCCTCCTCTATCTTCAGTGCCATATGATAAGAGAACCCAGAGGAGGAGCACAGCTATTCTGCTCACAGGACATGCAGGGAGAGAGGTGAGCTGAGGGAGGAACATCAGTTTGGGGTGGTAAGCACAATACCTGGCAAAGTTTAATGCCAGGAGGGAAGTTTAAGTGGAAATATGTGAAGGGTTGGAATAGCAGCGAGTGTGTGTTGGAGCCCTGC
Source organism: Lithobates sylvaticus (assembly GCA_028564925.1). NCBI lineage: Eukaryota > Metazoa > Chordata > Amphibia > Anura > Ranidae > Lithobates > Lithobates sylvaticus. The sequence continues at coordinate 49,362,682 of CM053036.1, read as the reverse complement.
AGAGTTTGCAGCCCCCCAAGCCAACATACATCTCCTAAGCAGGAACACATCACTATGTCCCCAAGCATTCTGTCCAGATAATGTGCAGTTCATTCATGACATTTCCGTTTAACCCTGTGCTATCCAAACTCTGTTCAATGAAAAGTGTAAACTCACCACATAAACACTCTATATACAAAATAAAATTCCCCAATAAAGATCAGAACATGATGTTCACATTTGCATGGAAGCACAATTGAATGAATGCTATTATTCAGAGAATTACCGTATTTATGTTTATTGAGGATTGTTTTTTTTAATGTACTAACAGTTAAGCTTCATACACACAATACGAAAATTGGATGAAAAATACCACAGCGTTCGTGCATATGAGCGTATCCATTTTTTTTTTTTTTTTTGTGGGCGAGTGGATCTTGGGTGGGAGTTCCCACACTTTTTCCCCAGGACTTGACGCCTGGTGTACTCACTTTTGTTGCCAGCTGTTTAGACATTATTGGCTGTGTGTTGAGTTATGAGGGGACAGCAAATTTATGCTGTTATACAAGCTGTACACTCACTACTTTACATTGTAAAGTGTAATTTCTTCAGTGTTGTCACATGAAAACATATAATAAAATATTTACAAAAACGTGAGGGGTGTACTCACCTTTGTGAGATACTGTATGAGCATATTTTATACATAATTATTCATACGGAATGACCGAAGTGCTGAGGGGGGTGGGTCTAGATGACCGTATGATGGGCTGAGTGCTGGCACTATATGCGGATCCAAGAGCTAGGGTTAAGGTGAATGGTACACTCTCAGACTATTTTCATATACGCAATGGTACGAGGCAAGGGTGCCAGCTTTCTCCATTATTATTTGCTATGATACTGGAGCCCTTTCTTTGTAAAGTGAGGAGAAATATGGAAATAATGGGGATAAGTATTGGACCTGTTGAACATAAAGTCTCAGCTTATGCTGATGACTTGTTATTTTATCTTTCCACCCCCTCAGGCATCTCTAACTGCTTTGATGTCTGAAATTCAGAGATTTGGTAGTTTATCTAACTTTAAAATAAACTTTGAGAAGTCTGCACTCATGCCCAGTCATGTCCCCCCAGATATGGTAGCGACTCTGCAATAGTCCTATCTTTTTATCTGGCATACTGACTCTATTTTATCTGCAGGTGCACATCACATCGGACCCAAAACTTTTATATGAGCCACTTGCCTACCAGGCACAAACACCTCCTCCTGACCAAGCCATTTTTCAGCTTTCAGCGCTGTGGCATTTTGAATGACAATTGCGTGGTCATGCAACGATGTACCCAAATGAAATTTTTATAATTTTTTCCCCACAGATTGGTGGTATTTGCTCACCTCTGCGGTTTTTATTTCTTGCGCTATAAACAAAAGAAGGATAAGTTTGAAAAAAAATGCAAATTTTTTATATTTAATTACAATTTTTAATTTTTTAAACAAATTTTCCTCAGTTTAGGCCATTATTCTTCTACATATTTTTGGTAAAAAAAAAAAAAAAAAAAAAAAATAATAATAAAAAAATAAAAAATTGCAATAAGGGATTGGTTTGCGCAAAAGTTATAGCGCAAAATAGGGGCTAGTTTTATAGCATTTTTATTATTATTATTTTTTTTATAGTAATTGCGGCGATCTGCGATTTTTATCGTGACTGCAACATTGTGGCGGACATATCGGACACTTTTGACACATTTTTGGGACCATTCACATTTATACAGCGATCCGTGCTATAAAAATGCATTTATTACTGTATAAATGTGACTGGCAGGGGTTAACACTAGGGGACGCTGCAGGGGTTAATATGTTCCCTATGTGAGTGATTCTAACCGTGGGGGGAGGGGCCTGACTGGGGGAGGAGACAGATTGGTGTCCCTATGTACAAGGGACACACCATCGGTCTCCTCTCCTCTGACAGGACGTGGATCTGTGTGTGTACACACACAGATCCACGTCCTGCTCAGTTACTGGGCAATCACGGGTGCCTGGCGGACATCGCGGCCGCTGGGCACGCGCATCGGGTCCCCAGCGAGGCGGCAGGCGCGCCCCATAGTGGCCGCATAGCTAGCGCTACAAGAGCCACACCGCTCCGCCGTCATATGACGGTGGGCAGTCGGCAACAGGTTAATTATATTTCTCCATTAATGGGAATAATAAGGGACCTGCAGAAATGGAAGGGCCACTATTTAACATGGTTCGGAAGGGCGAGTGCTCCTAAAATTAGTATATTAACCAGAATAATCTGGATTCTACACACGGTACCAATTACACTCCCACAGATATTTTTTAAATGTCTACGGAAAGCCTTTGTGGCGTTTGTATGGAATGATAGACGAGCTAGGCTGGCTTATGATATTCTATGTAGAAGTAAATTGGAAAGAGGAGTGGGGTTACCAGATGAAGCTTTGTATTACAAGGCGATGGCTTTAGTACGCATTTTGAATTGGTGTCACGACTCCTCCAATAAAATATGGGTTTCTTTAGAGAAGACAATGGCGGGTAGAAATTTGGTGGGTGCCCCATGGATACCGACATCATCTAGGGGCCTTTCAGAATGGACCTCCCCTCCAACCCAGAATTCTTTATCTGTTTGGGATAAATTAGGTAAATATGCACCTCAGATATACCCTCTGGCTCCACTGGAGGGATACCGTTGGTTTCCCAATGGGGAGGAGGAAGGATTCTTAGGTGCATGGGGGCGGGATGGGGATACGACATGTGGCAAATTTGTCCCACGGGGAATTCTATCACCCTTTTCAGAGCTGGTTTCAGGATGGGGGAATGTACCCCTAGCCAGGTGGAGATACCATCAAATTACGTTTTTCTTTAATAAACTGAAACCTCTATTAAGGCCCCTAAACTCACTCACCATATTCAAATCTTCATGTGTACATATAACAAACGGGAAACATTTGTTATCACAAATGTATAAACTAATCTTAAGTGGCCAAAACACTACAGCCCCTTATTTTGTTAGAAAATGGGAAAGAGAACTAAATCAGGTATTTACTTGCACACAAATTAAAAAAATAATTAAAATCAACTCATTTCACCTCTATAAGCAGGGCCGGACTGGGAATAAAATCCAGCCCTGGAAAAAATTTCATACCAGCCCCACAGCATTATTATACCAGCGCAACAGCATAACGTCATTATTTCCTGGTTCATGAAAGGGAAAACCATACATTTTAAAGCACATTTGAAGAGTATATTATATATAGATAAGACAGATATGAAATCACATAGGGCTTATATATATGTGTATATATGTGAGTGAGTGAGTGAGTGAGAGCTTAAGAGAGCACTGGTGGGGGAGCCAAAAAGAACAGGGGTGGAGAGCACTGGGGTGGGGGCTGGAGAGCATCGGGGGCAGAAAGAACAGGGGTGGGAAGCACAGGGGGCTGGAGAGCACTGTGGGGGGGGAGCACGGGGGGGGGGGGCTGGAGAGCACTGTGGGGGGTGGGGAGCACTGGGGTGGGAGCTGGAGAGCACCGGGTGCAGAAAGAACAGGGGTGGGGAGCACGGGGGGGGCTGGACAGCACTGTGAGGGGGCTGGAGAGCACTGGGGTGGGGCCTGGAGAGCCCCGGGGCAGAAAGAACAGGGGTGGAGAGCACTGGGGTGGGGGCTGGAGAGCACCGGGGGCAGAAAGAACAGGGGTGGGAAGCACGGTGGGGGGCTGGACAGCACTGTGGGGGGTGGGGAGCACGGGGGGCTGGAGAGCACTGTGGGGGGGGGTGGAGAGCACTGTGGGGGGAGCTGGAGAGCACCGGGGGCAGAAAGAACAGGGGTGGGGAGCACAGGGGGGGCTGGAGAGCACCGGGGGCAGAAAGAACAGGGGTGGGAAGCACGGGGGGGGGGGATGGACAGCACTGTGGGGGGGGGGAGCACGGGGGGCTAGAGAGCACTGTGGGGGGTGGGGAGCACTGGGATGGGAGCTGGAGAGCACCGGGGGCAGAAAGAACAGGGGTGGGGAGCACGTGGGGGCTGGACAGCACTGTGGGGGGGGGCTGGAGAGCACCGGGGGCAGAAAGAACAGGGGTGGGGAGCACGGGGGGCTGAACAGCACTGTGGGGGGTGGAGAGCACTGGGGTGGGGCTGGAGACTCATGGGAGAGCTGGAGAGCACCAGGGGCAGAAAGAACAGGGGTGGAGAGCACGGGGGGGCTGGAGAGCACTGTTGGGGTGGGGAGCACTGGGGGCTGGAGAGCACTGTGGGGGTAAAGAGCACTGGGGTGGGAGCTGGAGACTGATGGGGAGAGCTGGAGAGCACTGTGGGGGGTGGGAAGCAGGGGGGGGCTGGATAGCACTGTGGTGGGTGGGAAGCAGGGGGGGGGGGCTGGAGAGCACTGTGGTGGGTGGGAAGCAGGGGGGGCTGGAGAGCACTGTGGTGGGTGGGAAGCAGGGGGGGGGGACTGGAGAGCACTGTGGTGGGTGGGAAGCAGGGGGGGGGGACTGGAGAGCACTGTGGTGGGTGGGAAGCAGGGGGGGGGGCTGGAGAGCACTGTGGTGGGTGGGAAGCAGGGGGGGGGGCTGGAGTGGGAAGCAGGGGGGGGGGGGGCTGGAGAGCACTGTGGTGGGTGGGAAGCAGGGGGGGGGCTGGAGAGCACTGTGGTGGGTGGGAAGCAGGGGAGGGGGGGCTGGAGAGGGATGGGGAGCGCTAGAGAGCAGGGGAGGCAGAAAGAACAAGGATTGAGAGAACTGTGGGGGGGGCTAGAGAGTGTGGTGGGGGAGGAGAGCACTGGGGGGAGCACAAGGAGAAGGGGGGGGGGCAGTAAAATAAGTTGGATAGGAGGAGAAGCAGTGGGGCTGCATATAGAGGAGATGAGCTTTCTATATTCCTCCATGCAGGCGCTGATTCTCCTCCTCTCCCTCCTCCAAGCATTCAGCGGCTGAATGGAGGAATATAGAAAGCTCATTTGCTCTTTATGCCGCCCCCCTGCTGATCCCCTATCCAGGCACACATATATGGCTGTACTCACAGCCATCTCTCCTCCTGTGATCTCGGAGCTGGCCGGGTCTATGTTCTGCGGCCGCGCACCGCGCTGTAACACGGTCACGCCCCCATAGACCGGCTCGTGTGATAGGTGTTACACTGATTCTCTACTATCACATGAGCCGGTCTAGGGGGGCGGGACCGTGTTACAGCGCGGTGCGCGGCCGCAGAACACAGACTCGGCCAGCTCCGTTATCACAGGAGCAGAAGAAAGGGGATTAAGGGGAGCACCGCAGCCGCAAAGCGGCCCCAGGGCAGGCAGCCTACCGGGAAATATCCCGGTAGGCCAGTCCGGCCCTGTCTATAAGTTCTCATGTACAAGAAATGTCATACAAATTCTTAGCTAGATGTTATCGGACTCCAGTTAAGCTGGCACAGATGTACCCAATATCTGATGCCCTCTGCTGGAGGGGGTGTGGACAGAAGGGCACATTTCTCCACCTATGGTGGACATGCCCTAAGATTAAACCATTCTGGGAGACGCTTGCTTCATGGGTCAAAAGGCTATCCCCTAGTCCCATTGAATTTACTCCCATATATTTTTTATTTCACAGGGTGCCATCATCCATTAAGTTCTACAAAAAAGTATTACCCCACATTTATTGAATGCAGCCAAATTATTAATACCAAGGTTCTGGAAACAGGCTTTGTGCCCTACTCTATTGGATTGAAAAAGGGAGGTTAATTCAATAGAAGCCGAACGATGGGTATATGTGGTCAAAGACCAACAGGACAAGTTTAAAAATATAACTCTGGGAGTTGCACTCTCCAAAGATCCATATAGAGAGAACAACGCCTATGATTTTAGTATATATAAAGTGCCGCTTGGCACACATGGACTGGTTACAATAGTAGTAAAATATAGGTATAATAAATACAGAGAGAGAGAAAATAACCTTTATTATTAAATTAAGACGTCTTCTTTTTAAAAAAAAAAAAAAAATGTATTATTTTTTTGGTATTAGTCAACGCAACTAGGCACGTGGTGGCAAAGTGGCCCCTAGAGGCCTTTTTGCTTAGTGTTTAAAAAAATAAAAAAAAAGTTCACAATGAATTTATGAATCAATTCATCATTTATTTTTGCACATGGTGGTAAATTAGGCCCATAGAGGCCCTTTTCAAAAGGAGAGAAGAGGGGAAGGAATGTTTCTGCTTGTTTTCTCCAGCCCCTCCTCTTTTTTTTTTTTTTTTTTTTTTTTAATATATGATACCCACTTGTGTTGGAGATTGGTGCACAGAGAGATATTAAGGAGAGGGAGGGGGGGGGAGGGGAGGGGAGGGGGGAGGGAGCAAAATTCAACTTTTATAATATATTGTATAGGAATAGAAATTTTTGATAGTATATAGAGTTTTGGATATTATGAACTGGGATGTCTTTGTCCTTAGGAGAGGAGAGGGAGAGGGAGAGGGAGAGAGAGAGAGAGAGAGAGAGAGAAAGAGAAGAGAGAGAGAGAGAGAGAGAGAGACTAGATCACAGAATAGGCAAATTTGTGAGCAACAGCACGGTAAAGGTGAAGAATCTATGACATCTGGCACCGACTTGGCTGATTTTTTCAATACCCATTAAGACATAAAAGTATTCATCATGTAAAAGAATTTACATGTTTGTGCCCCATAATTAGGGTCTTAGTCATTACTAATTATGACTAAGGTCCTCGTTTTGGGGCAGAAACACGTCAATTCTTTTATATGATGAATACTTTTATGTCTTGATGGATACTGAATACTAAACTAAGTCTTTTACCATCAGTCAATTCAAAGCCGGATTTCCTAGTTTCTTCATGTTTGTCTATGGCAGTGATGGTGAACCTTGGCACCCCATATGTTTTAGAACTACATTTCCCATGATCCTCAACTACACTGCAGAGTGCATGAGCAACATGGGACATGTAGTTCCAAAACATTTGGGGTGCCAAGGTTCTCCATCACTGGTCTATGGTATGTACAGCGTATATCCTGGCATAGGCTATTGCACATGTCCCAGTGGACACTAAATTCAGGCACCCCAGCACCACAAAATGTTTTGTTTCAATTAGCACAGTAAAGGGTGATGAGTATTACAGAATACCTGCACTAATAATTAAAAAAAATAATCAATTCTTGAAAGTACTCCATATTAAAAAAAATTATAATAAATAAAAATAAAAAAAAAGTGTATAATATAATTTTACATTTATTTATATTTTACACGCACACAGTACACCCCTCACATCTTTGTAAATAGTTTATTATATCTTTTCATGTGACAACACTGAAGAAATGACACTTTGCTACAATGTAAAGTAGTGAGTGTACAGCTTGTATAACAGTGTAAATTTGCTGTCCCCTCAAAATAACTCAACACACAGCCATTAATGTCTAAACTGCTGGCAACAAAAGTGAGTACACCGCTAGGTGAAAATGTCCAAATTAAACCCAATTAGCCATTTTCCCTCCCCGATGTCATGTGACTCGTTAGTGTTACAAGGTCTCAGGTGTGAATGGGGAGCAGGTGTGTTAAATTTGGTGTTATCGCTCTCACCCTCTCATACTGGTCACTGGAAGTTCAGCAACAAAGGTGAGTACACCCCTAAGTGAAAAAGTCCAAATTGGGCCCAACACAGGTGCGTATGTGAAACGTTTTTACCGCGTTTTCAATGCAGTTCAATAGGGTAGTTTTTTTTTAGCTGATCAAATATGCACCAAAAATGAGGCAAGCAGGGTTTTTAATACCGCAACCGAAGCGCAACAGACCAGTGTGAAGACATACATATTAGGATTCATTTTTCTTGAGATTTTCTTGCACATTTTTTAACGAAAAAACGCTTCAAAAACTGCTCAGTGTGAAAGGGTACCTATCAGCTGAAAAGGTGCCAATAATAGCCGAAAATAAAATTCATATTATATATAATTCATATTAATAACAAAAGTAGAATACAATTTTTTTTTTATATATATATATATATATATATATATATATATATATATATATATATATATTGGATTCTACTTTTGTTATTAATATGAATACACACACACACACATCATGCCCAAACACATATACATATATATATATATTTTGTTTTAACATACACACACACACCCAAAACACATTTTCTATAGGTGTATACTTATTTTTTATATTTATATGAATATATATATTTTTGTTTTAACACACACACAAACACACACATAAATATATATGTAGGTGTGTGTGTGTGTTAAAACAAAAATACATAAATTATAAAAATAAGTGTACACATATAGAAAACGTGTTTTGGTATTTTGCATATGTTTTTATATGTGCGTGTATGTGTGTGTGTGTTTGTGTATATATATATAAATATATATATTATATATATATATATATATATATGTGTATTTTATATATATATATATATATATATATATATATATATATATATATATATATATATATACACATACACACACACACACATACACACATACACACACACACACTGGAACGAATACAAACCAGTACAGCACTTGCTTTATTTTTTTTATTTTAATTTTTGCATGAAGTTTAACCTTAAAGTTTCTTATAATTAAAAATAAATCTCTGTGTCTACATATATATTTTCCCCCTGGTTACACACTTTAGCGGAGAACACAGAGGTCTGACCCAGAACATGCCATAATACACGGCACTGAAGATTACACCATTATCACTGGAGCGCAGAGAGCAAAATAATAATCCCCCTAATTAGCTCCACATACATTTACCTTGAAAAGACGATTCATTAACAATGGAACAACCCGTGTTCCCAAATACTGAATTCTAATCTGCTGTTAATTTTTAAATGGCTGCAGATTGAAGCTTAAAATAAAACCTGTCATGGAAAAAAAAAAAAAAAAAAAGGCAACCGAAATAAACAGCCTGCAAGACAATTTGACGAAATCTGGCTTATTCCTCCGCACAGGGTCCACTGGATCTCTTTAATAGGCTGACAGTTGCATTGGGATGGTTAATAAAACATTCAACACCATGTCTTCAGCCAATATAGGAATGCAAATCCCACCAGAAATATATAATTCATCAGACGGTAATATTAGTCACAGCCAAATAATCAGATTGCTACTGAAACATGAAGGACTGAAACAAAAAAAGCAAGACTGCCACCTACAGGCGATTTCGGGGTACTGCGCTCACAGATTTGCCTATATCCAGGACCTGGTGTATCAAAGCACAGCAATTAATGCAACATTGATTCCCATCCCAGGATCCTGACACAAAGGCAGGATGATTATTACACACCGCCTGTATCCTATCATTTAAAAAAAGTAAGTACAGTAGATCATTCACATTACTCCTTGTCCCCGAAGGAGCTGCATTCATACAGACACACAGACTAGGGTCAGCTTGGTCAAAAGCAAAGTAACCTATCAGCTCTTTGTGTGAACGTACCTGGAGCATCAGGAGGAAACCAAAACCAACACACACTGTATATAAAAGATATAAATATCATGGCGGCAATGATGGGAAGAAATGAAACCAAGACACCGGCGCTGCACTGCAAATAAGCCAAACACTTACTCCACTACAATACATACATATTACAGTAATACCTTGGTTTGAGAGTAACTTGGTTTAAGAGTATTTTGCAAGACAAGCAAAATCTTTAAATACATTTTAACTTGATAAACAAGTGATGTCTTGATATAAGAGCAGCGTCATGTCACAACTGAGTATAAAAGAGAAGAGAGGCTCCTCTAATGCGGCGTACACACGGTCGGAATTTCCGATGGAAACAGTCCGATGGGAGCTTTTCATTGGATTTTCTGACCGTGTGTATGCCCATCGGTCTTTTTCTGTCGGAATTTCCGACGGACTTTGAATTGAGAACCTGTTCTCAATTTTTCAGACGGAAAACCTTTCTATCGGATTTTCCGATCGTGTGTATGCAATTCCGACGCGCAAAATTCCAACGCATGCTCGGAAGCATTAAACTTCCCTTTTATAGTGCTGTCATCGAAAATGTGTTTTATGCCGCTGTGTTATTGACCGTCGGAATTTGGTGTGATCGTGTGTAGGCAACACAGCTTGAGCGGAATTCCGTCGGAAAAACCGTCAGAGTTTTTCCGACGAGAATTCCGATCGTGTGTACGCGGCATAAGTGTAGCAATATGGTTACATTTAATAAAAGGTACAAAATTTAGCAACTCAAGTTGATGATTAAAATAGGCACGTCTAAGTATGCAGGCATCCGGGGTAAAGCTGTCCACATAGACCCCACACTGCCATCATCCCTTCCTCTCTGCACTCCACAAGCGCTTCAAGCTTCGCTTTCAAATCGCTCTACTGCAGGGTAGTCTTCCCGGTCACGATTGCAGACTGACAGCGGTGAGAGCCGGCGGTGCGGGGGATGGTCTATGTGGACAGCTTTACCCCGGATGCCTGGATACTTAGATGTGCCTCTTTTAATCATCAACCATGCAAGTTGCGAAATGTTGTACCTTCATTAACCACTTCCCGACCGCCCACTGCACATATACGTCAGCAGAATGGCACGGGCAGGCAGAATCACGTACCTGTACGTGATCCTTTAAATGCCTGCCCGTGGGTCGCGTGCGAGCCGCCAGCAGCGTGCTCGCAACCCGGTTGGGAGCTCCGTGACCCCGGCCGCGGGACCAGTGGACCCGATCGCTGGTGTCCCGCGATCGGGTTACGGAGCTGAAGAACAGGGAGAGGTCTGTGTAAACAAACCTCTCCCCGCGCTTCCTACTCTGCCTGTCATTGATTGGCTGTTCCCGGTCATCGGGAAAGCCGATCAATGACGTCAGATGTCAGCCCCGCCCCCTAATGTAAAAAACACAACACACGTCACAGCCCATACCCCTCCCCTCCCCCTAGTGGTTAACTCTTTCACTACAACTGTCATTTATACAGGAATCAATGCATTTAAATAGCATTGATTGCTGTATAAATGACAATGGTCCCAAAAATGTGTCAAAAATGTCCGATGTGTCCGCCATAATGTCGCAGTCACAATAAAAAAAATAAAATAAATAAATCGCTGATCGCATTACTAGTAAAAAAAATAAAAATATTAATAAAAATGCTATAAAACTATCCCCCATTTTGTAAACGCTATAACTTTTGCGCAAACCAATCAATAATCGCTAATTGCAATTTTTTTTTACCAAAAAATATGTAGAAGAATACGTATCGGCCTAAACTGAGGAAAAAAAAATGTTTTTTTATATATTTTTTGGGGATATTTATTATAGCAAAAAGCAAAAAATATTGCATTGTTTTCAAAATTGTCGCTCTATTTTTGTTTATAGCGCAAAAAATAAAAACTGCAGAGGTGATCAAATACCACCAAAAGAAAGCTCTATTTGTGGGAGCCATGTCACACGACCGCTCAATTGTCAGTTAAAGCGACGCAGTGCCGAATCGCAAAAAGGGGCCTGGTCCTTTGGCTGCCAATTGGTCCGGGGCTGAAGTGGTTAACCACTTCCCGCCCGGTCAATAGTAAATTGACGTCCGGGAAGTGGCTTCGTTATCCTGACTGGGCGTCATATGACGTCCTTCAGGATAACAGCCGCGCGCGCCCGTGGGGGCGCGCATCGCGGCGATCGGTGGAGCGGTGTGTCAGTCTGACACACCGCTACACTGATCTCGGTAAAGAGCCTCCGGCGGAGGCTCTTTACCACGTGATCAGCCGTGTCCAATCACGGCTGATCACGATGTACACAGGAAGAGCCGTTGATCGGCTTTTCCTCACTCGCGTCTGACAGACGCGAGTAGAGGGGAGCCGATCGGCGGCTCTCCTGACAGGGGGGGTCTGCGCTGATTGTTTATCAGCGCAGCCCCCCCTCAGATGCCCACACTAGACCCCGAGGGAAGCCCCCAGGACCACGAGGGAAGCCCCCAGGACCACCAGGGAAGCCCCCCAGCATGTGGATGGCCAGGTACATCCCCCATGGCCATCCACATGTTAAAAAAAAATCAAAAATATGCCAATCAGTGCCCACAGATGGGCACTGATTGGCACATCATATTTAATAAAAAAAAAAAGTAAAAAAAAAAGGATTCCCAGCAATGCCACCCATAAGTGTTATCAGTGCCACTCATCAGCGTCCATCAGTGCCACCTATCAGTGCCCATCCGTGCCCACCCATGCCCACCTATCAGTGCCCATCCATGCCACCTATCAGTGCCCATGCATGCCACCTATCAGTGCCCATCCATGCCACCTATCAGTGCCACCTATATGTGTGCATCAGTGCCACCCATAAGTACCCGTCAGTGCCGCCTATGAGTGCCCATCAGTGCCACCTGAGTGCCCATCAGTGCCGCATACCAGTGCCACCTATCAATGCCCATCAGTGCCACCTATCAGTGCCCATCAGTGCCGCCTATCAGTGCCCATCATCAGTGCCACCTCATCGGTGCCCCCTAATTGGTGCCACCTCATCGGTGCCCATCAGTGCCTATTAGTGCCGCCTTATCAGTGCCCGTCATTGAAGAAGAAAACGCACTTATTTACAAAAAAAATTAACAGTGACAAAGAAAAACTTGTTTTTTTGCAAAATTTTCGGTCTTTTTTTGTTTGTTGCGCAAAAAATAAAAATCGCAGAGGTGATCAAATACCACCAAAAGAAAGCTCTATTTGTTGGAACAAAATGATGAAAAAAAATTTGTTTGGGTACAGTGTAGCATGACCGCGCAATTGTCATTCAAATTGCGACATCGCTGAAAGCTGAAAATTGGCTTGGGCGGGAAGGTGTCTAAGTGTCTGGTATTGAAGTGGTTAAATGTAACCATATTGCTACACTTACAGGCGCCTCTCTTCTCTTTTATACTCTGGAGCTCCTGCTGGATTTTGCTTCTAATCCCCTTGTAGAGGCTTCCATTTGTGTTTCCAAAGTCGCATGACAAGTCGCACTAGTGGAAACGGAGACCAAGTCTCTTCTGCTAGAAAATATAAATTTTACTTGACTGCAAGTAGAATTTTCCTTATCTGTACACTGACTGACACATGCCGAGCACAGTCTACAGTCCTGGCCTATGCCCATCATCTGTAAGATGCCAAGAATGGACTCCAGAGCCAAGATAATGCAACTTCAGCCCACATGTACAGCATCGATATCAGTTTGGCTCCAGAGAGAAAACACCGGACTAAGAAGAAGATGGCAGAGGTGACAACTGAGTAGAAGCGGGCAGCTTGGACCTCTTATTGGTGGAATAGAGCACATCCACAGGTAAAATGTGACATAATATGCAAATACTGTATGTGGACATACTTGTCCATTATAGCAAATCCTGTCAGGGCAAACCCCCCCAGGTAAACTGCGCTTTAGGATTTTTAAAAAGGCTTCTTGAAGCTTTTGGAAAGCCTTGTAAGTACCTGCTGAGCAGGATGCCCTTCAGACTAGTGTTTACAGGCTGGCGTGTGTGGCTTATAGGCATTATGTTATTAATGACAAATCCAGATCATCAGTTAAATATTTATCCACTAGATGGCACTACATGTTGCAAAAATTGTATCTTTAGAAACTCATATGAGTAGAACGTCTCATGCAAACAATTGGGGCCCAACATATTACAAAGCACTCTACCTTGTTTACAACATACATGGTAATGTCCTTGGCACACCTGTTGGCTTCTACCCCACAGATCTGCCCGATATACGCCTATATTGTTTACCTTCCCTTGTCCATAAAGGCTTCCAAGACACAGCAGAACTTTGGAAGCCCCTTCTCAGCATCACAGCACCATGCTTCACCTTTGAAAAACCAGCGCATGCGCAGTACACTCTCTCTCTCTTCATATCCCAGCACTGTGCATGAGCCAGGGAAACACACACATGCTTTGCATGTGCCCTCTTTTGAAAAAGGGATGTGTGCTGCTGAGAATGAGCATCCAAGCTCTGCTGTCCCAGACGTTATTAGGACACACCTTTACATTCACGCTTGACAGATACACAAAGGACAGGTGTACAGCTCCAATCACAGACAGTGTGAGATTCACCCACCCATCCATGCACACGTGTAAAAACCCAGATCTGTGGGTACGTCTGTACAGCCGCTGTGTCTCCACTTACTAACATAGGCTGCCTGCACAAAGCTATACACTTCTCTGGACACAAACAAAATGCTCTTGCATGATGTACAGGCCTCTGTGCCCGTGTGAATGAGTCCCAACCTTGGACACAGAAAAGTGGCACAGGACATTAAAGTGCTCCTAAGAGAACACCAATGTTGGATTCTGATCCTAACTTGGCATAAGCATCTATTGTGCTGAGATATTAAAAGAGAAGAAGGGCCAAAGTTCTTTTGGCTGTACTTCTCCTGGGGATCACAGGAGTGAACTGCATTCTGTACTCCTGGGACCTGTTTTCAGCCAACTGGGGGCTAAAGTCCGCTGCCATCTCTCAGCCAGTTCAGGCTCAGGATAGATCCCGACTTTAAAGTCAGGATCCACCCAGATGCCTGGAACAGCAGCTAGCTCAGCCTCTCAGTGAGACACTTCCACCCCCCTGCATAGCCTGGCACTCCAGTGAGCACTGGAGGGGCAGAGCAGAGAGAGACGATTGACAGTGACCAGTTCTCTGCTCACTGAAGACCAAGAACCGAGCGATGAGAGGTCTTTGATGTCTCAGTTCTCAGTCTAATGCCCCGTACACACGGTCGGAAAATCCGACCACAAAATCCATCGGATTTTTTCCGACGGATTTTGTCCGACACTGGTGTTGCATACACACGGTCGGACAAAGTTGTCGGAAAATCCGATCATTCTGAACGTGGTGACGTTTGTTGCCTACGACGGGACTACGTAGAGGCTAGTAGCCAATAGCTTTGGTCTTGTAATGTGATCTGAGCATGCGTGGCACTTTGTCCGTCGGAATTCGCTACACACGATCGGAAAAAGTCTGATAGGACTTTGTTGTCGGAAAAATTGAGAGCAGGAGATAAAACTTTGTCTGTCGGAAAATCCGATGGAAAATGTCCGATGGAGCCTGCACACAGTCGGAATTTCACACAACATTGTCCGATAGGACATTTTCTGTCGGAAAATCCGACAGTGTGTACGGGGCATTAGAGGTAGTGGAGGACAGATGCAGTATTGAACCTATGCTGCATCCACCTAGGCAAGTATACTTTTTTTTTTTTTTTTTGCATTCCCAAAATTCTTTTAATAATTTGAGCTCATAACCATATGAACAAGTGTTAATTACTGCTTCACCAGCCAGCTCATCCAAAATTGATATTTCAGTTTTTAGTGAATGCTGGAGCCCCAAATGGTTTCTTACATCCCCTCAAGCTCTCTGGGATGAGTTACTGGTTGTGTAAACCTGCTGTGACCATTATAAGCCCTGTGCTGAGCTACCAGGTCTGTACATCTGCTGTGCCCATTAGGAGAGGTTCCCACCATCACATTGCCAAAAGAAGAACCATATGAACAAGTGTTTTACAGCTTCAAGGGCCAGTTCCAAAACTGATATTTATTTTATATTTTTAGTGGATGCTGGAGAATTAGCCCGCTGAAAGGGTGCTTACTTCTCTTCAAGATCATTGCGCTCAGTTTCCGGTTCTGTACACTTGCTGTGACCATGAGAGGCTCCTACCATTCCTGCACCGAGTTACTTATTCTGAACACCTGCTGTGCCCATTATTAGGGGTTCCCACCATCCTTGTGCTCAGTTCCCAGTTCTGAACACCTGCTGTGCCCATTTTGAGGGGGTTCCCACCATCCTTGTGCTCAGTTCCCAGTTCTGAACACCTGCTGTGCCCATTTTGAGGGATTCCCACCATCCTTGTGCTCAGTTCCCAGTTCTGAACACCTGCTGTGCCCATTTTGAGGGGTTCTCACCATCCTTGTGCTCAGTTCCCAGTTCTGAACACCTGCTGTGCCCATGTTGAGGGGTTCCCACCATCCTTGTGCTCATTTGCCAATTCTGAACACCTGCTGTGCCCATGTTGAGGGGTTCCCACCATCCTTGTGCTCAGTTCCCAGTTCTGAACACCTGCTGTGCCCATCATGAGGGGTTCTCACCATCCCTGCTGGATTTTATGGTCATTTAATATCATGGAGAACAAAAAAGAGGCGATACTGAAATACACAAAACATTCAGGTAGCCACCTATTAGGCAATTGGAGCCACCAAGAGACATACATAAACAGCAGGTAACATACACCAATAGATTACATCTCAAAAAACGATTTAATTCAATAAACAAAGCTTTATGTAGCCACAGATCACAGAGATTTCTCATCAACATAAACCTAAATCTCCAATTAAAGACAACTAAACATTAGTATTATAAGAGGATAAAAGGCCCCAGAATGTTTTGGTACCTGTTGCTACCTGACTTTCTGTAAGTCCAAGTGCCCAGTCACATCCCATAATACAATGAATGTGACTTTCAATGGAGAACTGAGATACTAGCAATCCATTATGTGATGTGGAGGGGGATGTGTCAAAAGCTCTAAGATGAGGAAATCGGCATTTGCCTACTGCATGTTCCCTGGGTTAGGGTCTCACGAGGCACACATGTACTATACCGCCAAAAGTATGGGAACACCTGACCATCACGTCTACCTAGATGGCCAAAGGTATGTACCCCACCCCTCCAAATGAGTTCAGGCATTTCCAGTGAAAAAGCCTGTTGATACCACAGAACACAAAAGGCATTTTAGACAATTGTTCCCTTCCAACCATGTGGTAACAGTTTGGAGAAGACCCTTTTCTGTTCAACCATGACCATGCCCTGTGTACAAAGCTAGCTCCATTAAGGCAGGATTTTACCAGCTTGGTGTGGAGGAACTCAAGTGCCCTGCACAGATCCCTGATCTCAACCCTACTAAACCCCCTTTGAGATGAATTGGAACACTGATGTACCGGACCTCACAGACACTCCAAAATCTTTCCCAGAAGAATGGAGAATGGTATAGCCCCAAAAGATAGGAGGGAAAACTCCATATTAATGGCCATGGTTTTGGAACTGGATGTCCAGGAAGCTTATATATCAGTGTGATGGCCAGGTGTCCACAAACCTTTGGCCACATGCCGAAAAGATTTTAAAGAAACTACAGTATTCAGTGCTCAGCATAAATGTGTATAACCCAAGAGATTTGTCAGAAAACCTTCCCTTTTTCTTTCAGAATCAACATTTTTTAGGGGATACTATACTACAAAATACTCCCACAAATGTAGGCCATTAATTCCAACCAAGGTTTGCACACACAAAAAGGTATTTTTCCTAACAAATTCATTCAAGACCATGTTGCAATAAATGAAAACACCAATAAAAAAGTCTTAAGGCCCATACACACGATCAGACTTTTTGACAACAAACATGCAAATTAGCTGTTTTAAAGGTAACATCCGACCGTGTGTATGCTACATCGGACAAACTTTTTTGGTTTTCATCAGACTTTTATTGGCTGTGCGAACGCAAAAACTTTCTGGCATCAAAAGTCAGATGGAGCAAAGTCTGATCGTGTGTGCACAGAAAACCATAGGACTTTTGTACAAAGTACAAACACGCATGCTCAGAACCAATGCAAAAGATCAGACAATACTAAAGTTGACCAAAGGAGGCGGTAAAGAGCAGAAAACCACATGATTTGGTGAAAATTGGCTGAAAAGGTCCTGCTGTGTGTATGCAATACAAGTTCATGGCCGACGCCCTTTGTACAAAAATACACAGGAAAGTTTGTACAAAGTCCGATCGTGCGTATGGGCCTTTAGAAGCAAAAGCTACATTTAAGACAACAAAATCCTAATGAACAAGGAATTCAACTACAGGCGAGTCTTATTATTCATTAAACAGGTGTGAAGCAAACAGTTGATTATAAAAGGGCGTTACTTAACAAAGAGAACCCCTTCTCATTTTATGCTGTCAGTAATGGCACCACATAAAAGAGAAACGTCACAAGGCTTGAGAAAGAAAATAATTTCTTTACAAAAGAAAGGTGAAGGCTACAAGAAGGTCAGCAAAGCTTTACTTATCAGTCAGAATACTTCAGCAAAAGTAATACAGACATTTTAACAAAGATGGAACTGCAACCATCTCACGGAGACGTCCAGGCCGTCCACGGAAGTGAACACCTCGACACTAGCGTCTTCTGATGAGAAGGGTTGAAGAAAATCTCCATGCAAGTTCACTGCAGTTAGCTAGAGAAGTAGAAAGGCAAACTGGGGTGATTGTTTCCTGTGACACAATACAGCGTACACTGCAGGGGAATGCCATGCATGGGTGTCGTCCACTAAGAAAGCCTATCCTAAAGCCCATGCACAAAAAATCCTGCCTAGAACTTGCCAGGGCCCATTCTGAAAAAAATAAATAAAGACTACTGGGACTCTGTACTCTGGAGTGATGAGACCAAGATAAATGTGTTTGGGACGGATGGCTTCAAAACTGTATGGCGTCGCAAAGGAGAGGAGTACAAAGAAAAATGCATGTTCCAGTGTCCTTCTGTCGAAGTTGCATTTCATTGATGGTATCATGAATTCACAGATGTACTGCTCTATATTGAAAGAGAAGATGCTACCATCACTCCGTGCTCTTGGTAATTTTTTCCAACATGACAATGATCCAAAACACACATCTAAGGCCACTGTTGCATTTCTGAAGAACAGGAACACTGAAAGTGATTCAGTGGCCAAGTAGGTCTCCTGATCTGAACCCAATCGGGGAGAATCTATGGGGAATTCTGGAGAGACAAGTTGAGCATCACTCTCCATCCAAGATCCAGGCTCTAAAAGAGGTCATTCTTGAAGAATGGAAAAAGATAGTTGTTGCAATATGACGCCAACTTGTTCATTCCATGCCTAGAAGACTTAATGCTGTCCTTACAAATCAATTCATACAAAATACTAGATGTAGTAGTTTTTGTTGTGAGGTGTATTCATTTTTGCATCATCTAATTTTGAGTAAAACTGAAGATTTTGTAATCCAAGTTATATTATTAACCGTACTTTCATGTAATGAGCTAAACAAATGTTTTATAAAAATCAGTGTTGTCAAAATTTTGGAAATGTTTTATTAATTAAAATCTTGCTTTTCAAAAGAGGTGTACTAATTTATGCTGAGCACTGTATATCCCACTTTGTGGTGCCTTTTTACCTTCATTCTGCCATACAAGTGCTAGTGTGACAGGTTTGCCTTCACAAGCAACGTTCATATCTGTGGAACAAAGAGTCAATAACATGACAACACTTACAAAGTCAGCCTCCAGTTTGCTCATCTCCTGTTTGTAGCTCCTCATACGGTTGCTGTACATCCCGCGGCTCTGAGCTGGGATCTCCCGAACTTCCAGATCCATCTGTTCCAGCTGAAAAACAGCGACAGTGAGTGGGGCGATTAAAGGCAGCAAAGCACATGCTACTAGCAATAATTGAAGGCTATAAATATAATAAATAATAAACTTGCAAAGAACTACAAGTACCAGCGGCTGAGCATGCTGTTCTGTGTAGTTCTTCTAAAGATAGTTATGAACCTTTTTTTTTTTTTTTTTTTGTATAATCAATTTTTATTGGAAAAATAACACAAACAAAAGATGTGAAGATAATAAACAGTCGACTACGCAGAGTCATGGTGGCAACAATAATAAGTGCTTGGGGTGAACTGACATACATAAAGATGGAGGAAAATCGGGGGTTAAGGAAGTTGTTGTGGGTCCTGAATATGAGGGCAATCATATAGTAGCAAGAGGACTGTGTGGGTGAGAAGGGCAAGGTGGGGTGTAAGGTCCCATCTAAGGGCGTCCCATCCCCGGGGGTGAACCTGGGGCTGGGACGCCTCCCGAAGTGCGTGAAGCACGTGGTCCCGAAACCTGCATATGAACCTTTTTTAATCAGCATGATCTAATTCAAAACAGAGAAAGGAAAAAAAAATAATAATTTGAAATAAACTTAAAAAGGCAAGTATGGGTTTGTTTTTTAGTTTTTTTTAGACTCATACGTACCTAGGTGGATTCAGCATCGGTCAGATGCTGCACCTTTCCCCCGGAGAACTGAGCGATCGAACACTGCTGATCGCTTGGTTCTCAGAGCTCCCGAGCAGAGAGCTGCAGACTGTCAGTCACTGGCTCTCTGCTCTGCCCCCTCCCGTGCTCACTGGAGCGCTGGGCTGTGGAGGGGGCGGCCAGCTCAGGCTCTCATTGGCCCGCTGGGCCAGGTATCGGTCCAGGGATATGGGGGATCCCGAATCCGTGGTCGTGATGACGTGGAGCCCGGACCGACTTCTGTAACGTCAGCATAAAGCGGACTTTAGCCTGCTCTCTGCTGAAAAAGAGTCACGGCAGTGCAAAATGAAGTGCACTCCTGTGATCCATAGGAGATGTACAGCCAAACGAGCTTAGGCTGTACTTCTCCTTTAAGCCATTAAAAAGATTAAAACAAAAACATTCAGTCTGCACCTCTTATATTTTTGGTTGTAACATGACAAAATGTGGAAAATGTCAAGTGGTATGAATACTTTTTCAAAGGCACTATATGTATGAATGTGAGTTATGAACCTTAGATTGTGAGCTCCTTGAGGGCAGAGACTGGAATGACTTACATTTCTGTCCCCAATCCCTAAATAAGAAAAAACAAAAAATGACCGTAATCGGTCTATTCTGTCATAAGTGCTTCCCCCGGACAACTTTTTACACCCACTGGAGTTTTGCATTACACACTTCTTTTTAACAGTAAACTGAGCTTATATAGTGACATACAGTATTTAGAAATCCGTGACACTGTTTTGATGTTAAATTTTAAAAGCAGCTGTGTTCTATCAGATCAGGAGGCTTACTGCTGCTTCTAAAATTCAACATTGCAACAGTGTTACAGACTTTTAAATACTGTATTTCATTATATAAGCTCAGTTTACTGTTAAAAATACGTGTGAAATGCAAGACTTCAGTGGGTATAAAAAAGATGTCCGCTTGCTGCCTTCTGACCGTAAGGCTTACTGTGGACAAATGCAGGGTGTACCAAGATGGCCATGACGGAACGTCCCATCCGTTACAAAATTTGACGGGTTGCCTAATTTCACGGAACACCGGCTCTGTATAGACCAAGAGGAAAGAAGCAGAAAGGGAAAGATGCGCCAGCTAAGTGTAGTATCCCGGTTAAAAAAAAAAATGTAATAGTAAAAGGTTAAAAAAAACACTCACAAGATGTAAAATAGACAAGTGCTCATCTGGTATCAGAGTCTGTGGATGTGGATACTCCTAAAACCGTCCTGCAGAACCACTGTTATCTGTTTTGGCTGCTAAGCAGAGAGATGGCTGGCTCAGAAGCCTGGGCTGCTCCCCAGGAAGCCAAGCTAACCAGCGTGGAATGCACAGCAGAAGTGACGTTACCGGAAGGATAAGAGGTACCAGATGAGAAGAAAAGCTCAGAGCATTTGGCTCCTTCTACAGGCCTCTAGAGCAGTGGTCTCAAACTGGTGGCCCTCCAGCTGTTGTGAAACTACAAGTCCCATGAGGCATTGCAAAGCTGACAGTTACAAGCATGACTCCCACAGGCAGAGGCATGATGGGACTTGTAGTTTTGCAACAGCTGGAGGGCTGCCAGTTCGAGACCCCTGCTCTAGAGGCTATTAAAATCTTTTAACCAGGATACTACACTTAGCTGGCACTTCCTTCCCTTTCTGCTTCTTTACGCCGATGCCGTCATGCAACTTCCATGTGACATAATCACAGCACGGCCAAACAAGTGGCCAAACAGTTTGAACCTGGAAGGAGGACTGGGAGAAGATGGAAGCGCCTGTGACCAGTGAGGTTGCTGGAGGGCATCATTTAACAGGTAAGCCTGACATAATGATATAACATGCAGTGCATACTAGCACCTTATGGCTAACAGCTCCTAGGAGGCCCATAAAAATAAACACTTTAATGTAATACTGTGAAACATTACATGTCACCTTAAGGGTGTGTTTAAAAAAAAATATATTATATATATATTTATATATATATATTATATATATATATATATATATATATATATATATATATATATATATATATATATATATATATATATAACATTACCAAAAAGGCACAGCAATGCATATACCATGGTGTGAGGGACGGGGGACTTCCATTCATTTTGAATACTGTGCCATTTTGAATGCAATTAACATTAAATGCAACGCACTGATGCGAATGGGTCCTAACGCACCCTATTCTTAAACAGTATCTAAACACAAGATGTTGTCCTTGGATAAAGTGGCTTCATTCGTTTTTCTTTTAAGCTTATTTTCCCCTTTATTTTGACCTGGTGACCCTCCCAGGAAAAACACTTCCTTTCTTGAAGAATTTCCCTAATGTTCTAGATCTATGGGAGGAGCAACGTTCTCACCCTACGACAGGAAGAACAATACTGTGTAAATGTTTTAGGCAGGTGTGAAGAAATGCTGTAAAGTAAGAATGTTTTCAAAAACATGAATTGCATGTGTAGGTTGAAACATAGAAACAGCTCTGCAGGAGGCTTAAAAGTGGATGAGGAACAGACAAACTCTGCTACTAAGGTGAGGTTGTGGAAGACAGTTTCATGTCTGGTCATACACCATGGCAGGACTGAGCACAGCAACAAGATGCAAGGTAGTGATTACTGCATTAGCAAGGTCCCTCCCAGGCAAATATTTCAAAGTAGACTGAGGATTCAAGATGTGCTGTTCCAAGATCTTTTGAAGAAGTACAAACAAAACGGCCAATGTTCAGGACCGTAGACGCAGTGGTCAGCCAAGGAAACTTAATGCAGCAGATGAAAGACACATCATGCTTACTTCGCTTCCACATCGGAAGATGTCCAGCAGTGCCATCAGCACAGAACTGGAAACCAGTGAGACCCAGGTACATTTAACTACTATCCAGAGAAGTCGGGCCAGAAGTGGTCTTCATGTAAAAATTGCAGCCAAAAAGCCATATCTCCGACATAGAAACAAATCCAAGGGACTCAACTATGCATGAAAACATAGGAACTGGGGTGCAGAAAAATGGCAGCAGGTGCTCTGGACTGACGAGTCAAAATTTTAAATATCTGGCTGTAGCAGGAGGCAGTTTGTTGGTAAAGAGCTGGAGAGCGGTACAATAATGAGTGCCTGCGGGCAACTGTAAAGCATGGTGGAGGTTCCTTGCAAGTTTGGGACTGAATTTCTACAAATAGTGTTGGAAATCAGGATCAATGGTGTCCTCAATGCTGAGAAATCCAGGCAGATACTTATCCATCAGGGAGGCGTGCGAAAATTTATTCAACAGCAGGACAACGACCCCAAACATGCAGCCAATGTCATTAAGAACGATTTTCAGTGTAAAGAAGAACAAGGAGTCCTGGAAGTGATGGTTTGCCCCCCACAGAGCCCTGATCTCAACATCATAGTCTGTCTGGGATTACATGAAGAGACAGAAAAATTTGAGGCAACCTACATCCGCAGAAGATCTGTGGTTAGTTTCTCCAAGATGTTTGGAACAACCTACCTGCCGAATTCCTACAAAAACTGTGTGCGAGCGTACCTAGAAGAATTGATGCTGTTTTGAAGGCAAAGGGTTGTCACACCAAATATTGATTTGATTTAGGATTTCTCTTCTGTAATTTTTTTTTTTACTCATTTGGTTAATTGCTAAAAATAATAAAACTATTAACACTTCTATTTCTGAATACATTCTTAATTTACAGCATCTTTTCACACCTGCCTAAGACTTTTGCACAGCAGTGTATGTAATGACTACAGAGCACCTTCCCTTTCTCCTCCTCTCTTAATAAGAGCACTGCACAGGCCGAAATCACAAAAAGTTATCAGCTCATAGGTTTCTGTTGCCGATATCAGACCTGAGCCAAGTGGATTGTGATTGGTCAATATGGATTACCGCACTAAGAACTCTTTATTGAATAAAGCTCTTTGTAGGATTATGCAACAAACGTTTTCATATTGTCTTCTGCAGACAAAAATGTATCCTGTCCACACTCTGACCCCCAGTTCCTCTATTAGGTCTGCAGTTTTCCTCTCAAGCATTACATAAATTGAACAATATGGGGTTGATTTACTAAAACTGGAGCAATCAGAATATGGTGTAGCTGTACATGGTAGCCAATCAGCTTCGAACTTGAGCTTGTTCAATTAAACTTTGGCAATAAAACCTGGAAGCGGATTGTTTTCTATGAACAGCTGCACCAGATTTTGCACGCTGCAGTTTTAGTAAATCTCCCCCTATGTGCAGCCTGTCAGGGGGCCGCATTTGAGGCCCCCTTTAGCTAATAAGTAGACAACCACTTGTATAGATAGTTCCAGACTGATGTCACAGGGGACTCTAGAACAGCTGTGAGGACAATGACAGGGCAACGTATGTAGCAATGACACAACAAAAGCTGACAGATGTGACAAACACCCACACAGTACATCACCGCCAGACATCTGGACTCAAAAAGGCACAGGTACTATTCTATTTAACAAATGTACAGGTGCATCTCAAAAAATCTGAATATCATCAAAAAGTTAATTTCTTTCAGTAATTCAATTTAAAAGGTGAAACTCATATATAATATGAAGATTCATTATTAGATTGTAAGCTCTTCTGAGCAGGGCCCTCTTAACCACCTGATTACTTTGCACTTAAACCCCCCTCGTGACCAGACCAATTTTCAGCTTTTGGCGCTGACGCACTTTGAATGACAATTGCGCGGTCATACAACACTGTACCCAAATGAAATTTTTAAAAATTTTTTCCCACAAATAGAGCTTTCTTTTGGTGGTATTTAATCACAGCTGGGGTTTTTATTTTTTGCTAAACAAACAAAAAAAGATGGAAAATTAAAAAAAATAAAAAATCATGTTTAATAGTTTGTTATAAAATTTTGCAAACAGGTAATTTTTCTGCTTCATTGATATGCGCTGATGAGGCGGCACAGGTGGGCACTGATAGGCTGCACTGGTGGGGACAGATAAGTCGGTACTGATGGGGACAGCAAAGATGGCACTGATGGGCACGGATGGGTGGCACTGATGGGCACTGGTGAGGTGGCACTGATGGGCACTGGTAGGTGACACAGATGAGCACTGGCAGGTGACACAGATGAGCACTGGCAGGTTACACAGATGAGCACTGGCACTGTGGGCACTGTGAGATGGCACTGTGGGCACTGAAAGATGGCACTGTGGGCACTGTGAGATGGCACTGGTAGGCGTCCCTTTAATGGGGCAAAGGTGGGCACAATTGACTGGGCACATTGCAGTGAGAGGGACTGATGTCCCTCTCACTGCCGCCGGTGATCGGCTTTTTTTTTTTTTTTCTCCTCGCACTGTCAGCGCGAGGAGGAAAAAAAGCCGATTACCGGCTCTGTTATCACATGATCAGCTGTCATCGGCTGACAGCTGATCACGTGGTAAGGGGTCGGGATCGACCCCTTACTCGGATCTGCGCGCAGGCAGCTCGTGTCCGGGACGACGTCAATAGACGTAGTCCCGGCACAATAGATCCGCGCTGTAGCCGTCATTTGGCTATAGCGCGGGTCTAAGGTAGTTAATCCTTTTATCCCTTTTATATTGTAAAGCACTGCGTAAAAACTGTTGGCGCTATATAAATCCTGTATAATAATAATAATAATAATAATAATAAATTACACACAGAGTGATATATTTCAAGCATTTCTACCTTTTAATTTTGATGATTATGGCTTACAACTAGTGAAAACCTGAAATTCAGTATATCAGAAAATTAGAATATTACATAAGACCGATAAATAAAAAAAAAAAAAAAAAAGAAGAATTAATACAGATATGTTGGCTTACTGAGAAGTATGTCCATGTACAGTATAGTATGACCTCAATACTTGGTCGGGGGTCCTTTGGCATGAATTACTGCATCAATGCAGCGTGGCATGGAGGCGATCAGCCTGTGGCACTGCCAAGGTGTTATGGAAGCCCAGGTTGCTTTGATAGCGGCCTTCAGCTCATCTGCATTAATGGGTCTGGTGTCTCTCATCTTCCTCTTGACAATACCCCCCAGATTCTCTATGGGGTTTAGGTCAGGTGAGTTTGCTGGCCAATCAAGCACAGTGATACCAAGATCACCAGGTGTTGGTACTTTTGGCAGTGTGGGCAGGTGCCAAGTCCTGCTGGAAAATTATATCAGCATCTCCATAAAGCTGGTCAGCAGAGGAAAGCATGAAGTGCTCTAAGAATTTGGACTTGATAAAACACAGTGGACCAACACCAGCAGATGACATGGCTCCCAAATCATCACTGAGTGTGGAAACTTCACATTGGACCTCATGAAACTTGGATTCTGTGCCTCTCCACTCTTCCTCCAGACTCTGGGACCTTAATTTCCAAATGAAATGTAACATTTACTTTCACACAAAAATAGGACTTTGGACCACTGAGCAACAGTCCAGTCCTTTGTCTCCTTAGCCCAGGTAAGACGCTGCTGACGTTGTCTCTGGTTCAGGAGTTGCTGGACACAAGGAATGCGACAGTTGTAGCCCATGTCCTGTATACCTCTGTGTGTGGTGGCTCTTTAAGCACTGACATCAGCCACAGTCCACTCCTTGTGAATCTCCCCCAAATTCATGAATGGCCTTTGCTTCACAATCCTCTCAAGGCTGCGGTTATCCCTGTTGCTTGTGCACCTTTTTCTACCACTCAACATTCCATTAACCACTTGCCGACCGGCTGCTGTAGATATACATCGGCAGGTTGAAGATGGATATCTCGGGAACGGCAGCAACTGCTGCCACAACCAAGATATCCATCTTTTCAGGAGCCGGTCCTCTTTACGATAATTGTGGTCATCTTCGGCTCTCCCACGCCCTCCGCCACTTACCGGAGCCGGTCGGTAGGAGCGGAGGCGATCAGGTCCTTTCACGTCCTTGGTATCGAGACGAGTGATGCTAAGATGGCCCCCATCCGTCTCCATACCATAGGAGGGCGGAAGCGACGTCAAAACTTCACTGCCGCCCATACCTCTTAAAGCCACATTTTTTTCAATGTCATTTTTTTTCAAATGACAATCTTTTTTTTATTTTTTTTGCATTTCAGTCCAAATATGAGATGTGAGGACTTTTTGACCCCAGATCTCATATTTCAGAGGACCTGTCATGCTTTTTTTCTATTACAAGGGATGTTTAGCGCCCTGTCCCGAGCTTGCGCGCAGAAGCGAACGCATACGTGAGTAGCGCCTGCATATGAAAACGGTGGTCAAACCACACATGCGAGGTATCGGTAGAGCGAGAGCAATAATTCTAGCCCTGGACCTCCTTTGTAACAGAAAACATGCAACCTGTAGAATTTTTTTAAACGTCGCCTATGGAGATTTGAGGGTAAAAGTTTGACGCAATTCCACGAGCGGGCGCAATTTTGAAGCGTGACATGTTGGGTATCAATTTACTCGGCGTAAAATTATCTTTCACAATATAAAAAATAAATAATAATTGGACTAACTGTTGTCATATTTTTTTATTTAAAAAAGTGAATTTTTTTGTAGAATGCAGAGGTCAGTGGGTAGTAACGTAGAATGCAGAGGTCAGTGGGTAGTAACGCAGAACAGCAGAGGTCAGTGGGTAGTAACGCAGAACAGCAGAGGTCAGTGGGTAGTAACGCAGAACAGCAGAGGTCAGTGGGTAGTAACGCAGAATGCAGAGGTCAGTGGGTAGTAACGCAGAATGCAGAGGTCAGTGGGTAGTAACGCAGAATGCAGAGGTCAGTGGGTAGTAACGCAGAATGCAGAGGTCAGTGGGTAGTAACGCAGAACAGCAGAGGTCAGTGGGTAGTAACGCAGAAGGCAGAGGTCAGTGGGTAGTAACGCAGAATGCAGAGGTCAGTGGGTAGTAACGCAGAACAGCAGAGGTCAGTGGGTAGTAACGCAGAACAGCAGAGGTCAGTGGGTAGTAACGCAGAACAGCAGAGGTCAGTGGGTAGTAACGCAGAACAGCAGAGGTCAGTGGGTAGTAACGCAGAATGCAGAGGTCAGTGGGTAGTAACGCAGAATGCAGAGGTCAGTGGGTAGTAACGCAGAATGCAGAGGTCAGTGGGTAGTAACGCAGAATGCAGAGGTCAGTGGGTAGTAACGCAGAATGCAGAGGTCAGTGGGTAGTAACGCAGAAAGCAGAGGTCAGTGGGTAGTAACGCAGAATGCAGAGGTCAGTGGGTAGTAACGCAGAATGCAGAGGTCAGTGGGTAGTAACGCAGAATGCAGAGGTCAGTGGGTAGTAACGTAGAATGCAGAGGTCAGTGGGTAAAGCAGAATGCAGGAGGTCAGTGGGTAGTAACGCAGAACAGCAGAGGTCAGTGGGTAGTAACGCAGAATGCAGAGGTCAGTGGGTAGTAACGTAGAATGCAGAGGTCAGTGGGTAGTAACGTAGAATGCAGAGGTCAGTGGGTAGTAACGTAGAATGCAGGAGGTCAGTGGGTAGTAACGTAGAATGCAGGAGGTCAGTGGGTAGTAACGCAGAATGCAGGAGGTCAGTGGGTAGTAACGCAGAATGCAGAGGTCAGTGGGTAGTAACGCAGAATGCAGAGGTCAGTGGGTAGTAACGCAGAAATGCAGAGGTCAGTGGGTAGTAACGTAGAATGCAGGAGGTCAGTGGGTAGAAACGTAGAATGCAGGAGGTCAGTGGGTAGTAACGCAGAATGCAGGAGGTCAGTGGGTAGTAACGCAGAATGCAGAGGTCAGTGGGTAGTAACGCAGTGCAGAGGTCAGTGGGTAGTAACGCAGAATGCAGAGGTCAGTGGGTAGTAACGCAGAATGCAGAGGTCAGTGGGTAGTAACGCAGAATGCAGAGGTCAGTGGGTAGTAACGCAGAATGCAGAGGTCAGTGGGTAGTAACGCAGAATGCAGAGGTCAGTGGGTAGTAACGCAGAATGCAGAGGTCAGTGGGTAGTAACGCAGAATGCAAAGGTCAGTGGGTAGTAACGCAGAATGCAAAGGTCAGTGGGGTAGTAACGCAGAATGCAGAGCTCAGGAAATAGCAGTACAGAGGTCAGTGAGTAGAATGTAGAGATCAGGAATGAGTAGTACAGAGGTCAGTGGGTAGTAATGCAGAGTCCAGTGGGATTCTTTTAATATTTCTTTAGTGTTAGGTTATCTTTCCAAAGGATTTGTATTTCTCAGAACACACTTACCAGCTCTTTGGCTTCATCCAGCTGCTTCTCCACATTCATCACCATCTGCTTCTTCTCCTCTACAACATCCACAGAAATCACTGCATCAGTATTACTGCGCCTTCCATATACCCTCCATTCACAGCCCCACCTCCTCTAGTTAGTGCCCCCCCCCCATTCAGTGTCCCCCCTGCAGTCCCCCATGGTCAGTGTCTTTCTCTAGTCAATCTCCCCCTTAGTCAACATCCTTCTCCCCCTCTAGTCAGTGTCCCCTCTAAGGCTGTGGTCCCCCTCTAGTCAACACCCTCCCTCCTCAGTGTCTTCCTCTCTAGTAAATTTCCCCCCTCTAGCCTGTGTCCCCCCCCCCTCCCCAGTCAGGGTTCCCTATAGTCAATGCCCCCCTGGTCAGTGTCTTCCTCTAGCCAATGCCCCCCCTTTTCAGTGTCCCCCTCTAGTCCATACCCCCCTTGCTCAGTGTCCCCCTCTAGTCCATACCCCCCCTGCTCAGTGCCCCCCTCTAGTCCATACCCCCCCCTGCTCAGTGTCTCCCCTTTAGGCGGTATCACCTGACTCACCCCCGGCCAGTTTGGGGATCTTGCCGATGCGGTTGGTGATGTCGGCGGTGAGGACTCCATAGTCTTGCTCGTATCCCTGGAAGTCGGCAGACATGGTTCTCTGGATAGTTCGGAGTAGCAGTGACAACCGGAAGTTTCCTATCCAACAACTTCCGCCACTAGTCCGTCAAACATTACAGCTCCCCGGCGCCCTTAGCAACCTCTACTTCCTTGACGACCTGCGACGCTCTGACTGGTCGGAGTGAACACGTGACGCGCAGTGGGTGTCACATGATCCTGAATTCCCCCTAACACAGTATGTGCCGGTAGAGGCGTGTCCGTCACAGAAATGTCTCCGGAGATTCTCAGGTATTTCGTCAGGTTACGCGACCCGTCAGAATGTATAACGGAAGTGACGTTCAATCGCCTTGCTGCACCCACACTCCTCCATAGTAAGGATACACTGAGAAGGGGGAAAGCGGACATCTTGTTACACCCACCGGCGTTTTGAATTTTACACTGATTTTTAACAGTAAAGTGAATTTATATAGTGAAATATAATACTTAAAACTCCGTCTGAATGTTTAGATGAATAATGCTGAATAAAAGCAGCGAACTTCTGTCAGATTAGCAAACCTGTGAGATGAGCAGGCTTGCCGCTGCTTTTAAAATTCAA
Source organism: Lithobates sylvaticus (assembly GCA_028564925.1). Lineage (NCBI taxonomy): Eukaryota > Metazoa > Chordata > Amphibia > Anura > Ranidae > Lithobates > Lithobates sylvaticus. The sequence goes on along the minus strand of CM053036.1, from coordinate 49,332,400 downwards.
CATCTAAACAGTCATACGGAGTTTTAAATACTGTATTTTACTATATAAACTCACTTTACTGTTAAAAATATAAGTGTAAAATGCAAAACTCCGGTGGGTGTAACAAGATGTCCGCTTTCCCCCTTCTCAGTGTATCCTTACTATGGAGGAGTGCGGGGTGTAGCAAGATGGCGGCGACGGAGCGTCACTTCCGTTACACATTCTGACGGGTCGCCTAATCTGACGAAACACCGGCTCTGACTCAGAGACACAGAGTGTGTGTGAGGATAATCTTCATAGCTGTGGGAGTCATTATACCCTATGGGTGGGTGGTGCGCCTCTATAGCAACGTCACTTAGAGAGTAGTGGGCGGTGCAGGAATGGTGATGCACTGTCTGTGTTGCTGGTGGGGAGGTATTGATGGTTGCACAACCCGGAAGTGAGCGGGAGAAAGAGCTGGAGGTGCTGTGCAGGGAGGTGAGCACAGGGTGAGGTGATGGGGGCTCGGTGTATGGGGAGGGCTGTGTATTGTAAGCTGCTTTATACATTTAACCATTTCAACACCAGGCCTATTCTGACTCTTCTCACATACATGGAAAAATAGATTTATTTTGCTATAAAATTACTTAGAACCCCCCAAACGTATAGCGGAGGCCCTAGAGAATAAAATAGTAGTTGTATATTTTTATTTCACACAATATTTGCACAATGGTTTCTCAAGCGCAATTTTTTTCATAAAAAAAAAAAATATATACTTTAGTGAGTTTTAATGCAACAAAAAAAATAATATAATACAATACCCAATTGTCTTGTAAAATATAAAAGTTGATGTTACGCCGAGTAATTAGATACCAAACGTGTCACGCTTTAAAATTGCGCACGCTCGTCCCCAAACTACAATACCTAAAAAATCTCCGTAGGCTTTCTTCTTTACTTAAAGGTAAAAATCCATTACAGATGAACATTCCTACTGTTCTTAACTAGGGATGGGCCCGGTGTTCGATTCAAACCCATGTTTGAATCGAACATCGGGCGTTCGCCCGCTCAGCGAGCCCAGAACTATTTGGGCCGCTCGCATCAAATTCGTGTGATGCGAGCAGCCCGCAATGCACTGTGCCAGTTGCAGTGCATTGCTGGCTGATGATTGGCCAGGCATGCACTGTGACCCGCATGCTTGGCCAATCAAAGAGCCAGCGGCGAGGAGAGCAATAATTGGCCACAGGCAGGATGCCTGTAGCCAATTATAGCTCCGGGGGTTTAGTACACGCCCACAGTATAAAAGGCCGCCGCGCCGGCGGCCTCGCATATTGTGTTGTGTTGTCAGTGTTATGTACTGCTGACTGCTGACATTATGTGCTATGATTCTGGGGATTAGAGTGTGCGTGCTGTTAGTACAGCATTGCAGTATCACATCTGGGGGGGGGGGGGTGTATAGTATGCCTGTGAAGGGGCGCATGTTTCCAGTGCTTAGAACTGTCCCTGCAAAAAGTGTCATTTTTGCAGAAAAAAAAAGCTATTTAAAATCACTCGCGGCTAATGAATTGACGGCTCCCGTAACACAGAGAACAGTCATTCACTGAAAGCCAGTTGTCATAAAAGTCATTGATAAAAAAAAAAAAAAAGCGTTGGGTTTCCCCCCAAATTCAATAACCAGGCCCTTCAGGTCTGCTATGGATATTAAGGGGGACCCCAGCCAAAAAAAAAATGGCGTGGGGTCCCCCTCAAAATCCATACCAGACCCTTATCCGAGCACGCAACCTGGCAGGCCGCAGGAAAAGAGGGGGGGACGAGAGCGGCCCCCCCTCCCTCCTGAACCATACCAGGCCACATGCCCTCAACATTGAGAGGATGCTTTGGGGGTCTGAGACCCCCAAAGCACCTTGTCCCCATGTTGATGAGGACAAGGGCCTCTTCCCCACAACCCTGGCCATTGGTTGTGGGGGTCTGCGGGCGGGGGGCTTATCGGAATCTGGAAGCCCCCTTTAACAAGGGGACCCCCCAGATCCCGCCCCCCCCCCTGTGTGAAATGGTAAGGGGGTACAAAAGTACAGTATTGTGCTAGATGTGGCCACCCGCATGGTAATCCTTGAAGTGGAGTTCCGCCTGCAAAAAAAAATAAAAATTTGGCAGCTACAAATACTGCAGCTGCTGACTTTTAAAATAAGGACACTTACCTGTCCAGGGCCCCTGCGATGTCCTCACCCGAAGCCGACCCGTCCCTTGGCTCTTGGGTGCAGGTGCCGGCATCTTCAGGAAGGGAAGCCTTGCGTCTTCACAGCCTGTTTCCTATTGCGCATCTGTGAGTCGTGCTGCACATTCTGAATGGTCTCTGGTGTCTCCCAGAAGACGGCGAGCGGTATGGGGGAGGGGCCGGACATGGCGTAGTTTGCCGCATATCCTGCAGTGCTCTTTTACTGAAAGTGGGAGCAAATACCTGGATTAGACGGGTATCTGCTCCCACCTGAAAGGTGCCAAATGTAACACCAGAGGGGGGGAGGAACCGGATCAGTGGTAGTTCCATTTCTGGGTGTAACTCCACTTTAAGCCGGGTACACACAATCAGATTATCAGACGAATTTTCATCAGTTTTTTGTTGCATGCTGGTCTCATATCGAAAGTGAAGAGGTTACTCCAACAAACGAAAATTCTCGTCTGACCGAATTCGTTTTCAGAAATGACGTAATGTGTTGAATAGTTTTGTATGTGTTATTTCATTTCTGAGCATGCATAGTCTTTGCGCTTACGATTTTTTTCGGACGTAAACCATACTAATTAAATGAAAATCGTACGTTGTGTTCACATACGACAACATTTTTTTTTTATAGCTTGACAGTTTTTGTCATCTGAAAATTCCGAATCGGCTGTCGAAATCATCGTACTAACGACCTGAAAATTGGCAGATCGGACAAAATTTTGCTTCCGATTTTTCTGATCGTGTGTACGGTCCTTTATACATTCACACCAGATGCAGTGCTGTGTGCTTTTTTTTCTGCACTAAAAATGCATGCACAGTGTTTTCCATGTATTCCAATGGCTCTAGTTTACACCAGTGCCGTCAGGCAAAAATTGACCAAAAACTGACTGGAACTGACTGCATTGGTGCAGAAAAAAGTGAACTGCATCTGATGTGAACTGACCCTTACTGTGGAGATGCACAAAGCTTAGGTGTTCCTGGCAGGGGGTTATCTAAACTTTAAATGATTCATATGGTATTTCCCTATGACCCTATTTTATGTATCCTGGGATATGTTGATTCCAATACATTGGACTCCAAAGTGAATTGTTGCAGTTTTAAGATCTTTTTTTATTGCACGAAAACTGATTGCTTCACGATTGGTATCCACTACTCCGCCATCAGTAGATGAGTGGAAATCCAAAGTGAATAAATATGTTCTGTTTGAGAAATATACGTACCTCTCTCACAATGCTCTACATAAGTTTGCTGCGATATGGTCTAGTTGGATAGACGCGATGGTCCTGTGTTGAGAAAGTTGCTCTCATTGTTGCTTGTTGGATATTTATTAGTTTGCCAAGTATGTTAGAGGGGTACAGGCGCTACATTGATATGTTTATTCAATGGTAACTTGTGGGCTTAGTGCTGTAATTTACTTATTCTTTTGTTGATTTGTTAAAATGTTTCTATTTTTAGTTATTTTCTGTGTGATAGTGTGCCTCTGTTATTTTGTAAATAAAATTTGATAAAAAAAAAAATAAAAATCTCCATAGGCGATACTTTATAAGCCTTTACAGGTTACCAGGGTGCTTTAAAAAAAAAAAAAAAAAAAAAAAATATATATATATATATATATATATATATATATATATATATATATTTATATATATATATATATATATATATATATATATATATATATATATAATATAATATAATATTTTTTTTTATTATTGCCATCACAAGGGCTGAACCACATCCTTTTTTGATAGCATGGACAGTGACAGGTCCTCTTTATGGAGATCTCGCCCTCCAATCTGATCAAATCAAGATTGGGTTGATCAGATGATTGTACAAGCTGGAAACGGCTAGTTTACACAAGACCGAAACCGAAAATGACAAAATCCTTATTGCTATCGGTTTCTGATGTCACACAGTGGGATGAACAACATCAGTTCCTCTCATGGTGTCTCAGGAACCAGTTGCTGCCAGTTGCATCCTTACTGGGCTCCCCTAAAGCGTGAGAAAGCCTGATAAAGGTGGTGGTGGGTGCAAAATTAATCTAGCAGCTGTTTAGCCGCTTGGTTTACTTTCATCATCTGCAGAATCACTGGATGAAGAAAATGTATTTCCGGTGACCGAGATATCACCTTTGCAATCCAGCAACCTAGGCATTCTTTGAATTGGGGAGGGGAAGAAGATGTTTCATTTGGGACTTAGAAGGGTTAGGATATAGAGGGGTATTATGAGGAAGTGAATGGAGTTTATGGAAATGCAGAGAATTTTGGAGTGTGGAGGGGTAATGTTTGGCTAGGAGGAGTATTGGAGGGGGGGGGGTGCAAGGATATGAAGGGGTTTGCAGCATTGGGAGGGGTGTTATGGAAACAGAGTAGTATTATGGAGATTCAAAAGGGTGTTTTGGGTATTTGAAGGGGTATTATGAAGGTAATATGGGGATGAGAAGGGGTATTATTAGGGTAGGTGGAGGTAATATGACGATTAGAAGGGAAAATATGAAGGGGTGTTATAGGGAGGAGAAGGGGTATTATTGAGGTTGTTGGAGGTAATATGGGAAATGGAGGAGGAGTTATGGGGATGTGGGGGGTGTTCTAGGGGTATTATGGAGGTGGGTGGAGGTAATGTGGGAAAGGGAGGTTAGGTTGGGGGGGGGGGGGGGGGTTATAGGGATGAGAAGAGGTATTTTTGAGGTGGGTGGAGGGAATAATGGTAGTGGGGGGGGGGGTGGTATGGGGATGAGGGGGGTATTTTTGAGGTGGGTGGGAGTAATATGATAGTGGGGGGGTATTTTTGAGGTGGGTGGGGGTAATATGGTAGTGGGGGGGGTATTTTTGAGGTGGGTGGGGGTAATATGTGGATGTTAGGCAGTATCGTGGGGTGGGGGGTGACATTATATAAATGTGAAGGGTTGTTATGGGGTAGGGAGGGATATTGTAAGGATCTGGAGCGATATAACTGGAATAAAGAGCATTATTAGAAGCATTTAAGATAAGTTGGGGCATTATAAAGATCCATTATGAGGAGAGGTGTAATGGAGTGTTCTAGGTGTGAGGATGGGGGATTGTGGGGATTGGGAGGGATATTGGGGTTATGGTGGGAAGAGGGGCAGTTATTATTACAATGATATGAAGGGTGGATAGAGTGATATGGGGGTGGTAGGAGGGTTATTAAAGCAATGTGTTTTTAGGATGGGGTAATTGGCAATAGGAGGGGTATCAGAGTGAAGTTTATGAGGGGTGGGGGGGGTATTGGAGATGTACTGTATGTATGACGGGAGGAGGAGAGTACTCCCTTCATACTTTTACTTGTGCAAATGCTCCAATACTAAAACCAATACTTTTTTTGCGTTTTCATTGTGACTTGCATTGACTTCTGTTAACAGAAGTCGCAAGCCTTAATAAAATCGGAGGTCCAAATCGCACTGATCTGCAGCTTTGGAATCACGCTGAAGTATGGAGATGGATTTTCCTTACTCTGAATGTCTTTGGTGCAAAGGTGACCCCTGTGCTGCCCTCCCCGGGTATTCTAGTGATCACATGCTGTATTTAGTGTACACATTGGAGTATTGTGAGAACCGGTTTCCTTGTCCGGTCTGTGAAGCCCCATCACAGGACACTATTTATAGAGACAACACAATGATTCCATCATAGATCCTGAACCACCTACACTGTGATTGCTATGGACGGTTACTGTACATGTCATGTTTCGTTTCTTGGAGTCTGAGCTAGGAAAATATCTCATGTAATGGAGGCGTTCTTTAATTTTGTATTTGGGTGTAATTTATTCCGTCATGTAAACTGGGATGTTGCCAAATTTCTTCTCTTCTCCGTAAACTAGATATACAGGTATATGTTCTCTCTATAGAGAGTTCCGATCCATTAGCCATGTCATCTATACACCATCAGATGGCTACATCTTTACACTGTAGACCCAGAAAGAGTGATTTATTTATATATATATATATATATATATATATATATATATATATTTATATTTATATATTTATATATATATTATATATATTATATATATTTATTTATTTATTTATTATTATAAGATCATGTAAAACAGGAAGCGAGAAGAAATCCCTCCAAAGTGGGGGAAACCAAGTGTGTCACCAGGGTGACCGGAGCTAGTGTCCCCATTGGAAGATTTCCCTTCTATTACTGTTCTGAGGTCAACCCGAAATTTGGGATTTTCTTTTACTTTCAATGAGGAAGGTAAACGGAACAATTAGAGAGGATGAGTCTCGGCACAGACAGCAATAAAAACTGAAGTTCTAATCCCTCTCCACTCTTCTTTTTATTTTTTTACCAAAAATATGTAGAATACATATCAGCCTAAACTGAGGAAATTTTTTTTTTTTTTTTTATTTGGGATATTTACTTTTACTTAATATATTACTTTTTTCAAAATTGTCGCTCTTTTTTTTTTTTTTTTTTGGGCAAAAAAAAACGCAGAGGTGATCAATTATCACCAAAAGAAAGCTCTATTTTTGGGGAAAAAAGGACATCAATTTTGTTTGGGTACAACGTTGCATGACCGCGCAATTGTCAGTTAAAGCGTCGCAGTGCCGCATCGCAAAAAATGGCCTGGTCATTGAGCAGCCAAATCTTCCGGGGCTGAAGTGGTTAAGCAATGATTTCTGAGGAATGCAGCTGATAAGCATGGATCATAGGGCACTAGATAAGAAGGTGATATGTATGCTACATGTGGGCAGACATTGAGGATCAGCTATAATTAATATGATTTGTTTATGTAACAGTTTTATTGTTCTTTACTATAGAAAGTTGAAACAGGAAAAGTTCTGGACTGATGGACTTTTTGGCAGCCTGCACCCCTCCCCCGAGGATTGTGGGAGCTCGGTCTTCAGCTTTGAGCAGAGTTCCAAGTGTGGAATTTAGGTTGCTTAAAGTGGAACTAAACTTTTTTGTTATTTTTTTTGATTTTTTGCTTACAGTAACTTTTTTTTTTTTTTTTTTTTTTTTTTCTTTCTTTTTTTTTTTCCACCTATGTCCTATTGGGGAGATTTTCTTTTCTTTCTGTCCCATAACCAAAATATGAAGCAAGAGGAAATCCCTCCACAATGAGGGAATTCCTGGTTGTCACCAAAACTTGTAATCCCCATTCGAAGAATTATCCCTTTTTAGTGTTGTGGGAGAACCTAGAAGTTTGGACTTTCTTTTACGTTAAACAGGACAAATGGAGAGGATGAAGCTCACTAACAGGGACACAGACAGCAATAAAGACCTGACAGGGATTCTAATCCCTTTTCCCTCTATCCAAAACTAAAAAAAGTTTTGCCTTTAGTTATACTTTAACCGCTTCTGGATCAGCCACCGCAGTTAAACTGCAGGCTGGCTCCCCTGCGCAAAATCACGTTACTGTACGTGATCTCGTGAGGTCCGGATAGCAGGCGTGCGCCCGCTGCACGGTGGGGGTGCCGATGCTCGTGGCCAACGGTCGTGATGACCGCCAGCCACGAGCGATCGTGACCAGGAGACACAGAACAGGGACGAGTGTTTGTAAACGCACTCTTCTCTATTCTGTTCTGACAGCAGTGACAGATCGTGTGTTCCTATTAGCTAGGAACCACGATCCGTCACTTCCTCTAGGCAGTCCCCTCCCCCTTCAGTTAGAATCACCTCCCAGGCAACACAGTTAAGCCCTTCACCGCCCCCTAGTGTTAACCCCTTCACTGCCAGTGACATTTTTACAGTAATCAATGCATTTTTAATCGCACTGATCGCTGTATTAATGTCAGTGGTTCAAAAAATGTGTCAAAATTGTCCGATGTGTCCGCCATAATGTCGCAGTCTAGTAAAAAAAAATATTTAAAAAAATGCTATAAATCTATCCCCTACTTTGTAGACGCTATAACTTTTTTTTGAGCAAACCAATCAATATACGCTTATTGCGATTTTTTTTTTTTTTTACCAAAAATATGTAGAAGAATACGTATCGGCCTAAACTGAGGAAAAAATGTTTTTTTTATATATATTTTGGGGGATATTTATTATAGCAAAAAGTTTTTTTTTTGTTTATAGCGCAAAAAAAAATAAAAAACAGAGGCGATCAAATACCACCAAAAGGAAGCTCTATTTGTGGGGAAAAAAAGGACGTTAATTTTGTTTGGGTACAACGTCACACGACCGCGCAATTGTCAGTTAAAGAGACGCAGTGCCGAATTGCAAAAAGTGCTCTGGTCAGGAAGGTGGTAAAATGCTCCGGGGCTGAAGTGGTTAAAGTACAGAATAAATAAAGGCAAACTTTTTCTTTTTTTTGTTCTTCTTTAAGATTTGGATAGAGTAGAGAGGGATTAGGACCCCTGTTGTGTCTTTATTTCTGTCTGTGCCCCCGTTGGGGGCTATTTTGTCCTGTTTACCAGTATCATTGGAAGTGAAAATTACAAATTTTGGGTTGCCCCCACAAAAGTAATAGAGGGGGAATCTTCCAATGGTGACACTAGTTCTGGTGACCTGGGAGATCCCCAAGGAATTGCCTTAATTTATAGGGATTGCCTCTCACTTCCTGTTTTGGCCTTAGGACAGGAAGTGAAGATAACTCTCCTATAATGGGACACCGATAGCAGAAAATAAACTGATGGGGGATATAATCCTCCCTTACTCTAGCCAAAATTAAATATAAGTTTTGCCTATAGTTATACTTTATTTTTTATTTATCCTTTTTTTCAGTGACAAAGTCTTTTTTTACTTTTCTTTTTGCTGAAGACTCAAAAATGACATTGATACAAACACTGCTTGCACGAAACGAAAGGCACTCTTGACATATTATGAATCATTGGTGGCTCTGCTCTATAAATAAATAGAAAAGCACATGTACTATAGGCTGTCCTTTTGGATATCTGCCTCTGTTCTAGTAACTGTCATTTTTTCTTTTGCAGGTGCGATTCCCCTCACCTGGAGGTATGGAAGGTCACAGTGTGCACCTCAGGGAGTCAGAACGGAGGCCGCAGCTCTCGCAGTAAAAGCCGCCATTCTAGGAAACATGGCTGCCCTGGACTTTTTGATTAGTTTTGAAAACCTGCGGGAACTGCGGAGGCTCTGCCACTGGGGCCCCATCATCGCCCTGGGAGTCATCATCATCTGCTCCATTGTGGCAGTCTTAGACTCCGTCCTGTGGTACTGGCCCCTCGACACCCCAGGGGGAAGCCTTAACTTCTTGACGCTTATTAACTGGACTGTTATGATTCTGTACAATTATTTCAATGCAATGTTCATTGGACCTGGGTTTGTTCCTCTGGGATGGAAACCGGTAAGCACAGCAAGCTTCTTTCTTCTTCTATGTCATAGTGGATCGGAGGATCTTCAAACCATGGATCCTACAGTCTACATAAATCCTTTTCGCAGGAAAGTCAGAAGTCCTTATCAGCATCTTTGTTCTGTGTTATGGATTCAAAGTATTGCAGTGAGAGGATCGGCATGACCGCCAGGCAACTATGATTTGCACAATTAAATGTCAGCAATTGCAACCTCCATGTTTATTTCTGTATAGACTTCCTTTAATGTGAATGCCTGCAAGGCAAAGCAACAGGTTTTGCCCACTTACCCCCAAGAAGTACTTGCCCTTCCATCCTTCTGCTGCACCCCAGTACTTTAGGGGGTAAGGGGGAGCATGTGGCTCGCTTCATGAGACACTGCTGTTGTTTGGTGATTGGCCTAGCACTGTCACATGGCAAGGACTTGGAATGAGCTGTCAGTCTTATGTAAACTTACACCCCAGAGTTTCCTCTCTTTCCTCCCAGGGGCAGCACAAAATGGTGCTTAATTCAAGGAAACGTTGGTATGAAAATTAGGAGAGGGCACACAATAAGTGAACCTGTTGCTCTAGTGAGCTAGTCTAAGGGGTTAGTTCACCTCTTCATTAAAAAAAACATTCAACATCCTCAAAACCCCCAACTCTGCCCCCCAGTCCCCACTGTACTTGCCTGTGTGGGTTATCAGTGCCTGCATAGCCAGTTTAGGGGTCTGGTGATTTGAAATCCCCCCCCTCTTCTCCCCCTTATTTCTGAAGGGCTTCCAGGATTCATCTGAGTGATTCTCTGTGCTGGTGCTGACTGATCAGAATCGCTATGATCCATCCTGGAAGCCGTGCAAAAAGAAGGGGGAAGAAGAGCGATTTCAGATCCTTGGACCAATACACCTGGCTGCGTGGGTACTGACAGCTCATCACTCACTGAGGTAAGTACAGTAGGGGGGGCAGTTGGGAGGGTTCAAGGTGTTGGTTTACCTTATTTATTTTTTTTTGAACTTTAAAGTATAGCTAAAGGCAAAAAAAAATATATATATATATCTCTATCAGGGCTCAAAATTTCAAGTCCTGAGCCACTAGCCAGGCCCCACCCAACCCCTACCATGCCCTGCCCCTACTTCTGCCACTAATCACGCCCTCACAAATGATCTCGTGAAATGACACCTAAATGTTTTATGCAGAATTAAGTTACAAAAATATAAATATTAACAACTTTATTAGTTCCCCTCAGCACAGCCTCATCAGTGTCCATCAATGCAGGCTCACCTGTGCCCATTATTGCAGCGTGACCCATGCCCACCATTGCAGCCTCACCGTGCCCGCCATTGCAACCTCACCGTGCCCGCCATTGCAACCTCACCGTGCCCGCCATTGCAGCCTCACCGTGCCCGCCATTGCAGTCTCACCGTGCCCCCCTTTGCAGTCTCACCGTGCCCCCCTTTGCAGACTCACCGTGCCCCCCTTTGCAGACTCACCGTGCCCCCTTTGCAGACTCACCGTGCCCCCTTTGCAGACTCACCGTGCCCCCTTTGCAGACTCACCGTGCCCCCTTTGCAGACTCACCGTGCCCCCTTTGCAGACTCACCGTGCCCCCTTTGCAGACTCACCGTGCCCCCTTTGCAGACTCACCGTGCCCCCTTTGCAGACTCACCGTGCCCCCTTTGCAGACTCACCGTGCCCCCTTTGCAGACTCACCGTGCCCCCTTTGCAGACTCACCGTGCCCCCTTTGCAGACTCACCGTGCCCCCTTTGCAGACTCACCGTGCCCCCTTTGCAGACTCACCGTGCCCCCATTGCAGACTCACCGTGCCCCCATTGCAGACTCACCGTGCCCCCATTGCAGACTCACCGTGCCCCCATTGCAGACTCACCGTGCCCCCATTGCAGACTCACCGTGCCCCCATTGCAGACTCACCGTGCCCCCATTGCAGACTCACCGTGCCCCCATTGCAGACTCACCGTGCCCCCATTGCAGACTCACCGTGCCCCCATTGCAGACTCACCGTGCCCCCATTGCAGACTCACCGTGCCCCCATTGCAGACTCACCGTGCCCCCATTGCAGACTCACCGTGCCCCCATTGCCGACTCAGTGTGCCCCCATTGCCGACTCAGCGTGCCCCCATTGCCGACTCAGCGTGCCCCCATTGCCGACTCAGCGTGCCCCCATTGCCGACTCAGCGTGCCCCCATTGCCGACTCAGCGTGCCCCCATTGCCGACTCAGCGTGCCCCCATTGCCGACTCAGCGTGCCCCCATTGCCGACTCAGCGTGCCCCCATTGCCGACTCAGCGTGCCCCCATTGCCGACTCAGCGTGCCCCCATTGCCGACTCAGCGTGCCCCCATTGCCGACTCAGCGTGCCCCCATTGCCGACTCAGCGTGCCCCCATTGCCGACTCAGCGTGCCCCCATTGCCGACTCAGCGTGCCCCCATTGCCGACTCAGCGTGCCCCCATTGCCGACTCAGCGTGCCCCCATTGCCGACTCAGCGTGCCCCCATTGCCGACTCAGCGTGCCCCCATTGCCGACTCAGCGTGCCCCCATTGCCGACTCAGCGTGCCCCCATTGCCGACTCAGCGTGCCCCCATTGCCGACTCAGCGTGCCCCCATTGCCGACTCAGCGTGCCCCCATTGCCGACTCAGCGTGCCCCCATTGCCGACTCAGCGTGCCCCCATTGCCGACTCAGCGTGCCCCCATTGCCGACTCAGCGTGCCCCCATTGCCGACTCAGCGTGCCCCCATTGCCGACTCAGCGTGCCCCCATTGCCGACTCAGCGTGCCCCCATTGCCGACTCAGCGTGCCCCCATTGCCGACTCAGCGTGCCCCCATTGCCGACTCAGCGTGCCCCCATTGCCGACTCAGCGTGCCCCCATTGCCGACTCAGCGTGCCCCCATTGCCGACTCAGCGTGCCCCCATTGCCGACTCAGCGTGCCCCCATTGCCGACTCAGCGTGCCCCCATTGCCGACTCAGCGTGCCCCCATTGCCGACTCAGCGTGCCCCCATTGCCGACTCAGCGTGCCCCCATTGCCGACTCAGCGTGCCCCCATTGCCGACTCAGCGTGCCCCCATTGCCGACTCAGCGTGCCCCCATTGCCGACTCAGCGTGCCCCCATTGCCGACTCAGCGTGCCCCCATTGCCGACTCAGCGTGCCCCCATTTCAGATTCACTGTGTCCCCATTTCAGATTCACTGTGTCCCCATTGGTGGCCGGATCATAACAGGAGGAAGCGGAGACCCGCGGGATCGCAGAGCGGTATAGCGCGCTATAACAGCTTACATTTAAATCTGCTCTGCTCCGCTCGCCGTGACACACAGCCCTGCCTCCTCCTGACCCTGCACCTGTGATAGACAGAATGCGGGTCCAATACTGGGATGCATACTGTCTATCACAAGCGCAGGGTCAAGAGGAGGCGGGGCTGTGTGTCACGGCGAGCGGAGCAGAGCAGATTTAAATGTAAGCTGTTATAGCATGCTATACCGCTCGGCGATACCGCGGGTCTCCGCTTCCTCCTGTTATGATACGGCCACCAATGGGGACACAGTGAATCTGAAATGGGGGCACACTGAGTCGGCAATGGCTATACCGCTCTGCGATCCCGCGGGTCTCCTCTTCCTCCATGCTCTCTATCGGAGCGATCACTGGGAGAACGGCTCCCAATCAACCCCGCCTGCCAGCGGTGCTAGCCCCACCACTCCCAAGCAGCCCAGCTCGCAAGCCCTCATTTTCCACTCGCAAAATGCGAGTAGGCGAGTGGAAAATTTGAGGGATATATATATTTTTTTAATGTTTGGATAGGGTGTAACAGGATGAGGAAACCTTTCTGCAAAAAAATTGTTGTCTGTGTCCCCGTTGGGGAGATTCACCCTCTCTATTTATCCTGATTCTGATCATTGCCAAAATTGAAAGAGAATGGCACATTTTGAGTTGTCACCAGAACAGGAATAGAGTGGAAGTCTTCCATTGGGGAAACCAGTTTTGGTGACTTCCAGAGATTCCCTCATTTTGAAGGGACATCCTCTTACTTCCGGTTGTGGCTATGGGACAGGAAGTGAAGGGAAATCTCCCCAATGGTACACAGATGACCAAGAAAAAAAAACCTGGCAGGGGTTATAAAACAAACGTTTTGCCATTTTTTAGTACTTCTTTAATACTTTGACTGCCAAAGATGCTGCAATAGTAGCCATGAGCTTGTCCGAAAGTTTAACCGCAGGCCTTCTCTTTAATGTAGAAGTGATCTGGGCACTTTATCACACATACTGTGCATAGAGGATGTTGCTTCACTTGCCACCCCTCTCCTCAAAGCAATCGCCATTCCCAGAGGGAGAGGCCAAGAATGTAATCCTAAATAATTTTGTTATATTATTTTAAAGCAACTATGTAAAACACCACCTGCAAAAGAGGACCTTTAATAGCAACACTGTTGTGTCCTCCAGTTTTCACTCGGTTGCAGAGCTACGGCTTCGTTCTTCTTCAGGCTGCCTTAAAGACCAACTCTGGTCAAATTTTTTGATCATGCTGGGGGGCTGTGCCCACACTGTATGGGTTAACTGCTCTTTTTATCTAGATGTGAACACAGAGCCTATACTCACCCGATCCTCCGGAAAGCAGCCCTCCCCCACATCCAACCGTGGACTGTTGCTGACATTTTCATGTCCAGAGCTGGTCTATAGGAGTGATTACGTCAGGAACATTCCAACGCACAAGACTGTGGGGTTGGGGGGGTTGGCAGGAGCCGCAGGAACCGGTCTTGTGCTGGGAGAATTGGAGGATTAGGCGAGTAAAGCCTGGCTCTCCATTATCCTGGACAAAAACAAGCAGGTAACCCATACAGTGTGGACACAGCCCCACTGCATGGGAGAAAAAAATATTGCCTGGAGTTCAGCTTTAAGTTTGAACCCGCCCGAACTATCCCACTGGGAAGCTGTCAAAGTGGACAGCCAATTATAGGCAACAGTGGTATTCCCTGCCCCCGCAGCCACACGTATGCAAGGGGCCTGTATTCATGATTTCCAGCAAGATAGCTTGTGTAGACTCGTATCCAAATACACCTGAGCTCATCCCTGGTCTTGAACAAAGCGAAGACTGAAGGAATGAACAGCGAAGATCATAAAAAGTCTTCCCTTTGCAGGCATTGAATTTTAAAACATTTATAAAAGTACATTTTTTATTTTAATAAAATACAATATACTTACCTGCTCTGTGCCATGGTATTGCACAGAGCAGCCCCAAACCTCATGTTCTGGGGTCCCTCTCCTGGGGCTTGTAGCTCTAAAACGCTCAACAAGCAAAAATCCCATTCATTTCAATGGCCCCTGTTCATATATGGGTGTTTTGTCACCTGAAGCGAAACGCCTGTCACTCAAAGTACATGAGCTTCTTTTTGGCAGATAACAAGCGTTTTTGGCCCCATAGACTTCAATAAAAACACCTGACTTGAGCGTTTTACAAGCATTTTCTGCTCAAATAGCAGCTCTCCACCCGTAATTTCCTCTCCTCCACCTAGTGCTTTTCTATTGGCTAAACAAAAACGCCTGAAGCTGTAAAAAGCTTGTAATATGCTTTAAAAATCCTTGTAATAAGCTGCAAAAACGTCTTTAAAAAAATGCTAGTGGAGCCTCTATTTTTGGCATTGTGCCAAAAATCAGAGCCACTAGAGGCCAATCAGCTGACAGCCTAAAGATTTTTTGAGCTTCAGCAAAATGGCCGCCTCCTGCAAGAAGAAACAAGCAATACTGGAGGCAATTTACAGCACACACTAATTTTTGTAGCATAATTATTAATATGGAATGTATGTTCCTTGTTAAAGAACATTTTTTATCAAGTTATTATGGGTAAAGTTTTGCTGTGTCTGGTTATGTCATATGTTAAAACACACTGAGTGCAGCCAGCAGGATTTCTTAAGACACACCAAAGAATTTTTGTAAAGCGTGTTCATATTGCCACATATCTGTCCCTCTGCCCTGATGTAAGCAGTGGGGCAGCTTCTTGGCAGGAGTTCTACAAATATCTGGAGGAGTAGGCAGATGCATTTGCATGCGGACTGACCTGGGTAACACCCACATGTAATGCTGAGCCTTCATGAGCCTATTATGTGTGCCAGGTTTTTTTTTTTTTTTTTTTTTTTTATGTCTGTTTAAAAAAACAAAACAAATTAAAGTGTCTGTCTTGCTGTCTGTCTGAAGGAAAGAGCTGAGGACTGCAACTTTCTCCAGTATTGCAAGGTGTGCGAGGGATACAAAGCGCCACGCTCCCATCACTGCCGAAAATGTAACAGGTATGCAGAAAGGAAAAAACTCAAATTCCCCCAAAGTCATTACTTCAATTTTTTAAAAGCAACTAGTGTAATCAAATGAATTTGGTTTGGTTTCAGCTACCTGCAGTGTGAACTTCCTGCAGAGCTCACACTGGGATAGGGAGAAGCAGCACTAGGAGCCAATCGGGTGCACTGACACGTGCTGATAGGAGGAGAGAAAACTGGAGTTGTTTTATTAAAACTAGAGAGTGCAAAATCCAGTGCAGCTCTGCTTAGAAACCAATCGGCTTCCAGGTTTTTTTTTTTTTTTTTTTTGTCAAAGCTTAATTGAATAAGCTGAAGTTGGAAGCCGATTGGTTTCTATGCAGAGCTGCACCAGATTTTGCACTCTCTAGTTTTAGTAAATCAACCCTTGTGTGACTGAGATGAGCTCACCAGTGCTGCTTCTCCTTTTCACTGTCCAGTCACATGCTGTGGGAAGGACAAGACATGTAAGTCATGCAGAGAAAAATCAGGTCCCCTGCCCTGCCAGACAGGTGGTGTGTGGCAGAGCTGTGTAAATTTCAGAATTGGATGGACAAATCCTAATCCTTTGGCAAATAAAACAGATAACCTATAAATTTTAATCTGCGTACTTTTTTGTATGTGTAAAAATATACTAAAGCGCTGATGTGAATAAATATTAAAATATGTGAGAAATAAATATTAAAAGATTACTAAATAATATAGCTGCAATTTTATATATGTGAACTGATGCGCAAAAATAAAAATGTTTTTTAAATGAATAATTGCGCTAATATTAACCTACTAATATTGCACATGTTGCCTATGTTCATAATTATTCACTTTATTTGGTGGTACAATAAAGTGAATAATTATGAACATATAGTGAACCATACAAAATATAAGAAATATATACAATTCCTTCTGTGTAATGGTAACAAAGCAAACTTTTGCCACAAGTAAAAGAATATCACATTCCACTGTGTACAAACCAAAGTCTCTGCCAATAAATTCACATATGTGGGACTAGATAATCAAGCCTTAATGAGTCTTCTGAGTATCAGATGGTTCATTCAGAGATTTCACTGCTGATTCCCATGGATGAATTTCCAACTTTCAGCAGGCTTCCATAACATGAAAAACAAGGAACAAACAAGACTATTGCGCAGATAGTATAACAAAGTGATCCCTATTTAGTTAGGGTGAACCTCACTCACGCTTTCCTGCAGGATAAAGTTCATCATTTTTCACTTTATTTGGTGGTACACTGTGCAATATTAGTAGGTTAATATTAGCGTCATTATTCATTTAAAAGTACTTTTTTTTTTTTTTTTTATGCCTGGAGTTCAGCTTTAGGGTTCAAACTGGTAGAAACTTGCCTTGGTGAGGTGGCATGTGAGGCCTCCAAGAGGGCAATCGGTTTAGATGTTGCCTTTCTATGCCACTTAAAATTTTTTATAAAAAATGGTCTACTCCACGCATCAAATTGTGGCACGGGATTGACCGCTATAGAGCACTTTGTAACGTCTGACAAAAAAAAACTTTGAATAGATAGATGTGTCTAGAATGCCCACCCACAGGGAGATTCATGACGATTCACGGTACTTGAAGGCTATGCTGTGATCTTTTTGTCGTGTTTTGTATCACAGGTGTGTGATGAAGATGGATCATCATTGTCCCTGGATCAATAACTGTTGTGGCCATCGCAATCACTCATCGTTCACACTTTTCCTGATCCTGGCCCCTTTGGGCTGTATTCATGCTTCTTACATCTTCGTTATGACTATGTACACTCAGCTCTACAACCGGGTAAGACGGATCAAATGTGGGGAAAGCAATTTTACGGGCACTATAGAGAGGACAAATGTGTGACCATTGATCTGTAGATAGGTCTGTAACAGCAGTGATCTTTATTAATCTCATGTAATGTGTCCTCTGTAGCATGTCCTTGGCCTCAAGGAACCACTATTGCATTTCCTCAGTCACTAAGCACCTCTGTAGCATGTCCTCTGTCGGGAATAACTACTGAAGCATGTCTTCATTCTGCAAGCACCCCTATAACATGCCCTCAGTGTAAAAGCACCCCTGTAGCATGTTCTTGGCCTTCGAGCACCCCTGTAGCAGGTCCACGCCCTCTATAGCATGTCCGCGGCACCCCTGTAGCACGTCCGCGGCCCCCAAGCAGTCTACTGTAGAAGGTCCTCGGGAGTGCCCCCCCCAGCACCCCTGTAGCACTACTGCACAATGCTTGTGTCAGATAGGGGAGAAAAAACCCAAATAAGATCAAGCCAACATGGCTTAAGCTTTAAAGGAGTTGTAAACCCTCCAGGGTTTTTCACCTTCATACATTCTATTCATTAAGGTGAAAAACCTTCTGTGGTGCAGCTACACCCCTTTTTCTTACCTGAGCACGATCGTTCCAGCGTCGAGGATGAGCAGAGCAGCTCCAGCCGCTGTTTTGGCACTTCATTGGATAGATTGATAGCAGCAGGAGCCTGTGTTAAGGGACAGGGGGGGCAGGACTCGGGAGAATGCATGCATGAGTGCTCCCATGGAATGTGCCTCTAAATGGGGGCACTCGATGAAGAGGAGCCAGCAACGCTGGCGGGGGACCCCAGTAAAGGAGGATAGGGGCCACTCTGTGCAAAACCTTGCACAGA
The DNA here is from genome assembly GCA_028564925.1 of Lithobates sylvaticus. Classification (NCBI taxonomy): domain Eukaryota; kingdom Metazoa; phylum Chordata; class Amphibia; order Anura; family Ranidae; genus Lithobates; species Lithobates sylvaticus. The sequence goes on along the minus strand of CM053036.1, from coordinate 49,314,040 downwards.
GCATGTAAGTATAGTCATGTTTGTTATTTTTAAAAAGAAAATGAACAGTTACAATCAAAAAAAGTGCTCCTCTAACACCAAGGAAATTCTTGCTTAGTCGTGTTGGAGGTGCTGCATCACCAACTTCTGTGCTTGCAGCCATCCCTCCAAAAATAATGTCACAGTGGTCTCCAGTATTCCAAAGGGTCACCTGCTATAGCATGTATAGCAGGTATCAGCCTCTTGCAGTCCTGGTATGGCAGAGCTAAGACTAGGAGAGGGAAATGCAATGCAAGGAGTCGGACAGTTGTGCTGCAGCATTTATGTGGTAACAAGGGATGAGCTAATCGGAAGAGAGAGCAGAGGGACAGAGATGAGCTTGGCAGTCTGCTGCTTCTCCTTTTACTGTCCAATCATAGGTTGGGGGAGGGAGGAAACCTGTAAGTGTTACTTGGAGACAAATCAGGTATCCTGCCCACTGGACAGGGCTGTGCTTTGTGACGGAGCCTTGTAATTCTCAAGACTATAATCAGGAATTTCCCCTCAAAAGGACGGGACTTTATAGGCATGAACTGTGAGTCATACAATTTTTATAAAAAAAGTATAAAGTATTTTTATTACAATGTATCAAAAAACTGTCAATATTGTACTCATACAGACATATATGTGGAAGATATTGGTACAGATTGCTTTTTGTGTGTAGTGTATTCGCAAAATCGCAGCAACACAAGCACTCAAAATATAGATGAAAAAATATATGCATTCGATATGGCCTACGCGTTACGGAGTCTTTATGTACTTCTTCAGGGATAATTCGACAGGCACTTTATTATAAATATGGCAATCTAAAATGTAGAAAAGAAATGCATATTTTCAAACAGCGACATAAACAAAAAACTAAACTGCTAAAATACTCAAGACTGGAAGGACAGAAATACCAATCCGTTAGCAGATAAATCGGCTCCTATACATTATATGCATTTAGATTGAGATGTTTGCCTGGAACTCAGCTTTAATATCATTGTAGGAATACTTGCTGTGCTAGTTATTGGCCATAAATCACTTTTCTGTTTGGCATTTTAAAGTAGAAATGCACTTTAAAGTAAAATCCCCCCCCCTCTCCCCCTTCACAGATACATACTTCTCCATCCGACAGACATGGTTCTACTGCTTGTTTACTTTGCAAGTCTTCACTGTCTTGGCCACACCCACATATTCGTTCACCATGGACTTCTATTGGGCTGTGTCCCGAGGCCGAAGATGGTTCTGTAGAAGTCTATGGGTCTGTAATGAGTAGGTGCTGCCAGGACATCGAAGACTTTCACTGCTTGATTTGAGCAAACCTCAGCACCATTAGCTATCAGATTACATATGTTTGTATCTGTGGTGGGTGAGGTTACGCCCAGGGAAGGGGGCAAAAAAACGAATGTGGTCTGTTTTTTAAAGTGCATTTATCCTTTTAACACTTTTTTTTTTCCCCCAGATATCATTCGGTTGGAACTCTGTAAAGATCGATATGAGTGTTTCGCGGCGGGAGCCGGCTCCCATCGTACCTTTTGGTATTTCTGCCTTTGCAGTGTCACTCTTTGCCTTAGGACTGGCACTCGGTACTACCATTGCGGTTGGGATGCTCTTTTGCATCCAGGTAGGTCCTTAAGGAGTGCATGTCTGTTGGTTTTCTCAGTAATCATCTATGCATCATGCAAATCAACACATTTTGGGTAGATGTTATTTGCACTAGATCTTTTAAACTGTGGCATAAGGTGAAGCAAAATGATTTGTAGCTGCACCTCAGGCATCTATTCATTTTGAAGGTAAATTTGGTGAAAGAAAATATTTTTATTCTTTTATATTAGGGATGTACTGATAGCATTTTTTTTTACTTGCGAGTACTGATACTTTCAGTCAAGTACTCGCCAATGCGGAATACCATTACTTTTGCGGTGCGATTTGAGCCCATACAAAATGAATGGGCTCAAATCACACTGCAAAGAATCTCATGCAATTTGAACAGGCATGTGATGCGATTCCTGTCTGAATTGCGTGCGGTTTCCCGCCCCGGTCCTGTGTAAACATAGGCTGAAATCGCTGTGACAAGCCTGGGTTCACACGAGCGGTGCAGGTGGCCGCATACATTTCGGACAGGAATTGCACCGCATTCCTGTTCAAATCACAAATGCGATTCTTTGCCGTATTTGAGCTTATTCATTTTGTATGGGCTCAAATCGCACTGCAAAGGTATGGGGTATCGGAGCCTTTGCATGAGTACTTATGCAAATACTTGGTATCGGTACCAATATCGGTGCAAGCCTACTTCAAATAATTCAGGGATATGCAATTAGCGGACCTCCAGCTGTTGCAGAACTACAAGTCCCATTAAGAATAGCAAGACTCTCACAAGCATGACACCCAGAGGCAGAGGGATGATGGGACTTGTAGTTTTGCAACAGCTGGAGGCCCGCTAATTGCATATCCCTGAAATAATTGGTTGTTTGAATACATTCAAATTTCATCTTGGTTATCTTTTAATTTTACAGTATATGTCCCGTATCTGCTCCAACTGCAGTACATGCACATTTCCCTATATGTTGCCTCTTTGAACCTGCTGCAAGTGCAGAAAAAAAAAATCAGAACTCCAGCTTTCTCCTCTTCAGTCTTGCACAATTGTACAGGCTCCTCTCCTGTACTGAATTTGCTCCCACAGAAAAGTTCAAACACCCCAGCGCTTAGACTGTTATACATCCAAAGGTGTCACAACCCGTAATGCTTCATCCAATGAAGCCCTTCTCAGACCGAAGATCTCCGAGAGAACTGTTAAAACACACAGGAGAGCGCAAACGCCAAGTGCATTACCACCACCAATGGCTTTCCAAAAGACAAAGACATACTCGCAAACATAACGAGAAAGAGGCATATCAAATCACAACTCCAGCCATAAGACAATGTCACCTGACCATGTATGCCAAAGTTGGAAGGCTAACGCATTTCGGGGGACATACCCCATTTTTCTTGAGCTGCGAAGAAGGGGGGCATGTCCCTTGAAATGCCTTACCCTTCCAACTTTGGCATAAATGGTCAAATTACATTGCCTTATGGCTGAAGTTGTGATTTGATACCCCTGTTCCTCTTTGTATGTGTTTTTTTTTCTATTGGATGTAAACATTGGTGGTGGTAATGCACTAGGCATTTGTGCCCTGCTGTGTGTTTTTACTGATTTAGCTTATTCTGATTTCACTGCACCCTCTGAGGTTCACACAATGTACTGCAGGCAGTCATATAGAGCCCTCATTTCCTGGCTGGAGGCTCAGCGTCACATGTGGACGTAAACTAGGGCAATTTGCACGCAAATAAGTTTTTTCTTAGGAACGCTCATTCCTCCAGACTGACATCCACCCATCAAGACATTTTGATATTTGCATAACTCCTCCCAAGAGCCAGCCCACTGCTTGCATCAAAACGGAGGGCTCTTGAGAGGATTACTGTGGCAGGGTGCTATGAAGTTTTCAGGAAGCTGTGTACAGTACCCTGTTGGCCCCTCCCACCAGCCATGATCTGCCTGAATTGCATTGAGAGGCACAGAGACCTTAATGACATCACTGGGTCTTAAAAAACTGGTTTTATTTTCTAAATTTCATTAGCATGTGTATGAGGGGGGAAATATCAGCACATCTTTAATTAAACAGATGAACTGAGTTTTGCTGTTCTGGATGCAACTGCGTTGTCGTCCACTTTGTTGCTATTTAAACATGTCACACAATAGTGAACAAAAACATGTCATTAGATTGCATTACACACACAATCTTCCCGGCGCTGTTTTATGACTGGCTCGATTGGTAATTGTAGGTTTTATTATGGCACAACTGATTTGTTTTCTTTTTTTTCTTCTAAATTCCGCTTACATAATATACAAAAGAAAGCCGCCATGCTGAGAAGATTGTACGCATCGCGCACAAAGCCGCACGTCTACCCGGATGCATTAGGCTCTCGCCGGGTGGGCATTGTGCGCGTGGCTGACTGACGGTCCGTCAAAACACATTTTTGCGCTATAATGAACAGTAAATTGTGATGCACACTGTGCGTCCAGCCGTTCTGATTTGTTATTTCTTCTCTGTTCAAGATGAAAGTGATTTTGCGGAATAAAACCTCCATTGAAGCGTGGATAGAAGAGAAGGTATGTGTGTGTCTGTTGTCAGCGTTCCACCTCTGTAAACCTGTGATAAGTGGCTCCTGCCCCTCTGTAATGCTCTTTGGAGACCTGTAAGGAAAATCACAGTTGTCCTAGTTTATTCCTATTTCACAGAGTGCTTAAATCAAAGCCATGCTTGGCATTATGCAGTACGAACTATTGGCTGTTAAACAGACTTCTGCTTTATGGAGGTTTGCAATTCAATCTAGCCAGGTTCTGAAATTGAATAAACATTTACATATTATGTACTGTATATATAAAAAAATAATATATAATTACAGTATCTCACAAGTGAGTACACCCCTCACATTTTTGTAAATATTTTTATTATATCTTTTTATGTGACAACACTGAAGAAATTACACTTTGCTGCAATGTAAAGTAGTGAGTGTACAGCTTGTATAACAGTGTAGATTTACTGTCCCCTCAAAATAACTCAACACACAGCCATTAATGTCTAAACTGCTGGCAACAAAAGTCAGCACACCTCTAAGTAAAACTGTCCAAATTGGGCCCAATTAGCCATTTTCCCTCCCCGTTGTTATCTGACTCGTTAGTGTTACAAGGTCGCAGGTGTGTTAAATTTGGTGTTATCGCTCTCTCACTCACTCATACTGGTCACTGGAAGTTCAACATGGCACCTCATGGCAAAGAACTCTCTGAGGATCTGAAAAAAAGAATTGTTGCTCTACATAAAGATGGCCAGGCTATAAGAAGATTGCCAAGACCCTGAAGCTGAGCTGCAGCACGGTGGTCAAGACCATACAGCGGTTTAACAGGACAGATTCCAATCAGAACAGGCCTCGTCATGGTCGACCAAATAAGTTGAATGCACGTGCTGACCGTCATATCCAGAGGTTGTCTTTGGGAAATAGATGTATGAGTGCTGCCAGCATTGCTGCAGAGGTTGAAGGGGTGGGGGGGTTCAGCCTGTCTGTGTTCAGACCATATGCCGCACACTGCATCAAATTGGTCTGCATGGCTGTCATCCCAGAAGGAAGCCTCTTCTAAAGATGATGCACAAGAAAGCCTGCAAACGGTTTGCTGAAGACAAGCAGACTAAGGACATGGATTACTGGAACCATGTCCTGTGGTCTGATGAGACCAAGATAAACGTATTTGGTTCAGATGGTGTCGAGCGTGTGTGGCGGCAACCAGGTGAGGAGTACAAAGACAAGTGTGTCTTGTCTACAGTCAAGCATGGTGGTGGGAGTGTCATGGTCTGGAGCTGCATGAGTGCTGCCGGCACTGGAGAGCTACAGTTCATTGAGGGAACCATGAATGCCAACATGTACTGTGACATTCTGAAGCAGAGCATGATCCCCTCCCTTCGGAGACTGGGCCACAGGGCAGTATTCCAACATAACGACCCCAAACAGATCTCCAAGACGACAACTGTCTTGCTAAAGAAGCTGAGGGTAATAGTGATGGATTGGCCAAACATGTATTCAGTCCTAAACCCTATTGAGCATCTGTGGGGCATCCTCAAACGGAAGGTGGAGGAGCGCAAGGTCTGTAACATCCACCAGCTCCGTGACGTCATCATGGAGGAGTGGCAGACGACTCCAGTGGCAACCTGTGAAGCTCTGGTGAACTCCATGCCCAAGAGGGTTAATGTAGTTCTGGAAAATAATGGTGGCCACACACAATATTGACACTTTGGGCCCAATTTGGACATTTTCACTTAGGGGTGTTCTCACTTTTGTTGCCAGTGGTTTAGACATTAATGGCTGTGTGTTGAGTTATTTTGAGGGGACAGCAAATTTACACTGTTATACAAGCTGTACACTTACTACTTTACATTGTAGCAAAGTATAATTTCTTCAGAGTCCATTGACATAGGGGCAACTTTGGATCCGACTTCAAGTCGCCACTAGTCGCCTCAAATCGCGTTACATGAAAAAAATCAATGTAAGTGAATGGATCCGTCTTAATGCACACTACTACAGTCGCTCCGACTTCAGAAAAGGTTCCTATACTACTTCAATCCGACTTCTAGGCGACTTGTACCCATAGAATTCAATGGAAGTCACCTCCAAGTCGGATCTCCATCTATATTGAAGCGACAATGTCGCCTCACTAATAATAAAAAACGGCATGGGTTCCCCTCCAAGGGCAAACCAGGCCCTTAGGTCTGGTATGTATTTTAAGGGGAACCCCTATGCCGAAAACACGGCGTGGGGGTCCCCCCAAACTCCATACCAGACCCTTATCCAAACACGCAGCCCGGCCGGTCAAGAAAGGGGGAGGGAACGAGCGAGCGCCCCCCTCCTGAACCGTACCAGGCCTCATTCATGGGGGGTGGGTGCTTTGGGGAAGGGGGGTGCTCTGCGGACCGCTATTCTGTTTGCGTTTTTGCAGCGATTCATCAGGTGGCAATTGCAGCAAAATAGCGCCGCGATTGTAGTGCCATTGGAAGTGACGGGGATCGCAAGGGCATCCCGCGCTTTGCAGTGATTCGGGATTGCGGGCAGAATTGTGGGCATCTGGGAAGCCTAGATGTGAACAGAGCCTAAGGCTGCATTCACACCTGAGCGTTTCAAAGTCGCGTGTTTTTGCCGCAATTTTTACCGTGATTTTAGTACAGGCCACCAATGTAAAAAGCAGAAAAAACAACTGTAATCTGCCCCAAAGAAGCTTGTGTTCTTTTTTGCGCTTAAGGCGTTTTTTTAAGGCGTTATTGCTTCAGGTGACAAAACGCTCAGATGTTCAACAGTGCCATTGAAATGAATGGGATTTTGCTTGTTGGGCATTTTTCAGGCGTTTTACAAACAAGCTGAAAGCGCTTGGGTGTGAATGCAGCCTAAAGGTTCGATTTTATTTAAAAATTTTTTTGTAAATAATAAACCTTATACTTACCTGCTCTGTTTAATGTTTTTTGCATAGAGCAGCCATGATGTTCTTCTTCTTTTTCTCATCTGTGCAGGTGTATGGCCCCGAACGCACACTGTCTGTGTTTATGGCTGTGCACCCGCACAGATATCACATTAGGAGCAGTGATGGTGTCTGTGCATCTGCTGCGTCCCAAGTCCCATGAACGAGACTGCCGGCACAGGATGCATGGAACACATGTGCATCCCTGTGCAGGTGAACACAGTCCTCATATGGGCATAGGCTGTAGTACATCCATGGGAAGGAGGCCTTCGACAAAGTACCATTTATCAATCCTGCTCCCTTCCCCTTACACAAACGATCCCTTATTCCCCCCCCTCCACAGATGCATGCTCACCTCTAACCAACCACAGTTTCCGGTGTCTGGCCAAGCCTGTGCATTACTGCCATGGTTTTCTAAAGGGCTGTATCCTGAAGCCGGAGATGGTCCAACAGAAGTGTGTGGGACTGTAATGCTCAGGCTCCACAAGGTCATCGGCTGGAGGTAAGTATACTTCTGTAGCGGTGGGAGAGTGAGTTGGGTTAGGTTGCGTGAGAACGGGAGTCAAAAGGATAAATGCACTAACCTTTAAAATCTGCAGCTTTCATTACATGAAAGTCCTAATTCAAAAATCTCCTGTTGTAGGGTGACAATGCTTTGTCCCTGTCTCTCAGATTTGCTCCTGTGTTGTCACCGTGTCATAAGGGCATCCAATGGAGACTACAAACGTCCCTTTTCAACATGCATTACAACTTTATTAGTGGAGTTTGTAGCATATGTTCTTTTGAAGCAATAGCTATTAGTTATTTGAAATATTTTGACCAGGTTATACTTTGTGTGCAGGCAAAGGACAGAATTCAGTATTACCAGACTGGAGAGAAATTTGTTTTCCCCTACGACCTGGGCAGCCGATGGCGGAACTTCCGCCAGGTCTTTACCTGGTCCGGCTCTCCGGAGGGGGACGGCGTAGTGTGGTCACTGCAGGAAGGCTGTCGTCCATACGATTTGACGGTAAGGGCTCATTTTGTAACTAGTACAAACTTTTCTGTGCCACTAGTACAGCAAGATACCAGGATGACTCATTTCATTCGATTATATCTGTCCCTCCTCTGTTTACTGCTGGTATTAAGTAATCATCTGTGCATTCATTTACATTTGTTGGTAAAAAAAAATCTCTTCCTTTTTTATAAAGCTTAAAGTGTATCTGTCATTGTTTTAAAAATTAGTTTGAAAAATTTTATAAATAACCTTATCTGTGTAGTTTATAGACTTTCTATTTAAATGCATATTAATTATAGCATGTGACTGTGGGTGGGGCATTAGAGTGTAAGCTCCTGTGGTGCAGATACTGATGTGACAGTCGCAGTGTTCTCTGTACAGCACTGCAGAATATGTCAGAGCTATATACATTTTTTTTTTTAATTCTTTCTATTGTATATAACTGTAGTCTAACAATAATAATGTGTGGTTGTGGTGGAACATTAGATTGTAAGCTCTTCTGGTGCAGAGATTGATGTGAAATGGTTCAGTGTTCTCTGTACAGCACTGCAGAATATACCAGAGCTATATCCATGTATTCTAATAATGTGTGGCTGGGGTGGAACATTAGAGCTCCTTGAGGGCAGGGACTGATGTGAATGTATATGTAAATTGACAGCACTATAGAAGTACCTAAAATAAATTAGATTGTAAGCTCTTCTGGTGCAGAGACTGATTTGACTGGCTCAGTGTTCTCTGTACAGCGCTGCAGGATATGCCGGAGCTATATCAATGTATTCTAATAACAATGTGTGGCTGTGGTGGAACATTAGATTGTAAGCTCTTCTGGGGCAGAAACTAATGTGAGTGGCTCAGTGTTCTCTGTAGAGTACAATGGAATAAGTCAGAGCTATAAAAAAAAGTTTTATTAATACTCAACTTTAAAGTGGTAGTAAAGTTACTTTTAAAAAAAATGACTGACGTGTAGGTTATTTACGACAGAAGAGATCCCATCAGTCTCTTCTGCCATAAAAGCTCCCTCCTACCTGACAGCTGTCATGTACTCTGAGCTGCACATGCACAGCGTGTACAATAAGGGCCACAGGTCTGTGCCGTGACAATGTCTCTCCTGTGCACATGAGCGGGAATGACATCATCACAGCCAAACTAAATGAAACCTGAAAGGAAGACTAGGCGATGATGGAAGCTCCCAGGGCCCGCCGGATTAATAACACTGCAGCACTGGAGGGCTTCTTTGGCGGGAAAGTGTGCCATAATGTGCTAATATGCTGTGCCTAATAGCACATTATGACATAATGGTGAAAAAAGTGCAGCGCTAAATAAATTACAATTAAAAATTGTAATAAGTGAAAAAGGTTCTCAATAAAGAACACTAAGGCAATTACCCCATACGAATTACCATAAATAAGTGACCCAATAAATAATAAAAAATGTATTATTCATTGGGTCACTTATTTATGGTAATTCGTATGGGGTAATTGCCTTAGTGTTCTTTATTGAGAACCTTTTTCACTTATTACAATTTTTAATTGTAATTTATTTAGCGCTGCATTTTTTTCACCATATTGTATTTTAAGTTTTTGTGCTAGCTGCTTTTATCTATTTAGTTTTCAACTATAAAAATTTTTTTCTAGCACAGTGTTAACCTGTTTGTTGTTGTTGTTTTTTTTTTTTTTTTTTTTTTTTACAACATTATGACGTAAACCACCTAAAACTGTAGCGCCTTTTACAACCACTTTAAGAAGAGGAAGCACCTCCTGGTGCAAATAGTATTAATGGTTATGCATTCTACACATTACAGCAGTAAGTTTCAGAGACCTATAAATACTGTAACTAAGAAATTAGACTGCATAGCATGACATATCAGAGCCATGTATTCCCCATGTTCCGGCGCTGTTACTTTGAATGCATCTCAGGACTCTGATCAGGTTGCAGAAGATATTTAATGTATTGTCGGGTCCATTAACACCAGTGTATTTTAAGTGCAGTGTGGTATAAATATGTCCTGCGCGCTGCATCTTTGATGCACTTCTTTTCAAACTCTGCATAGAGTTCAATGATAATGTGCTAAACGCACCTTAAAACTACAAGGTTCATAAAAAGTACCACACCTACTGCAAACAGCACCTACTGTGCTCTTATGCTGTACAGCTAAGCCACAGTAGACCTACTGATCAAGATGACATTTTTAAAAACTTTTGTACATATAAAGTGACTCATTACTGTGCCTTTTTGTTTTGCCAGGTGGAGCAGCTTAAACAGAAAGCTGATAAAAGAGTGCGCAGTGTGAGTATAGCTTAAAGTGTATCTGTGGTCACAGACTAAATACTCATATATGTTGTTTAGCATATTTAATGTAATCTCTGACTGTATTTTTGATTTAAAGTTCAATTAGTTTATTGTGCTCCTTTTACACTAGCGCAGCTCTAAAGTCACACGATTTCCAGTGCAACTTTGATCCGACTTTACACTCAGTGAAATTTAAGCTGCATCAAAGTAGTGCAGGCGCCTTTTCAAAATCAATGTGATTTTAAGCATGACAAGTCGCACAAGTATGAACTGAGCCTACTAGTTTTTTTTGAAGGAGCCTGGAGCTCCTCTTTAAAAGGGTGTTCCGGCGGAAAAAAAAAAAAATTAAAAGCCAGCAGCTACACATACTGCAGCTGCTGGCTTTTAATAAATGGACACTTACCTGTCCTGCTGTCCCTCGATGTCGGCACTGCAGCTGATGTCTCCATCAGCTGTCGAGTGCTGCCATTGCGGGTAAGGTAACCCGGCAGTGTAGACTTTTGGCTTCACGCCGGGAACCCTACTGCGCATGCGCGAGGCCCCGCTCCTCTCTCCTATTAGCCCGGCGGCCGAGGGAGGAGGAGGAAGCCTCGCGGTGACGTCACGGCGCGATCGCGGCGTACTTCTGGAAGTGGGAAAGGATACCTGGTATCCTGTCCCCCCTCCCCCCGAAAGGTGCCAATTGTGACACCGGAAGGGGGGGAGGAATCCGATGAGCGGAAGTTCCACTTTAGGGTGGAGCTTCGCTTTAAGTAGTTCCAGGTTATTTAGAGGCCATACGTATCTTGTTACCTCCCTGCAAGGCTTCAACCAAGACCCTTTGCCCCTTTAATGGAGCCAGCAGTTCTATTCACCCAATTCTCCCCTCCCCCTTTTTCTTTCCCTCTTTCTCTACCGCTCTCACCTCTCCATCCCCCCCCCCCTTTTTTATTTTAGCCATTTATTTGTTGCAACTGAGAAATGCCTTCCGCTTGGTTAACACAGATTACTGTATAAGCCGAGTTTTTCAGCACATTTTTTTTGTTCCGACCCGACTTTGGGGCCCTGTATCTCGGGGCCACTTGGGTCTAGGAGTCCCAAATTTGGTGTGCCAACCCAGTGGACCTAGCACTATAACATATCCAAATGGGGTTCCTAGCACTAAGTGGCCCCGAGATACAGGGCCCCAAAGTCGGTTCAGAAAATGTCATTCTCTGCTGCAGAAAAGTGCTTGAGATTTTCTGACCCGAATTTGGGGCCCCATATCTCGGGGATACTTGGTGCTAGGAACCCCAAATGTTGTATTCCAACCCAGTGGAATTAGCACTACAACATATCTAAAGATGGGGTTCCTAGCACTAAGTGGCCCCGAGATACAGGGCCCCAAATTCGGTTCAGAAAATGTCATTCTCTGCTGCAGAAAAGTGCTTGAGATTTTCTGACCCGAATTTGGGGCCCCATATCTCGGGGACACTTGGAGCTAGGAACCCCAAATTTGGCATTCAAACCCAGTGGAATTAGCACTACAACATATCTAAAGATGGGGTTCCTAGCACTAAGTGACCCTGAGATACAGGGCCCCAAATCGGTCAACTGTGTCCATCTGCATGGGCACAGTGAGGCTGCAAATGGGCATCGTTGACCCTCTTTTCCACTTACAGTAGCTGCGCATTTCTCACCCTAGGCTTATACTCGAGTCAATACGTTTTCCCAGTTGTTTGTGGTAAAATTAGGTGCCTCGGCTTATATTCGGGTCGGCCTATACTCGAGTATATACGGTATATGTCTCTAGCCTTTTGCATTTTAACTTTGCTTTTTTCAATCACCCAAATGTAACACTGCCACTGTTTCTAACATTGTACATTGTATGTCATAATGTTAGAAACATTGCGAGTGTTACATTTGGGTGACTGAAAAAAGCCAAGTTAAAATGCAAAAGGCTAGAGCCATATAATCTGCGTTAACCAAGCGGAAGGAATTTGTCAGTTGCAACAAATAAATTGATGTGACGATCATAACAGAAGAGAGGAGGAAATGGCTAAAAAAAAAAGAGGAGGGGAATGGAGGAGGTGAGAGCGGGAGAGAAAAGGGGGAGGGGAGAATTGGGTGGATAGATCTGCTTGCCCCATTAAAGGGGCAAAGGGTCTTGGTTGAAGCCTTGCAGGGAGGTAACAAGATGCGTTTGGCCTCTAAATAACCTGGAACTACTTAAAGAGGACCTCCCAGGCTCCTTCAGAAAAAATTTAAGTCAGCAGCTACACATACCCCCCCAAACTTGGCGATGGAGGGGGGCTAGAGCTCTGCTTTTAAGGCTGGGTATCGCACATGTGCGTTGTGAATTTCCTCTCTGTTTTTCTTGCAAATTTACTAAGCAGCGGTTCAGCTGAAATTTTAGCTGTGGTTCAGATGCAAATTTTTGGAGCCGGTGGCCTTCAGTGTCTTTAAAAATGGTAGTAAACCCTTTTGTCTTACTTTTATCTATAGGTAAGCCTAGAATAAGGCTTACCTATAGGTAGTGGAAATATCTCTTAAACGTGTGCCGTTTAGGAGATATTTCACTTGTAGTGCGCTGATGTCGTCATCGGGAGTGGCGTCACGTGGCTCCGGACAGTCACGGAGCCGGAGTCCGTGGCCCCAGAAAGAAGAGGGGCGAAGATGGATGCGGCCTGCACAGCGCGGGCTTAGGTTGCAGGTAAGTGTCACATAATGGGCTAGTATGGGATGCATACTAGCCCATTATGCTTTTAATTTGCAGGCCTTGCGGGGAGCAAAAGATTAAGTAAAACCCATCGGGGTTTACTTCCGTTTTAACATTGGCTGGTTGTAAACCCTCGTTTACCGCTCCGGCGGCCGAAATCTCTCTGGAGCCATGATGATGTCACTCCCGTGCATGTGCGTGGGAGCTGCCGGTAGCTGCACAGTACAACTGAAGCAACGGAACGTACTGTTTTATTTTATTTTTTATTTTTTTTGACATTTTTCTTTTGGTGAATGAGTACCCCATACTAATTCACATGGGGGGGGCAGGATCTTGGGATCTTGTCAAAGGGGGTTTCCAGATTCCAATAAGCCCCTTGCCCGCAGACCAAAACAATCACCGCCGTCCAGGGTTGTGGATAGGAGGCCCTTGTCCCCTCACTCGCCCCCCCCCCCCCCTCCTTTCCTGCATGCTCGGACAAGGGTTCGGTATGGATTTTGGGGTGGGGGGGTTTATATTTTGGCGTGGGATCCCCCCTAAAATCTGTACTAGACCCAAAAGGGCCTGGTATAGACTGAGGAGGGGGAGGGAGGGGGACCCCGACGCTGTTTCTTGTGTTTTTTTTTCTTTTTATTTTGTGTTTAAAACTGATCCGATGTGCGATTTCCATAGAAGCCAATAGCCTGGAATTCACATCTGAACCACTCTGCAATGCTCAAAAAATGCACAGGACTCTTTTCAAATTTACAGCGATCTCACACTGCCGCTGCACTGTACATATGTGAACCAGCTCCATAGAAAGCCAGTTTAATTCACATGTCATGTGAATCAGATGCAGTTTCATGCAGGAATACAATGTTGATCCTAGACTTGTGGTTTTGAGGTGGTGTCTGAAACCCTAGGACCTCATGGAAGTCTGGAAAAGTGCAGCTAACCTGCATGAAAACAGTGCAAAAGTACAGCGGGGGAGTGTGACGCCACCCATAGCTTAGTGCTTCCTGTGACCCACGTGAGAAGTGAGGCCAAAAAAGCTTTGGCCATACTTCTCCTTTAACATCTGTTACCTCAGCTCTTCAAAGACCACCCTTCAAACCCATCGGAGATTTTCCCCTGTCTGCTCTGACCAGGTGGCGTTTTTCGGTGCCATCACTCATACTAATAAGTGTCTGAAATGGCAGCCTTATCTCGTAAAGAACCCTTTTTGGTTCTCCACCAGGACAAAGTTGTCTTGAGACTAAGAGCCTCCTCTCCTCTAATATGGATTATACCTTTCTTCTTAATCAGGACTTTGACTTCCATCTCTTTGTTAACTTCGTGTGTCTCCTAAGGAGATTTTCCTCCATTGTTTGGATGTGGCACGAGCTGTTTTTCAGTTTACCTCTCAGCTGCAGCTTTCTTTAGACAGTCTGACTCTTTGTCACTTCTGAGGTCCTCTGATGGGAAAGCCTGCTGAACATAGGTGTTGGTAAGGCTATAAAGGCTGAAGGTTTTTTTTACCTTTGTGCATTCTTTGCATGAAGGTAAAAAACTGTGTGCTGCTCCCTTCACATCCAACGATGTGCACGAGAGACTCGGCATTCCCAGGACTCCCTCTTATCACTTGCTGTGATTGACCGCAATGGTGCCTGCTGTTGTCTCAGCCAATGAGGAGAGGAAGTCCTGGGACTGTCGAGTCTCTTGTGCACATCGCACAAGAGCTGGGCTCGGGAGCAAGTTCTTACCAGTCCCCCCATAGCAAGCGGCTTGCTATTGGGGGAGGGGCCAGGAGCATCGGCGGGGACCTGAGAAGAGGAGGATTGGGGCTGCTCTCTGCAAAACCACTTCACTGAAGTTAAGTATGACATATATTTTAATTTTTTATTTGCACCTTTAATGTCACTTTAAGCTATACGTCAAATGCTACTATGTTTTTTTTTCCTTTATCGTAGTTCTGTAACTCATTTGACCATTCTGTACTTCCTCCAGGTACGGTACAGAGCTGTGGAGAACTACAGCGGCGCATGCTGCCCTATAACCAAAGGTATTCGAACCTTCTTCACCACCCCCTGCACAGAGGAGCCACGGATGAAGCTGAAGAAAGGAGAGCTTATCTTGGCCACTCGAGGCTTGAAGTATGTTCTGATTTGTTTAGCCAGTACCTATAGGGTAACCCCACCTTAAAAAATGAGAGCTCCGTTCTGATAAAGATGAACCCTTTAATGTGGAAGGCAAAGGAAATTTTTATGTCTGAACCTAGTTTTGTAGTTTTAGCATGTATTTGTAAAACTGTACATCTCTTTGCAACTACTTGGTATATACAAGTGAATTATACCTTGTCTTGGTGGTCTTTTTTCTTTTCTTTTTTTATGGTAAAGTGTCTCCTTTTTTTTTTTTTTTTTTTTTTCTTTTTCTATTAAAATAACAAACATGTTATACTTGCCTGCAGTTGTTTGGCACAGAGCAGCCCAGATCCTCCTCTTCTCGGGTCCCTGACTGGAGCTCCTGGCCCCTCCCTCCCTGTTGAGTGCCCCCACAGCAAGCAGCTTGCTATGGGGGCAGCCGAGATGCAGCTCCCTATATCCATTCAGACACACACACACACACACACACACACACACACACACACACACACACACACACACACACACACACACACACACACACACACACACACACACACACGTATATATATATGTGTGTGTGTGTATATATATATATATATATATATATATATATATATATATATATATATATATATATATATATATATATATATATATATATATATATATATATATATATATATATATATATATATATATATTATGTATGTATGTATATATACACATACACATACACACACACACACACACACACACACACACACACACACACACACACACACACACACACACCCCGCCTCTCCTGATTGGCAGCAACCGGAGCCAATGGTGCAGTTGTTGTGCCTCAACCAACCAGGAAGGAGAGAGCCAGGTGGGTGAGGTACTTGTGGACATCGCTGTATCTAGATGGGGCTCAGGTAAGCATTAGGGGGGCTGCTGTACACAGAAGGCTTTTTATCTTATTGCATAGAATGCATTAGGATAAAAAAAAAAACCTTCTATCTTTACAACCACTTTAATGGATATCTCCTTATTTTGTCGTCTTATCAAAAGAAAACTTGCCCAAAATAGAAACAAAAAAGGAAAGGGTTAAAATGTATCTAAACCCAAATGAAATCTGCTGCAGCTTATCCATCATTGGATATGGTGGCTTCAATTGTTTTTTTTTCTCATTGTTTATTCAGGTGATTTTTACCAGTAACATGCTACCTGTCCTAGGCTGACAATGCTCATTTACTCATATCTATAGAGGAGGAGCCTTGTCACGCTAGACTAGGAAGTGCGCTGACCTAAAGTGTTAGGACTACAGAACATTATATATATTTTTTTTTAGAAAGGTTTGTAGACTTTTTTGGGGGGGGGGGGGGGATTCTTTGTCTTTCTGTTGTATGAGAGCTAAATGGTGCTAAGTGTGGTAGTTATTTAATTCTTGTGTCTTTCACAGGCACTGGATGTATGGAGACAAAATCTATGAGGGTGA
This sequence comes from Lithobates sylvaticus, assembly GCA_028564925.1. Lineage (NCBI taxonomy): Eukaryota > Metazoa > Chordata > Amphibia > Anura > Ranidae > Lithobates > Lithobates sylvaticus. Next base: position 49,297,456 of record CM053036.1, on the reverse strand, counting down.
GGACTGTCCACAAGGTGGGTCATTTTTTTTTAATTTTTTTTTTTACCGATTTTAAACCAATAAAGCAGTTTGATGTTTATTTTGGTTTGTCAGTGTGTTGGGAACAGTGATATCCACTGAGAGACGATCAATCCAAGTGATGGCAGGAGCGTACCTAAGGGCACTTTCACTCTGCCAGCGCCCGGGCATCGGCGGTAAAGCGCCGCTATTTTTAGCAGCACATTACTGTCGTTTTTACATCGCTTTTAACCCCCACTAGTGGCCGAAAAAGAATAAAACCGCCCGCAAAGCGCCGCTGCCCATTGATTTCAATGGGCAGGAGCGGTGTATTTACCGCCCCTACAGCAGTGCAAAGAAGCTGCTTGCAGGACTTTTTTTTTTTACATCCTGCCAGCGCAGGGCCCCAGTGTGAAAGCACTCTGGCTTTTACACTGGGTTGCAGCTGAGGCTTTTTTCAGGTGCTTTACAGTCGCTATTTTTAGCTCTAAACCGCTTGAAAAACTCCTCCAGTGTAAAAGGGGTCTAAGGGTAGAGGGGTACTGATGGTAGAGTGTAGCAGGCCAGACAACTGTAAAGTGTAACAGTCTTGTATATAGAGGTGTGTATCCATTAGAACAGTCCGGGTGATAGAAGAGCATACTGAAGGTTATGTCGAGACACCAGTGTTCCGGAGGTGCATGGGAGCACAGGGTTGCCCTACAAGGCGCACCTGAAGTCAAAGGGGCACACTGGATGCACAGGAGTCAACTTGGAGTCACGGAGGGCTGAAGTGGCACACTGGAGGGATGGATTCAGGCAGGGGCACATAGATGGCATGGGGTTGTAGGTTAGCAACAGCAGCAGATGCCTCTGCTAAGGCATAACGACACATTGCTTGAAAGCCAAGCTACACATTGCTTCAGAATTTAAAGCTACCCCACTCTGAAGATCTGCCCCCTGATTGGCTGCGATGGTGGCAGCCGCATGCTGGGAGACACCCTTTGGTAGATCCTGGGAGAATGTAATCAAGCAACTGATCAGATTGCGCAACTAAAGGGTTTAAAGGGATGCTGGGCAAAACATTTGTGTATAGATATAAATACCTAATAAATAAACAAATAAAAAAAAAAAAATATATATATATATATATATATATATATATATATATATATATATATATATATATATATATATATATATAATATATATATATATATATATATATATATATATATATATATATATATATATATATATATATATATATATATATATTAGTGTGTGTGTGTGTGTGTGTGTGTGATCACATTTCCTCTGTTCTCAGCTGCATAAAAGCTGGTGGGGTGGGTTTGGGAGAAGCAACAGTACACAGATCTCCCCAGTGAAAGGGGGGTGGGTGTCGGGACAAGTCTGGTCATTGGAGGAGAGCAGGCTGAGTCCCCATAGCTGGAGAACTGACCATGCTGTGCTCTCCTGCCTAGTGTGGTGAGTTTTTATTAGGAAAGCAGAGGTACTTGCAGAACTCCAGGGAGTCCACACAAAGGAAGCAATACAAAGGGAACAGGAGACTTTTTAGTAAACATGGTACAGCAGGCAAATATCAGGAATATGAAGTGTTGGGTTTAGATATTCTTTAATCTTACTACAGAGCAAAGATCAGCAGAAGGACCCTGTGATCACATCACTGGGTCTCAAAAGAAGGATTTCTTGAAAATTGAAATTATTTGATCGTAACATAAATTGCTTATTAATCATAGGGAAGAAGTAAAGGCATTTTACGTGTACATTACACTACAGCTATAACAAACTAGTTCTGTTCTTTCCAGATGGACAGAGGGTTCGGGGCTGGTTCCCCAGAAGATGTGTTGTGAAACATGTTTCTGATACAGGCTCTGACCAATCAGACGATGAGAAGAAAACAAGATAGCCCCAGCAGACACTCACTTTTGACTCATCTCCACCAATTGTTTGGTATTTTTAAGGCAGTAAATCCAAGTTCTATCCTGGCCCATAAAGTTCTCAACAGCGTTTACAAATGTATATGTCGCGGTGATCAAAGCTGTGCAAGTACAAAAGTTGTGATCCTATAGGGAGATTGATTACATGGCCAAATGTTTGTGGACACCTGACCCTCACACCTAAATTAGGTTGTTTCACATCCCATTCCAAAATCCTGGCCATTAAAGCAGAACGTTACCCATAACAACTTGATAAAAATTTATGTTTTTAACAAGGAACATACATTCCACATTTTTAATTATGCTACCAAAATTTTGTGTGGGCTGTAAATTTCACTATATGATGAATACCAATATCAATCGTGTAAGGAACTTTTGGGTGGGGTAATACTGCTGCTGCATTCATTCAGGTTTATGTAATAGTTAAACATTTTTGCTTGTGCTTTTTTGCCCTCCTTTTTTTTTTTTTTTTAGTGCAATTTGTAATAGTTTAAAGCGGGGTGTAGGAATATATTCTGTTTTTTTTTTTTTTTTTTTTTTTGGTGTGTGCTCTAAATTGCCTTCAGCGTTGTTTTTTTCTTGCTAGAGGCTGCCATTTTTCTGAAGCCCAGGGCCACTGAGCAGCATTAAATCTTTAAGCTGTCAGTTGATCAGCTTCTAAGTTTTCGGCAGTGCCGAAAAATAGAGAGCAACGGAGCATGTGCAGAGCAGGGTGAGACGGTGTATTACTGGATTTTAAACAGTATATGCATTGTTTTTTTTTTGTTTTTTATCTTTTACATAGCGATACCTGCGAAAGAGGCCAGCCTGAAGTGATCTAGCAGGACTTAAAGTTTCACTTTAACATGGCGTTGTCCCGTCTTTTCCCCCGTAATGGCTATAACAACCTCCAGGCTTATGGGAAGGCCTTGCATGAGATTGTGTAGTGTGTCTGTGAAAGCTTGTGCCCATTTAGCCAAAAGATCATTGCACCTTGATGGATGAGACTGGCTCAGAATCAGCATTCATATTCATCCCAAAGGTGTTAGGTAGAGTTGAGGTTGGGGGACTATGCTGGTCACTTGAATTCCTCCCTATCAAAACCGTGCCTTTATGGAGCTGGCACAGTCATGCTGGAGGTGAAAAAGTCTTCCCCAAATTGTTACCACAAGGTTGGAAATGCACAAGTGTCTAAAATAGCCTTGTATGGTGTAGAAGTAACAGTACCCTTAGAGACACCTGAACTAATTTGGAGGGGGGGCACATACTTTTGACTTGGTAGGTGTGATGGTCAGATGTCCACATCTTTTGGCACCATGGTGTATTTTCTGACCCATAGTTTGTTTCCTGTCATGTTGGAAGAGCACTGCAGCCAGCCTTTTCTTAAGCCTAGTACACACCACTAGTTATTTTTTTATTTATTTTTTTTCATGCAAACTGACATATCTGGTCGGGGCTGCTGTACTAACAATCCGAATTTTAGTACAGCGATCTCCCCTGCTGTGCTATTGTGTTCTGACAGGGGGACATTGGCTGAGAGCGCTGATCAGGAGCCAGTCGGCAAACCTTTTTTGGTCATGAGCCTGTCGGACCGGCTGCCATACACACGGGCCGAATGTTGGCCGGTTTATATTACACTGGCCAATGCCGGACGATATTTGGCCCGTGTGTGCTAGGCTTTAGCCTCAAATCGGAGATAACTGAGACTGAGATGAAATAAGGTCACCTTTTATAACGTGTTATATGTTACACCCGTATCATACAGACTGTAACATGTTACTGCTGCAGCTGCCTCAGCGCCCCCCTGAGTCCCCGTAGTGACAGCAGGCCAGTGAACTTCTCCCCTATCTTGCTGTCACAATTTAAGAGACCTGACCGTGCTGTGCTCAGCCCAGCCAGCCACGTCATTCATTCAGAGTTCTGAGTGCCAACAGCCTTTGTGGATGTCGGCTTGTACTTTCACTAAAAACAAAGCTGATGAGCGCTCTAGGTAGTTCATTGATGGTTCTTGTCAGTGTGTAAATGCCTACCGGTACGAGCAGACAGCTTGCACTGCCTGCTGGAGTCCTGCACAGCACCCGTGATCTGCTGATCATGGATTATATGCTTTACAGGCTCCCAATAAAAAATAAATGCACTTTTTTATTTTTTTTTTTTTTTTTTTTACCTGCAAAAAGGTGCATTTCTTTTTTTAAAGGTGAACTTCTACTTTATTTCTGTACATCAGGATTTCCAGTTCAGCAAATCTCGTAATCTGCTTTAATGAAATCCCTTATCATGATTCTGAGATTTTGTAGATCAGAAAGTCCCAAGTACATCACCCGTGGGAAAATGTAGGGGAAGCAATCGGTGAAGGCCCACTTATTTTGCACATCCCGGGACTACTTCTTATTGTTATATTGCACTTCCCTGATTTTTCATAAATCACTTATTACTCTTGTTCCACCTCTGCTTCTGTCTTCTGAAATCAAGAACTGTGCATGAGGCTGTAGTTCTAAGGGCCCTTTCACACGGGCTGTCAGACCAGGTCCACCTGTCAGTATTTCAGGCGGACCTTATTAGACCCTCCAGTCTCCTCCATGGAGTGGCGGATCCACCAAAAACAGATGGATGGTGGTCCTATTTTCCGGCGGATCGGATTGGATGGAAACGAACGGGGGTTCCGTTTTCCATCTGATTTTCCCATAGAGGAGAACGGGACTGTCTCTGTGTCTGCTCTGCGAAGTGGACACCGAACCATCATCCACCTGCTTAGCGGGGATCAGCGGATCGATTCCCCTGCTGAGCAAGCGGATTCTGTTATGCGAAGGCGCCCGTGTGAAAGGGGCCTGAAGAAATAAAGCAACTTGCAGTCAAGGTATATGAAAATGGCTTGATAGTTGGATGTCACTGGGGGGGGAGTGGGTGTTCTTAGACAGGTTGCGTTTAGATGCAGATTGCCCTAGCTAAAACCCACATTTGATTCTGAGCCTTCGTGATAGAAAGAACTGAAATCTAATGAATAAACTGGGTGGATTGGGGACGTTCAGGCTGGGAAGGAAAGTACTTGATACTGGGCATCCTCCAGCCAGGAAATGAGGCGGGCTGTATCTGACTTGCTACAACTTTTAATGCACAGTGTGCAGTCAAATCAGAGTAGGCAATTTCATACATGAGAGGAACCTGTATGTCTGTGCAGGATTAAAGACTTTAACATTAATCCAATTAAGCAGGGCAGCCAGGCATTGCTTTTTTTTTTTTTTTTAAGGATGTCGGCAATGGCAGAAATCTGTAAAGCTTTGTAGAAGGATTAGAACTTTTCCATATACATTTGAAAATCTTGCAGCTCTTGTGATTTAAGTTTACCGACACTCTAAAGTGTTATCCAACAATGCAAGGACTGTACCAAATCTCCACTATCTGCAGTTTGTGTCCCATTTGTAGCTCTAACCTACCTCTTCCACTGCCATCCCATGTACTGAGGCTTGGTCGTCTGCAGTCCTGCAATTCTCCTGTCACATTTTTGCACTGAACTATTTTTTTTCTGTGCAGGACCTATCTTAAAGAGACACAGGGGTTGATTTACTAAAACGGGAGAGTGCAAAATCTGGTGCCAGCTGTACATGGTAGCCAATTGGCTTCTAATTTCAGTTTGTTCATTTTAAGCTTTGACAAAAAAAAAAAAGATTTTGCACTCTCCAGTTTGTTAATCAACCCCACAGTTCCCTTAGTATGTGTTGTGTGACAAGTGCCTCATACAGAGCATCACAAGGCTTCATATTCTAGATCCAAAACCTTTTTTGATACTAGTGCTCAGAAAAAGTATAGCCAATATGTTTCAGGGTTCAGTTCACCCCCTTCATCTATTTTAGAAATGGTGTTAGCAGAAAAACTGTATAGACTCTGGAGCTGATTTCTGAGTAATTCAAGCTCCTTGGCATGCTCCAGTTCGCCTCGGAGTTGGCAAATTTGCTGCTGATGAACCAGTATCCTTGCCTATTCCTCCAGGAGTTGAGCAGCATAGGTCCATTTGGCAGACCCACCCTCTGGACCCCTCAGCCTTGGGTTCTGGCTCCCTGACACCACCTCTGTAGACTGTCCGGTGGTAATCTACACATCATAGGTGTGTATCCTAAATGCAGTGTCTCATCACTCGAGGTGTTGATAGAATCATGAGCACCCAACACTTCCTAGTGTGTTGAACACCTACAGCTCCCTCCTGCACGCTGTGGCTTTACCTGCCGGTCACTATATTGCCGCAGCTCTTAAAGGACACACTAGTAAGGTTGGGGGGGAGGCACAGTGAATGATGCTGGCATCTGACCTACACGGAGGTGGTGAATCCTGAAGAACTTAATGGCACTTTGTTGAAAATGAGGATTCCAGTCTCTGGGACAGAGAAAATACTGCCACAGGGTACAACGAAAATGTGACAGAAACAAGACAGAGCTAAGGAAGGCCTTCTAATGAAGTCATGCTGCCATTGTCCACCATACCTTTCCTAGGTTTGTCATACATGTTTATTGCGAAAGGATGATTGACCTACCACCACAATGAAACTCCAGTACCTTCTCCAAAGGGAAGGGAAGTTCCGGTACTGATTTAAAGATTTTTCATGAAAAATGTGTGCTTTAAAGTAGAACTATAGGCAAAACTTTTTTTTTTTTGCTTTCATTTTGGATACAGTAACCCCTGTCAGATATATATAATATAATTTTTTATTTTTTTTTCGCCATTTGTGTCCGATTTTGGAGATTTGGAGATTTCTTTCCCATAGCCAAACAGGAAGTGAGAAGAAATCCCTGCAAATCAAGGGAATTCCTTGGGGACCCCCAAGCCGCCCGAACCTGTGTCCCCATTGGAAGATTTCCCTTCTGATATTTTTCTTGGGAAAACCCAAAATTTGGGATTTTTTTTTTTACTTTCAATGATAATAGTAAACAGGACAAATGGAGAGGGTGAATCTCCTTAACAGGGGCACAGACAGCAATAAAACCTGACATGTTCTAGCCCCCCTCTACACTCCATCAAAAAGTACAAAAAAAAAAGTTTTGCCTTTAGTTATACTTCGAGTGGTTTTGCAGATCAGAAGCACTCACGTCTGCACAGCCCAACGGTCACAGGTGATGCTGGAATTTGGACCTTGTATAACCGTGGTCTCCCTTATTATAAACCTCACTGTTCTCGCAACATTCTGGGTTCTGTCTGTTTTTTTTTATCCTTGTCACCTCAGCGGTTCTATGTCCATTGACTTGTTTTATACGCAGGGGCTAGAACGCACTCTTTTGTACCCATGCCTTAGGCTCATTGAGTAAAAATTATGTAGCAGAGGGTGTGGTCCCTGTGGAGGTACAAATCGGCTGTTTAAATGATGGATAATAATTCACATAACATAAAAGGGTCTGTGCAACCAATATAGATCAGTTTTGGGTGGGGACCTGCTGGTTAAATCACCTGCGCCTTTTATCTGCTTTGTGCGCATAGGCCTCAGTCTTGTGTATGAAGAGTGTGTACAGCAAGATTTTATAAAGCTATGGCAAAGCTCTCAGCAAGTTTCAGGTAGCTTTGTTAAAGCTTTTAAAACTACCAATTTGAAGCTCCGGTTTGAGGATGTTAAAGTTCACCTTTTGGTCTTCTATGCTCCCTGTCTCATCTTCTTTCTCTTCTTATGTACTGTCTAGGTTTTCAGCACTAATATGCTATGCCTTTTTTGAGCTGGTCACTTACAGGCTCAAATCTCCTCCTTTTTTTCCCCCCCAAAAACTACATCGGCATTTGCCGTAAAAATGGTCATGCAGGATGCAGAAGACTCCTGTTCCATTAACACGCGATATGATTCCCCTCTGATAGCTGAGATCCCCTCTTTTCAGGGTTATCTGTTTGTGGAACTGTCTGCTTTATTGTGATATGTACCAGCGTAGTCTCTGTATTTCTGCATGTTCACCTCTCTTAAATAAAGAATTTATAAAAAAAAAAGTTTACCTTTTTGAACATGATACATGTTTCACCCGTATTTAGGGTGGAACATTTAAAACAGGCCATAGATGATACGAGTTTCTCTCCTTCTAGTGGAAGGAAAGAAAATTGCTAATTTCCACCATCAACACAGTCGATGTTTGAGGGAATGCCTCCCGCTGCTTTTGTATTCTGCTAGTGGGGAATGCGGGGAGCATTCCCGGACGGCAGCATACAATGGTCACTGCTAGCGGCTATAGCAAATGGCAATAACTGTATGTAAAGAAATCTGACATGCTGCTTGTACCCAAGTCAATCAATGGATCAACTTGAGTACAATCAGCCTGCCCATACATGGATCAAAATGTGTCCGGTTCAGCAGGGAATTTGGATCCATGTATGTTCCATATCCTGCCACCAATTCCCCCAATCCCCCCCCCCCCCTCAGTGTGACAGTGGGCAGGAATCTTCTCCCCTGTACCCGCTGTCACTTTTTTAAAAGAGTGTGGTCATGCGAGGCTCCACCCACACAGCAAGGTCACGCATTAACCGTTTCCTGTAAATTAATTAAATTAATGAACTTCAATTAATGTCAGCCACCACTGCTGGCTTGAAATCTGAAAGAACTCCAAGGATGCTGGTGAGTGCTCTCGTAGTTCATTCACAAGCCCTGCAGCTTTGAAACAGCCAGTATGGAGGAGGCTGAAATCTGCAAGGCTTGTCTGAAGAAGCCTGATATTTCACCCATGATCCACTGATAATGGATGAAATACTTTCCAGGCTCCTTTAGAGAAAAAATAATAAATGCACATTTTAGATATGTGCAATTCTTTTTTTTTTTTTTTTCTGGTAATCTGAACTTATCTTTTTAAATGTAGATCTAAATTGGAGAGCTGGATGTCGCAATAAAGTTTGCTGCTAGCTGGCTTAATCAAGTTTCAAGTAGCACTAAATCACGCTAGCATTTTGTTTAAAGTGACAGCCCACTTTCCCATTGAGCTCTGTGTTTTTAACATATAAAAATTTGGAGTTTAAGTGTGCTTTAATCCTTTCGTGACCAGAAGTCAATGACGCCTGGTTGCATGGGCCACGTATTTCATTTTGTATTTCATTTTGTATTTCATATGTATTTAAAAAAAAAAAAAAAAAATTGTAATCCTATTTTTGTATCTGACAATTACAGTATTAAACAGGTGAACATTGCCACCTTCAGGCAGCAGTGCCATCTGCAGGTTGAAGGCTCATTTTGTCATTGAAGCCTCAAGCCTGCATGTGCACGTTACAGCTAACATAGTGACCACATGATTGGGAACCACTCTTGTTCCCAATTGTCAGTGGAAACCAGATCTGTCTGTGGCAGCCAGAGAGCCACAAGTTGTGCAAAGTGGTTTTGGCCCAGAAAGGGGACATAAAGAGCCCCTGTGGCCCATTTGAAAAATAAGTCCTTCAAAAGTCATCTGAATCAAAATATTGCCATGATATACTGTAGTTTGTTTTAGAACTGTGCATGCCACTGGGTGTGTAAAATGTTGTGCAGTCCTTTTTTTCTTTTACAATACCATTGCCTAATATGGTGGGGTGTTCCACAGCTGGCCCAGTTTACCGTAAAGAGACCCTCCTATTTGGGACTTCTTTACTTTCCACACAACTGATGTTCCCTTTTCCCCTTTCTTTGATATTTGGAAAACAGTTCATTGCATCATTTTTGCTTCATATTGATGTTTTTGGGGATGCTTGATTTCTGATTGTGCAATCTTCTTTAGCCCAACCAACAATTCTGTAGTGCACAAGGCCTGCCTGATTGGGTACAAAGAGAATGTTTAGGCATATTCTGGCACTACATTAAATCTAAAGAAGCTCATACAATGGAATTGTAAGGGTTATGGCAGGTTTAAGAGATTGGGGGGATGATAAAACCAACAGGATTTGCTCATAAATGATCCGTTTTGGATGGACTGACCCTTAAGGTAAGATTACAAGACATTCAGCCAACAAACCTCCCATCAATCGTCCCACAAAAAATAAACGCACACCTCCATTATTATAAATTTGTAGATAATAGGATATTGTTTCCCTTTTTAAACCAAAAATCCCTGTAATGAGTTGTGCTATTGTGTCCTCTTATTGTACCAGCCTGTTGTTCTTTGCTTTTGTAGCCCTCTCTCTTTCTTTTTTTTTTTTTGTCCAGTTTCATCAGAAATATCTTTTTACAAATGTAAAGAATGTCTGTTGGTAATAAAAGACAGTTTTAATAAGTTGTAATGTTTCTTTTTCTTCCTTTTTTTTATTTTTTTTTTTATTTTATTTTATTTTTAGAAAGATGGAGGAAGCAATTACTTGATTGAGACAAAATGCAAGGTCCACTTATTCATTAGTTGCTCCCCCATCTAAAAACAACACTTTGCACATTAAAATAAAAACACGCACATGCCTTAGGAGGAGAAAAAAATATATTCTCCCTTTCCACTTCCTAGGTAAGGATGATGTCCCGGTTATTCTGGTGAAATCCTGAGAGCGCTGATAATCCTTGCACAAAGTTGGTACATTTTCCAAAATGTTGCATTCTCAGGAAGGTCTATGACAACCCCCTCACCTAGGGGCCACAGGCGTAAGAAAAGTATTTTTAATGTTTTTTTATTTTTTATAAACGTGTAATGTGCCATTTTCCCCATGATTTTGAGGTTGGGGGTTAGTAGTTTATACAAATACAACTGGGCAGGACTGACTATTTAGAGCTGATGTCAGCCCAAATGCTGCAGAACATAGCTTTTTTTTTTTTGGCAATAGAGGTTGTTTGTTTTGTTTTTTTGTATTTGCATTCAACATGGGGAGGTGTGCATATATTGCAGAGATTTTTGTTCTTGCCCTGTCATGCAATTTTAACAGAGACACAGATCCATTAGGCCCCTTTCATATGGGACAGATCCGTAATGATCCGCCCCGTGAAGATCCGCTGCTCAGCGGGGACTGCTCCGCTGAGCCGGCGGATGACAGGGCGGTCCCTGCACACTGTGTTGGCACGGGCACGAAGGCCTATTCATTTGAATGGGCTTCCCTTCGTTTTCTGTACCATTCAAAAAATTCAGCGTCTGGGAAATCACATGGTGCTTTTGAACCGTGCAATTTCCCTGCGGGTTCCTGCACCTCCAGAAGCACTATGTTTTAAGATGCGTGGAGATGCCATTCAGAATAAATGGCAGCCCCACCTTTTTTCAAACGGCAGCACATTTTGACTGCGGGTGCAGGAATTGCTGTGATTCCCGCACCTGCATCCACCCGCTTGGATGTGAACCAGGTCTAAAGTGGTTCTTCAATGGTAAATGGAGGGGTTCACTTATTTGCCAGCACCCTACCAAACACATCCCCATGTGCCCCCCCCCCTGCCACATAAAAGCCATTTTGTAAACAGTTTGCCCCAAAAAGAATACCTTTAACGTTGGTCTCTGGCACTCTTGAAATACACTAGGATGCATTCTCACAGGGTTTCAAGCTCCCAGCTGTGCCGGGAGGCATGGTGCATGTGTGCCTCCCACAAGGGTTAGAGGCCAGGAACGAGGTAAAGTCTGTTTATCTTTTTTTTTTTATAGATTTTTTTGATAGATGGTGTGTATTGGGGGGACAGGGTCGTGGCAGAAAAACAGACCTTTCGTTTGCCATGATAGTCTGTTGTGTTCATGGAAGGTGAACCTTTCTCCAGGTGGAGGGATTTGTTTTTGTCCATCTTTACCAGTCTATCCTGTGTTGCATTTTCTTTTTTTTTTTTTTTCCTGGAGCACAACTTTGTGTCAAAACATATATACATGGTCATAGCGGTATTTTATACATTTTATTATCAAATTAAAAACGCCAGGGCTGAAATAAAATTCACACAGCAGCTGATTAACTGAGCATAGAGACCTATTTAGCAGTCAGTAAGGATGTAATGTTAAAGCTAAACTCCAGGCATAGGAATGGCACAAATTATTACATCTCTGTTTTCATTAAACCGTTAAGTGTGTATGTATATATTTACATACATATACAGTACTGTGGAAAATGCTGTAAATGAAGAATGTTTTTAGAAATAGAAGTGTTAATAGTTCATTTATTTTCATTTTTGTTAATTGATCAAAATAAACAGAAGAGAAATCCAATCGATATTTGATGTGACCACCCTTTGCCTTCAAGTCAGCATCAATTCATCTAGGTACGCTTGCACACAGCTATTGAAGGAACTAAGCACAGATCTTCTCAAAAGATTTTGAAATCTGGCCTCTGTGGGGGTAAAACCATCACTTCCAGGACTCCTTGATCTTATTTACACTGAAGATAGTTCTTAATGACATTGGCTGTATGTTTGGAGACATTGTCCTGCTGCAGAATACATTTGTGGCCAATCATATACCTCCCAGATAGTAAGACATGTTGGGTAAGTATCTGCTTGTATTACTCAGCATTAAGGACACCATTGATCCTGACCAAATCTCCAACTCCATTTGGAGAAGTGCAGCCCCAAATGTGCAGGGAACCCCCACCATGCTTCACAGTTGGCTACGACACTCATTATTGTACCACTTTCCAGCCCTTCACCAACATACTGCTACAGCCAAGTATTTCAAATTTTGATTCATCGGAGGACCTGCTGCCATTTTTCTTCACCTCAGTTCCTATGTTTTTGTGCATAGTTGAGTCACTTAGTCTTATTTGCACATTGGAGGTATGGCTTTTTGCCTGCAATTCTTCCATGAAGACCACTTCTGGCCAAATGTCTCCGGACAGTAGATGGATGTACCTGGGTCCTACTCGTTTCAACCAGTTCTGTGCTGATGGCACTGCTAGACATCTTCCAATGTGGAAGGGAAGTAAGCATGCTTCACTGTTGCCTACAGACACACATTGTACCGCTTTCTAGCCCTTCACCAACATACTGCCCACTCCTACTGTCTCCACTCTAACTGCTTCCATTTTCTGCACCCCAGTTCTTATGTTTTAGTGCATAGGCTATGGAAACAAGGCTAAGCAACTCAACTATGCACAACAGCATACCTGCCAAGTGCCTTCAAAAAACTGTGCAAATGTACCTAGAAGAATTGTATGCTGTTTTGAAGGCAAAGGGTGGCCAGCCCAAATTTTGATTTAGATTTCTCTTCTGTTCATTTACTTTCTATTTTGTTAATTGATAAAAAAAATAAACTGTTCACACTATTTCTGAAAGCAATCTTTATTTACAGCATTTTTTCACACCTGTCTTAAGACTCTTTCACCGTACTGTGTGTGTATACAAGGAGCCAATTGGCCAAAACTGTGATGCATTACTCATGTGCTTACAGGGGGCATGCTGATATGAGGAGAGCAGAGTGAACTCATCAGTCTTCTGCTTCTTCATTTGCTGCCCAACCACAGGCTGGGGGACAGGACCCATGAGTGTAAACTGCAGCAGAGAAAAATCAGGTCTCTCTCTTACCAGGCATGTCTGTGCTGTGGGGCAGACCTATGTACATCTCAGTACTGGATGGACAAAAATACAAATACCTGACAGGTTCTACAGCTCCCTTATGTATTTCAACTGTGTAGATACAGTCATACATTTCATCAGTGCTGTGTGAGGTGACGCAGTGGGAAAATATCTTACAATTAAAACTGTCCCATCTGGATTGTATGGATAGGTTGTAGTGTGTATCCTGCTGAAAGGATGCAGGGAGGTGTGTGCACATCCTAGGGACAGAGAGAAAGCCTTTAATTCATAAAAAATAAAATAATGAAGTGATTCCACATATTTAGCAGAATTACTGTACAGCGTATACATAGATACACATTTGTAAAGTCACTGGAAGGCTTTCATAGAATCCTGATGTTTGATGTCTCAATACTTTCTGGAATCTGAATTAAAATCAATCCTGGCTATGACAAGACAGATCTGCCTTCCGGGGTGCCTCCATCTTGGCGGTGGTTGTGCCAAGTACCAGTGCATGTATTGTGCCAGATCAGTTCACATTATTCCTGGATCTTGGAGTACATCTCGTCGATCTGACTTCTGAAATGCTTTGCCACCTCCGCTCTCTTGGCCTTCAATGTCGGGGTCAGCAAACCGTTCTCAACACTCATCATCTCTTGGTGCACATAAATATCCCTCACCTGAAAGAGCATAGCACAGGTCACAGCTCTGTACAAACACATGTTTATTTTAGTGAAAGTCCCAGTTCTGCTGGGAAAAGAAGAAAACTATCCCTTCTAGGTTATCTCTACATGTGGCCTAGATTGCATCAATCTTTATTGCAGATCCTTCCCTGCTTCTGTTCTGTAGATAATGAGTCGGGTCATACTAGTTCCACTGGCCAAAATCACTCAACCCAACACTGGTTTTGCTAGTACCATTGACACCTAGATCTGAGAACTGTCAAATGACCAGGGCAATTACATCACATCACATCACGTCACGTCCCTTGGGGTTGACCACGCTGCTGATTTCAGTACTGGTTGCAGAGGAGGAGAAGAAACTGTAAGGGAGTGCCCATTTTTTTCCATGTGATTGAATCATTGAAGCAAATCCACTTTTTTTATGTGTAAACATTCTCATTCTTTTAGTAAATCTGCCTTGCTGTCTGACATGGGGGATTATGGGAACTCTGCCTTGCAACTATAATGCTACATATTTTCAAGGAACACAAATTTTATTTTATTTTTAGTTTCTCAATTTCATAAAAACAGCAAACTTTAATGGGAAGGTCATTACAGTAAACTAAATGGATAAAGCTGCGCCAAAAGAAAATTAATAACACATAAAAAATAAAAAAGAAAAAAGAAAAAAAGCACAAATAACCAATATGCAATAAAAAGGAATTAAAGTGCATACACAACGTAACTACAAAAGAGTCCACAGAGTATATTGAATAAAGTCCGTTAAGAACCACATTAGTCCTAATAATGAGTCTTCTTTACTAGAAAGCCTGGTTGTATGTAGTGGGCAGACTTGTAGTTTGGTAGCATATAAAACACCGCTGTGATAGGCATGCAAGAAATCTGTGCGATCCCATCCACCTTTTAAATTTTGCGCTTACCGGATGGCTATTACCAAAAAGCACTGCATATGAAGCCTGCAACTTCCCGGGTGGGAGATGGCTGATAGGATCAATCAGATCTGGGACACCCACTCAGAAGGAAAAAGAACCTCCACAGACTCCGCTCCAATCAGGGACATCCAACTGGTCAACTCAAATATACGAAAAAGGGGGGGCCGCCCATAGCGTGATACTGATAAGCAATTGTTTATTTAAAAGGATTAAAAGCACTTACACAGATAGAATAAAACGAACACATTCAACACACCGCCGGCCGGCCAGTGTAAACCCGTCCCCCGTTCACGATCTCCGTGGTGGCGTCACTGCGTGCCTTCCCATACGTCGTTTCGTCACAGATGACGTTATCAATGGGGAACCCCATTGATAACGTCATCTGTGACGAAACGACGTATGGGAAGGCACGCAGTGACGCCACCACGGAGATCGTGAACGGGGGGCGGGTTTACACTGGCCGGCCGGCGGTGTGTTGAATGTGTTCGTTTTATTCTATCTGTGTAAGTGCTTTTAATCCTTTTAAATAAACAATTGCTTATCAGTATCACGCTATGGGCGGCCCCCCCTTTTTCGTATATTTGAGTTGACCAGTTGGATGTCCCTGATTGGAGCGGAGTCTGTGGAGGTTCTTTTTCCTTCTGAGTGGGTGTCCCAGATCTGATTGATCCTATCAGCCATCTCCCACCCGGGAAGTTGCAGGCTTCATATGCAGTGCTTTTTGGTAATAGCCATCCGGTAAGCGCAAAATTTAAAAGGTGGATGGGATCGCACAGATTTCTTGCATGCCTATCACAGCGGTGTTTTATATGCTACCAAACTACAAGTCTGCCCACTACATACAACCAGGCTTTCTAGTAAAGAAGACTCATTATTAGGACTAATGTGGTTCTTAACGGACTTTATTCAATATACTCTGTGGACTCTTTTGTAGTTACGTTGTGTATGCACTTTAATTCCTTTTTATTGCATATTGGTTATTTGTGCTTTTTTTCTTTTTTATTTTTTATTTTTTATGTGTTATTAATTTTCTTTTGGCGCAGCTTTATCCATTTATATACTTTGTGTGTGAGTATCCCACTTTTAGCAGCAGCCTTTTAGGTTAAGGGTTTTTTTTAATTTTATCTTTTTTCATTTTTTTAGCGCGGTTTATTTTGTTTTTATTTTTATCATTACAGTAAACTACTAAATGTCTTTTGTAGCAGTCCATCCCTCCTTTCCCCTTTCTTCCTCTCCTTTATTCCCTTTCTGCCTCCCTCCCTTCCTTCCTCCTCCTCCTCCCCCTGCTTCCTTATCCTTTCTTCCTCCTCCTTCCCCTCCTTTCTTACTTCCTTGCCCCCCCCTTTCTTTCCTTCCTTTCTCCACTTTCTTTTCTTCCTTCTATAAACTCCTTCCTTTCTTTCATTGTAGCAGTTTCTTCCTTATAGCAGTACATTCTAACCATCCCTTCCTTCCTTCTTTTTTCCCCTCCCTTCCTTCCTCTCCATTCTTCCTTTCCTTCCCCTCTCATTCCTTCCTTTCTTTCTTTTTCTGCCTCCCTTCCATTTCTTCCTAACTCCCTTTCTTCCCTTTTCCATCATTGACCTTTCTCCTTCCTTTCTTTGCTTCCTTTTCCCTCCTTCCCCTACTTTCTCTTCGTTCTTCTATCCCCTCCCTCCTTTCTTTAGCCATAGGGTTTTGTTCCTTGTAGCAGTTCATTTTACCTATCTCTTCCTTCCTTTTCTGCCTCCCTTCCTTCCTCATCCTTCCTTCCTTTTTTCCCCTTTATGCTGCTCTTCCCTGCCTCTTCCTTCTTTTTCTGCCCCTCCTTTCTTACCCCTTCCTTCTTTCTTCTTCCCCATCCTCCTTTTTTTTCTTCTTAGCAGTTTCTTCCTTTGTAGCAGTTCATTCTACCTATCCATTTTCTATCCTTTTCCTTTCCTTCCCTTCTTTCCTTTCTTCCTTCCCTGTCTTGCCACTCCCCCCCCCACTTTCCCTTCTACCTTCCTTTTATCGCTTCCCTCCGAGCCTGACTGAATCCATACACTAGTTGAATTGGGTTAAAAATAATAATAATCTATTCAAGAATGTTTTTCAATGTCCTAATCATTAGTGGGGTTAAATCAATCAACATTTGTTTTTGACCACATAGAGGTGAAAACTCAAAGGAGCAAGATTGAAATTTTTTCTTAAACTAAGTTCTAACCGTGAATGTGGGTCAGGAAAGCCCATTCACTCCAAAAATCAAGCTAAAAGCAAACATTTTTTTTAAGTACTTTCAAATGACATTCATCAATCCATTGGATGCACTGCTGAGAATTTTCGTACAGACATTCATTTGAAAATCTTTTAGTGTATGACCAGTTTAACTGGAAACCCAAATGTATTTCATACCTGCTCAAAAGACTTCAGTCCGGCCTGTTTTCCTGTCTTCACCATGTCCTCCAGTATAGCTTTCTTTACAGTCTAATAAGGGAAAATATCATTATTTTTCATAAATTTTTTTTTTTAAAAAGGGTTTTTTTTTCCACACTTTGGGTCAGAGCTTACACAATGCTAAGTATTCTCTTCCTGGACCCATGTGACAGCAATATGGTTTGGTGATTGGTTGCTGCATTGCAGTAGGTAGAATTGAGAATGACATGCTTCACCATACCTGGAAGTACCAGGTTTTTCTTGGGGACTCCGCTGTGGGAATGTGGCAAAGGCGTTCCAATAACTGGAATTCCGCAAATATAAAACTAATAAACCAATGTTTGGCGCCTACTCCAAAATAAACTAGAAGTAGGTACAAGCAAATATATAAAAAAAATTAAATAAACAAATATTGTTAAATGAAAAACTGTAGCTGACACTTTTGAAGGATAGATCCACTTATAGTATGTACATAATAAAGGTATGGCGCTTGGTTTTATAAAGTAACACGTGACATGTGACAAAATTGTAACTAATTAATTTAATTAGTCCAGTGTTATGTATTCCCAACACCAAAAAAAAAACAATCTTCCAACGCAATTTTTTCAAAAATCCTTAAACGCTTGTGCTCAGAATATGGATGTGCACTCACCAGAGATGTTTAACCCCTTTTTACAGGTAGGTCAAGTGCAAAGATTCCTCCTGGAGTGGTCTGCGGGATGTCTACAATAGTGATATCATTCATGAGAAAGATAACCAAACAGGAGATGGATATAAAGTATCATAGTGCAGTAACTGAGTACAAGCGGTGAATGATTTTTGAAAAAATTGTGTTGGAAGATTGTTTTTTGGTGTTGGGAATACATCACACTGGACTATTTCATTTAATTGATTGTTACAATTTTGTCACATGTCAAGTATTACTTTATAGAACCAAGCGTCAATACCTTTATTATGTACAAACCTGTTATATTGCCTTGAGGGACAAAATACAGGTTCTGTTTAATGTGCCCTCAAGGTTTTCAATTCAGTAAATCTACGTAATTAGTCTTCTGATATTTTCATCAAAAAAAGACTTACACACGACCGTTTTTTCCGTCGGAATAAACTCTGACGTTTTTTTTCGACGGAATTCCGCTCAAGCGGTCTTGCCTACACACGATCACACCAAAGTCTGACCGTCTAAAACACGGTGACGTACAACACGTACAACGGGACTAGAAAAAGGAAGTTCAATAGCCAATAGTTTCCGTCTCGTACTTGCTTCAGAGCCTGCCTCGTTTTTGGTCCGTCGGAACAGCATACAGACGAGCGGTTTTCCCGATAGGAATTGATTCCGTCGGAAACATTTAAAACATGTTCTATTTCTAGGTCCGTCAGAATTTTCGGAAAAAAAAGTCAGATGAGGCCTACGCACGATTGGAATATCCGATGAAAAGATTCCGTCTGACTTTTTCTGCCATAAAGTCCGACCGCGTGTACGCGGCATTACTTTTGAAACATTTTAATTTGGGGTGAGTTTTCCACATCTCTAACTTTTGTTTTGTTTAAATCTACTTTTAAATGGAAAAAATATATATTTTTTTAATCAAAAAAGTGCTCTGAAGAAATTGAAGATCCATTTAGTTCGATCAATTTGTAAAAAAAAATGGATCTAAAATTTGGTGCGTATAGACATCCAGCATTTTTATCAGATCAGCCATTGAGGGGAAAACCAAAATAGGTTATGTGTCCCCATGTTTGGTTCCCTTTGTCCTCCTTTTTTCCTCACATATGATTCCCTTTGTCTCCCTATTGTACCCATATTTGATTCTCTTTGCCCCCCTATTGTCCATGTACAGTATATGATTCCCTTTTTTTTTTTTTTCTCTCTATTGTACTCTTATTTGATTCTCTTTATCCCCCTATCGTCCCTGTATTTACTTCCACTTGTCCCACTATTTGATTCCCTTTTTTCCCTGTTGTCTCTATATTTAATTCCCTCTGTCCACTTATTGCCCTGCATATGATTTCCATTTGTCCCTCTATAGTACCTGTATTTGATTCCCCTTTTGTTCCATGTTTGATTCCCTTAACCCTTCTATTGATTCCTTTTGCCTCAGTATTGTACCCATATTTGGTTCCCTTTGTCCCCATGTTTGATTACCTTTCTCCTTCTATTGTACCTGTATTTGATTCCATTGTACCCGTATCTGACTAATTTGTATCCCATTGCAACCATATTTAGTTCCTTTGTCCAATATTTGATTCCCTTTGTCCCCCTATTACCCTCACGTTTTATTCCCTTTGTCCTTATATTGTTCCCATATTTGATTCCCATTGTCCCAATATTGTACCCATATTTGATTCTATTTGTCCCCATGTTTGATTCCTTTGTACCCGTATTTGATTCCTTTGCCCCCCCCCATTGTACCCCTTTCATGTCCCCCCCCTTTATTATTAATAGCTTTTGGATCAGTATACAGAGGATATACTACTTATTCCTGAATCCTGGATTTCTGCGGAACTCACCGAGTTTTTACAGAGCTCCTCGTATGAACCACGAGCGCCAAGCTTTGTCGCGAAGTCTGGCAAGACCTCAGGATCAGGAATCACAACCCCCACCAGGCAGGACTATTAAGACAAAAACACACTTGATTAGAAACAAAATCTTACCATTGACAGCAACACACTTCTATTGGCAGTGTGCATTGGGGTGCCAGTCAAAATAAATGACACTGTATTTCATAAACGCATGTAGCATCACTTGTGAATTGCAGTAGTGCATGTTACTGTGTTCTAAAAGTGTTGAATGGGCCCCTAAGTAAAGATCACACAAATTTTCTCAAATAACACCAAAATGACTATAAACCTCAGACATGAAATATGAATAAAGCGTGTGTACTTGTCTCACTCCAGAGCACTAAGTATAATTTGTGTCTGCTGCTTCATCCCTCTGCTATCAGCATGAGTCAATTCTGACACCAAGGGAGAAAAGGTGACATAAGAGGGACCTCCAGCTGATCGACAGCCTCATCTCTGTTCCTGTGTGAAAGGAATTTTAAGCTGACAAACACATTTTCCAGGAGCCCATAGCGTTTGCTCTTCATCATAATACTTTCGTTCTAAGCCTACGCTTTATGCCAACGATATGCTCCTTTTTTGTGAAAGACCCTGATTTGTCTTTATGAAAAGCCCCCCCTATAGCTGTATTGTAGACTGTATGTGGGAGGTTAGGGGGTGCCGGGTGGTAATACTGTGGCTCAACGCATGGCATGTGAACATCCCCCTATAGCTTTATTGTAGACTTTAGGTGGGAAGTCAGGGGGTGGTAAAACTGCGTCTCAACCACCTGTGATTTAACACCCCAGCTACCCATGAGGTTAGTCATTTATCATATATCATACAAGCCATGTGTCAGTCAACGTGTATCCTCCATGTTCCAGCAACGCGGCTGTCCTCTGGGGCTTATTCATAAGGGAGCTGCCTCTAATTGTATATATCTTGTCCTAAGCTGTCATTAATTAGATATCTCTTGGTCCCCAGCTCCTCCCCCCACCCGTGTATCATTAGCATTTTTCTAAGAGGATTACCGTCCGCATTTTCACAGTATATGATGTCCTTACCCGCAGACTTTCACCGTGTACAAACACCTGAGCCACAGTCCCGCTTCTGATATATACGTTCTCTATCTTCTCCGGAGCGATGTACTCGCCCTGCGCCAGTTTAAAGATATTCTTCTTCCTGTCGATGATCTTCAGGGTCCCATTCTAAAAGACAATAACATCTATGCGTTTAGAAGGAAATCCCCTCTAAGCATTGTAAAATGGCAACCTAAAATGACCTTGTTGTCATTTAATAAAAAAAAAAAAAGCTACAAATTTTTTTTTAGATTGTAAGCACTTATGAGCAAGGCCCTCCTAAACCTATTTCTATTGAATTGTTTTCTAACGCTACTGTTTACCTTTTACTTTGTAAAGGACGGAGCAAACTGTAAAGATATACATATAATATATAATGATATTTAATACATTTTTTAGGGCTTGTTCACACCAGGCGCAGTGTGGAAATCAAGCCTTTTCCCCTCACCGTACATAAACATGCTGCCTTTTACAGATGAGCATTAATTAATTCTTAATGGAACTTCCATACATCTAGCAAACACACATGCATTGACGCCTATCAAAACACATGGCACCGCAGCACCATGCGCTTCGCTGCAACACAATCTTAAAAATTGTGCCGCCACTATTTTTACACTTTTTATGTGCATAAGGCAGTCCAATTAAATTAATGGGCTGCCCTAAATCATGATGTACAGGAACGCGCAAAAAAGCATGCGTGCTCGGACGCACTGCCCAGTGTAAATGGGCACTGAAAGCGGTGTTCCACTAGTTTGTAAGTTTATTAAAAGTCAGCAGCTACAAAAAGTGTAGCTGCTGACCTTTTATAAATAGACACTCACCTGTCCCACGGTCCAGCGATGCGGCCGCCCGAAGCCTCGCTCCTCTCTTCCCCTCCTCTCTGCGGCGCCTTCATTGCAAGTGTAGGCACCCGGCTGTGAAGCCGCAAGCTGTCACAGCGGGTGCCCACACTTGCAATGACGGCGCCCCAGAGAGGAGGGGGAGAGGAGCAAGGCTTCAGGCGGCCACATCCCTGGACTGTCGGACAGGTGAGTGTCTGTTTATAAAAGGTCAGCAGCTACACTTTTTGCGCGAGTCACGCTGCGCTCTCTAATGCCCCGTACACACGGTCGGATATTCCGATGGAAAAAGTTCAATCGGATTATGTTGTCGGAAAATCCGATCATGTGTGGGCTCTAGCGGGCTTTTTCCGTCTGAAAAAATTTGAGAGCAGGATCTCAAATTTTCCGAGAACAAAATCCTATTGGACTTTTTCCGATCGTGTGTAGAGAATTCCGACGGACAAAGTGGCACGCATGCTCAGATCAAATTACGAGACCAAAGCTATTTTCTACTAGCCTTTACGTAGTTCCGTAGTACGCAACGAACGTCACCACGTTCAGAACGATCGGGTTTTCCGACAACTTTGTCCGACCGTGTGTGTGCAGCACCAGTTTCGGACAAAATCCGTCGGAAAAAATCGGATGGCTTTTGTTGTCGGAATTTCCGACCGTGTGTACGGGGGCTTAGTGGCCAGGCAATCTTCTAGGACTTGTCACATGTCCCAGAAGATTGCAGAGAGGGAGGGGGGGAGGAGGAGTCACCTAGGCGGCGAGGCGACAGAAGCAGGAAGTGGGACAGGAAGTAACAAAATAAACAAAAAAATACAGGATTGCGCTAAAGAATGTAAGGAGTCCAAAAAGCAAAAAACAAAAATAAAAAACACAGTGCAAGGAGAAATGTCCAAGGAAATCCTTCCGCAAAAGGGTTAATATCCATAGATTATCTCACACCACTCTCCTTGCAGCTCTGTGTTCAGCAGGGAACTGACAGCTGTAGAAACATAAAGGGAGATACGAGCGCACAGGCTCATGGTGCAAATAATGTTTGTTTATTTGATAAAGGAAATAAAATCAATACACTTACAAGTGTAGCTAGAACATTAGCGTCTAGAATCCTCCTGTATGGAGCCCTGAAAAGGGTTAACATCCGAGCGCCAAGATAGATGGATTGTCCACAGGATGGATGGATGAGTATCTCCACAGGCAATGGCTCACCACGCAGCTGCCGACAGGCTTCAAGCAAGCCACTCACTGACACCAGGTGCCGGCCAGTCAGGACAAGGCTGTGGAAGCCTCCACCACATAATCCAGAGGGAGCTTCTGATGGAACAGACCCCTGAGGAAGGAGGCTACGCCCTCTGAAACGCGTTGTCCTGGCAACCGCATAGCATACCCTGTCAGTCTGTTCCATCAGAATCTCCCCCTGGATTACGTGGTGGAGGCTTCCACATACTCGTACTGACTCCTGACTGGCCGGCACCTGGTGTCAGTGAGTGGTGGCTTGCTCGCAGCCTGTGGACGATCCATCTATCTTGGTGATTGGATGTGACCCTGTTCAGGGCTCCATACAGGAGGATTCTAGATGCTCATGTTCTATCTACACTTGTAAGTGTATTTGTTTTATTTCCTTTATCAAATAAAACAAACAGTATTGGGACAGAGAGTACCTGTCAAAACTAGGTACCCTCCCCCCCCCCCCCCCAAAAAAAAAAAAAATGACATGCCAAATGTGGCACGTAAGGGGGCGAGGCGTGCTTAAAGCGGAAGTTCCACTTTTGGGTGGAACTCCGCTTTAATGAGATTCTTGTGTGTATTGAAAAACAAAAGTAGTCAGCTAAACCTGATCTGCACACTGTATTGAGGATATTAGAACAGAATGAATGGATGCTAAATTTGTTACATAGTCATAACTAAAATAAACACAAAATGTAACTAAATTAAAATTCAAATACAAACAGGTTTTGGACTAAAATGCAACACAAATAAAACATAAAAAATATCAAAACTATTCAATAGATGGTGCAGATGAATGCCATGATATCCCCTCCACCATTCACAGAATCCCTTGCATTCTATAAAAAGGCTGTGAATAGTGGAGGTGTACAGCGAGCGACCTCCTATGATCAATTTGGCAAAGCCAGGACTGTAATATTCCTCGCCGGAAAATCAGTGACGACAGTGGTGACTGGGCTGATTGAAAGTAGGGCCTCATCCACACGGGGGGTTTAGCTCATCGGTGGCAAACTTCTGCATTTTTGGGCACCCAGAAAGTCCAGGTGTAGCATCCAGCCCCACTGCCAGCAACCTGTTAAAATCTATGACAGGCTAAAATATATGGTGGCTGAATGCTATACTGAGCGGTACTCAAGTTTAGGGCCGTAAGTGTTCAAGGATATGCCTGGATTGCAGGAATTCTGCATCTGAGATATACAGTTGTGTTAAAAATAATAGCAGTGTGTTTAAAAAAGTGAGCAACGCTAAAAATCCTTATACATTATACTGTGTGTATGTGTGTGTGTGTGTGTGTATATATATATATATATATATATATATATATATATATATATATATATATATATATATAAGTATGTGTGTGTGTGACGGGAGTCACTTTTGGGTGCAGAGTGACCAGGAAAAGAATGAACCCTGAGAATATGATTGGATTACTTCAAATGGGACAGTAATATTCATTAACAATATCTCTCAAGGAATATAAAGATTTTATCCCCCGTACACTGTGAGATCTATGGCCAGGAAGTATAACTCCTAAGGCCCCTTTCACACTGAGGCAGTTTGCAGGCGCTATTGCGCTAAAAATAGAGCCTGCAAACCGACCTGAAACAGCCGTTGCTGTCTCTCCAGTGTCTGAAAAATGTCCTGCAAGCCGCATCTTTGGTGCGCTGTAGGAGCGGTATATTTACCGCTCCTATAGCGCCCCTTCTCATTGAAAACAATGGGGCAGCGCTCCAAACCCACCCGCAAAACGCTGCTACAGCGGCGGTTTGCGGGCGGTATTAACCCTTTTTCGGCCGCTCGCGGGGGTAAAAACACCCCGCTAGCAGCCGAATAGCACCGCTAAAAAATGGTAAAGCGGCGCTAAATATAGCACCGCTTTACCGCCAGCGCACCCAGCACCTAGGTGTGAAAGTAGCCTAATATGGGCATTCCAGAAAGTTCAATGCAAGAGACGTTGCTTTTGTCTGGATAAGTAAATCGTGTGTCAATCTTGTCTGAGGCAATTTTCCCTTCACCTAATTAGTAGGTGTGCTAATGAACTCACCTGTTGTCTGCTAGGGGAGGTATTGAGAATCAGAATAATGTGTATTGGGGGCTCATTATGTTACCATTGTGTGATTTTGTGGGTGGATCCGAGTCATTGTTCATGTGGCGCCTGCAGTATTCTCAAGTATATAAAAAGAGCCTGCATTTGTTTAAATAAAGAGTCTGATTCCGGTTTGCCCCTCCGTACAGAGCCTCGTCTCGTACTTGGGGGGAAGAATTATTCGTATGGGTTTCTTGTTTGGCTGATTGGAGTGTTCAGTAGCTGCCTTTGTGTTTGGAAATGGAATGTCCTAAACGGCTTTAACCCCTTTCATACTGGGGTGTCGTTATTTATATATATATATATATATATATATATATATATATATATATATATATATATATATAGATATAATTTAATAGCTTTTATTCTATACACATGAATGCATTGGGAACACTACACAGTCTATTCCAAATTAAAACAATGTTTAAAATTTGTTATTACTTTACAGAAAGTGAAGAAAATGGAATATTAGGCTTTTCCAAGAAATAGCAGTGTCTGCATTTTGCACTAAATTCCACAATTCCTCTGCATTTCTTGGTTTTACCTGATAAACAGGATTTTTCATGTCACCCCAAAAGTTTTCTATTGAATTAAGGTCTGGGGATTGGGCTGGCCACTCCATTACGTTAATCTTGTTGGTCTGGAACCAAGATGCTGCTCGCTTACTGGTGTGTTTGGGGTCGTTGTCCTGTTGAAGTACCCATTTCAAGGGCATTTCCTCTTTGGCATAAGGCAACATGACCTCTTCAGGTATCTTTATGTATTCAAACTGATCTGTGATCCCTGGTATGCGATAAATAGGCCCAAAACCATAGTATGTGCCACCATTCTTCACTGTCTTCACAGTGTACCGTGGCTTGAATTCAGTGTTTGGGGGTCGTCTGACAAACAAGCAGCCCCTATAGCCCCTATAGTAACATAGTTAGTAAGGTTGAATAAAGACCATCAGTCCAACCTGTGTAGGTTTGTGTGTGTGTGTGTAGAAAAATAATTTCCCATATCCCCTTAAATTGTTTACGTTAAGGTGCACCTCCAAGAGTCTTTTAAAACTATCCATACACCCCCGATTGTGGAAGAGAGTTCCACATCCTTACCGCCCTGACATTGATGGTTTTCTCATTGAGGTATTTCAGAAAACTATACTGCATTTTAGCCACTAGATGGAGCTGAATATACAAGCATTGATCTCTTAGAAAAATGACAGTGACATTTGCACAAATGCTTCTGACATTTGTGCAATAAATGTTTTATAAATAGACCCCTAATGCCGCGTACACACTATCGGAAATTCCGCCAGCAGAAAATGCGACCATGTGTATGCTCCATCGGACTTTTCCAGCCAGCAAAAGATTGAGAGCAGGTTCTCAATTTTTTGGGTTGGAAAATTCTGTCAAAAATTCAGATCGTCTGTACCAACGTGCAAAATTCCTACGCATGTTCGGAAACAATTCGACGCATGCTCGGAAGCATTGAACTTAATTTTCTCGGCTTGCCATAGTGTTGTACGTCACAGCGTTCTTGACGGTCGAAAGTTCAGCAAACTTTTGTGTGACCGTGTGTATGCAAGCCAAGCTTGAGCGGAACTCTGTCGGAAAAACCATCCAAGGTTTTTCCGATGGAAAATCCGCTCGTGTGTACGCTGCATTAGAGTTTTCATAAATGCAGCAGAAACTAGTAATGGGACACCCATCATTACAGGTAGTTTAATTTTTACATGGTAGATGGCAAATATATTTTTCCTGGAGTTCGGCTTTAACATGTATCTTTATCTGAAGCTTTGCAGACAGGCAATAACTTGGAAAAATGTATTTATATAGGATTTGTTAGTAACAGAAAGGGGAAAATAGAACAGCAGTGGGGAGGCAATGTTTATAAAGTGGGTGACTTTTTGACGTTCCCTCAACTATAAAGTGTACCGAAAAGTTTTCTGGTGGTTGGATTTTTTCGTACAAATGAGATACTGTATGCCTCCTCTGCATTTGAAAAGCCTTCCTTCTAGTGAGCTTCTAAAGATTGTAGACTGAGCCCACACATGACCAGGTCAGCGTACAGTCTTGACATTGCTTGGATGCCTGTGATGAACTGACTCCTGTGCGCATGCATGGAAGTTACCCCAGGCTGACCAATCAAGATTACCGAAGAGGCCAAACTTGGAAGTAGTCAAGGTGAAGATGTCAGCGGTGGGGAGGGAGCTTGCGGATGTTCTAACGTTTAAGTGGAGGTAAGTGAAGAATACTTATGTTCTCCTTTAAATATCCACAGAATGACCTTTCACTGTGAATGCCTTATGTCTGGAAGGATCAATAAAATGATTTGCTTCTGCAGCATTGAGTATACCTGGAAATATCACCATGAGACAGAATATTGGCGTTCCGCTTTGTTATTGTAAACCATTCTTGATTCCACTGATTTACAGAATACAGAACCAGAGCACAAGAACATAATTACCTCCCAGCAGGGTTCAGCTTTGGCGCTATTAGCACCAAATTAGAAAGAAGAGGCATCTAAGCACATGTAAAATCAGCATTTGGCAGCAGTTGTTCTGTTTATTGATTAAGTATAGGGGATGTGAACTTAGTTTGATCACATATTGGTGGCCTAGCTGCCTCGTATTCCCCAGGGGATGACGGTTGGCAAATATCATTCAGTGTTAGGTTTTATTAGTATTATATGTAGTGGAATTGTGTGAGCAACCAATCAGAGAGGATCACTCCATGTCTGTTGCCCATCTCTGATTGACTTCCATGCATTGAGCCCAGGGCCACCATTGAAAATTATGGGGCCCTATACAGCTTACCAGTGACTGTGCTATTCCTTAGTACTCCGATCCCTATACAATATCTAAACCCTTAGATGATTTATGTCTTCTTTCTATGAGTTTGCATCAATATGAAAAGTTTTTGGTCTCTTAGATCTTTGGTCTGACACTCTCATTGGACTTTCTACACATGGATCCAAACCCAAGGTCTTCTTTTTTTTTATTTTTTTCAAGGGTAATTTCATTAATATTTTCTTACAGTACTTATACAAATAAGAGAATGTGTAAATACAAAGAGTAATGTAATGTACAGTCTGTGTATTTGCACCTACAGATAGACTCCAATAGGATAGATGTATCAACTGTGAATGAGCCTTCATAGGATAGATTATGAAGTGTTTGGGGACCTGGGTCCTGCCCCAGGGGACATGTATCAAATATTGTTTTTTAAAAATCAAAGTGATTTTAATAATGCTAAAATTGAAACATTAAAAGTGTAATATTCCTTAACTGGGGGGTGTCTATAGTATGCCTGTAGGCCACGTGTTTAGAACTGTCTCTGCGCAAAGTGTCATTTTTATTAGATATATCACTCATAAAAACAAGTCTAAAAAAAATGAAAAAAAAAAAGCGTAGGGGTCCCCCTTAAAATCCATCCCAGCCAAAAAAAAAAATGCGTAGGGGCCCCCTCAAAATCCAAACCAGACCCTAGAGGTCTGGTATGGATTTTGAGGGGGACCCTACGCCATTTTTTTGTTTTTCTTTTTTGTTGGCTGGGATCCCCCTTAATATCCATCCCAGACCTGAAGGGCCTGGTTATTGAATTTGGGGGGCACCCCTACGTCTTTTTTTGTTTTTTGTCTTTTTTTTGATTAATGAATGACAGCTCTCTGTGTTACAGGAGCCATCAATTCATTAGCCGCGAGTGATTTAAATAGCTTTCTTCCTGCAAAAATGACACTTTTTTGCAGGGAAAGTTCTGGAGGGGGGGCGCTCTCGCTCCCCCCCTCTTTTCCTGCGGCCTGCCAGGTTGCGTGCTTGCATGCGGGGTCACAGTGCATGCTTGGCCAATCATCAGCCAGCATCACACGAATTTGATGCGAGCGGCCCCAATAGTTCTGGGCTCGCCGAGCGAGCGAACACCCGGTGCTCGATTCGAACATGGGTTCGAATCGAACACCGGGCTCATCCTTAGTAGTGGACATTGTTGACAACCACCCTGACCAGATTTTATCAAATTTCTTTAGACAGCTTCTGTTACTCAACCAGGGTTCCTCCAGAGATTGCTAGGGGTTCCTTGAGCAATGAGACATTTCTGCCTCTCAGGTAAGTTCCCACTGACATCATTATTCTTTTTAGTTATCTGTAATGTATCATGAGTTGTAGATATAGACATTTTTACTGGGGGTTTCCTGGGACCAGAAAGTTATTTCAATGGTTCCTCTGTGTTGAAAAGTTTGAGAATTGCGGCTTTAGAGGAATATGTCATTTGTTTATAAGGCATTTCCAGAATTGAATGTTGGGGGGATCTACATCTGTCCATTTCAAAGAAACCCAGGGTCCTCTTAAGGGGTACTCTGGCTTGTTCAAGAGCAGCCTTACTGGAGTCATTGTGCCCTGTTTGAATCCAATAGATCAGGGGTCTCTAAACAAAGGGCCAGTTTACTATACTTTGGTTTTAGAAGGATGGACTACAGCCATTGGGAGTAGAAATTGTCCTGGTGTCAGTGGGAGTAAACAACAAATCTTTGGTATACGGGGGAGGAATGGCGCCCTGTCATTGGTGTCAGTGGGAGGAATAGTGTCCCATCATTGGTATCAGTGGAAGAATAGTGCCCCATTGTTGGTGTCAGTGGGAGAAATAGTGCTCCATCATTGGTTTCAGTGGAAGGAATAGTGCCCTATTGTTGGTATCAGTGGAAGGAATAGTGCCCTATTGTTGGTATCAGTGGAAGGAATAGTGCCCTATTGCAGTCCGACTTCGGGGCGATTTGACAGACATAATGAAATATATAATTTGTAATTATATGCTTAAACTTCCAAAGAAATACAAGCATTAGCAGTGCTGCACAAACTATATAGAATGTCCTTTTAAAAAGTCTAAAACACATGCACCCTGTGAGTCCTGTGAGTCCTAGATTAATCACATCATAACAGATTAGGTAGGGTTGTTATGGTTGTTGATGATCCAGATCTATTCCTTAAATCCCATCACCACACCCCGTGGAATACCGCTCCCTGTGGATATTGAACTCACCAGATCTTAAAGGGAAATATGCCTTAAGCACCGTGCCAGTTATGTCAAAGGATCCTCCTCTCATCAGCAGATCAAGGGATGGACTGACTACACCTTAACCACTTAAGGACCGATCGTCTTTTTGACACTTGTTGTTTACAAGTTAAAATCATTATTTTTTTGCTAGAAAATTACCTAGAACCCCAAACATTAAATATTTTTTTTCAGACACCATAGAGAATAAAATGGCGGTCGTTGCAATACTTTGTGTCACACCGTATTTGCGCAGCGGTCTTACAAGTACAATTCTTTAGGGAAAAAATACACTTTTTTGACTTTAAAAATAAGACAACAGTAAAGTTAGCCCAATTTTTTTTTATATTGTGAAAGATAAATGTTACTTTGAGTAAATTGATCCCCAACATGCAATGGCGACAAACTTTGACCCTTAAAAATCTCCATAGGCGACGCTTAAAAATTTCCACAGGTTACATGTTTAGAGTTACAGAGGAGGTCTAGTGCTAGAATTATTACTCTCACGCACGCAAGCTCGGCAGGACAGGGCGCTTTCAATTTCTTCTTTTTTTTTTCTTATTTATTTTACTTTTTATTTCTTTTTTTATACTGTCCTTTTTTTAAAAAATTTGGCTCACTTTTATTTCTATTAATTTACAAGGAATGTAAACATACCTTGTAATAGAAAAACGCATGACAGGACCTCTTAAATGTAAGATCTGGGGTCAAAAAGAACTCAGATCTAACATTTACACTAGAATGCAATAAAAAAATGAAATCATGTTATCAGACCTGCACACTTGTTGGCTGACCCAGTAGCCACGTGGTCATGCCCTAAAGCGTTTCATCATCGACTTCGTCAGACACCCTCTGAAGAAGTCATGACGAAATGCGTTCACATACATTTATGTGACAAATTGACGAAAGCATGTATCAAACATTCTGAATGTTTCCTCCTTACTTTGCATAATACATGAACAAGAAAAGCTTGTTAAAGCCCCTTGCACACTGATCTTATGTGTTCCAGAAATTCACAAATGAATGGACAGGGCACTAAAACGCCAGAACCACTCTGTACAGTGTTCAGCCCATCAAGGCACAGCCTTCCATAGACTTAGACAGGCTGTCTGCAGTGGTGCTGGACCACCACACCTGTGCCAAATAAAGCCCCAGTGTGCAAGGGGCCTTAAGATGCCCAAAAAGGCACATACTGTAAACATGCATAAAAAAATGCACAAAATTGCATGCAAAAGTGCCCAATACCACTTGAGCATAAATGTGAAAGGGCCTTCAAAGCACCATAGAGGCCTTTGAGAGGTATAAGAAGCTGGAGCATAATTCTAGTGTTCTTCATGGGTAGAGAAACCCAAAACATTTTGGAGCTACTTACGGGAAGCCATTTGCCGATATCTCCTGTGTGCAACCAACCATCTGCATCGACTGCCTCCGCTGTCTTCTCTGGGTCTTTCAGATAACCTAGAAACACGTTGGGGCCTTTGATACAGACCTGGAATATAATAATGCAAGGAACGATTTAAAAAGGAAGAACAAAGAGCTTACTTTGGCTACATAATTTTTCTGCTTTTTGTTTCGTCATTTGCCCATGAAAGGGTTCAAATCATGTACATCCAGAGGCAGTCAAGCTGGGAAGGAAATGGCTAGATGATACTGGATGCCCTGCAGCCAAGAAAGGATGCAAGGTCTATCTGGCTTGTTGCAGCTGCAAATGCACATTGTGAGAAGCTCACAGTTTGCAGTGATATGAGTAAGCAGTTTCAGTACAGAAGAGGAGCCTGTGCAACTGTGCATGACTACAGGGAAGGCTGGAGGTCAGATTTAAAAGACAATGGTGAGGTTGTTCTTTTAATGCTGTCTGTGTGCCCACTGGGGAGATTTCTTCTGACTTTCTATTCATCTGATGGGTGTCTGCCAGAAGTGGAAGGAAATCATACCTTTCTAATTTTTATTTTGGAGTTTTATGGTTCCCGCAACTTCAGGAAATTCATGGTGAGATGGTTTTTAGGAGTAAGAAAGAAGAAAACATAAACTGGCCCATGTTATATTTTCTAAGGGAATGTTCTACAGATCCCAAAGACCAACTTACCTCTCCTTCCCCGTTAGAGTAGAAATAATTCATGTCTGCTACATCCACCAGTTTCAGAAAATTACATGGAAGAGGAGCCCCAACATGACCTAGAAGAATAATAAGATTCATAGAATAAAGAGATGTTCCATCCAAATTGATATTTCAGAGATTTGTAGATGCTGAGGAAAGAAACTGGTTGTCTCTATTATCCCTAAGAGATCCTATTGGTGATATTTCTGAGCTAAAAATCTTGGGTCTGTACACCTGTTGTGCCCATTATGAAGGATTCCCACCATCCCTGTGCTGAGTTCCAGGTCTGTACACCTGTTGTGCCCATTATGAAGGATTCCCACCATCCCTGTGCCGAGTTCCCAGGTCTGTACACCTACTGTACCCAATATGAGGACTTTCAACCATTCCTGTACTGAGTTCCTATATTTGCTCACCTGCTGTACCCATTTAGAGAAGTTCCCACCATTCTTGCTCTGGTTTTCCAGTTTTAATCCACATTCTTTCAAATATGAGGGGTTCCCACCATCCCTGCACTAAGTTCTCATGTCTGCACACCTGCTGTATCCATTATGAGGGATTCTCATCATCCCTGCTGGATTATTATACATTTTTTAATATTAGGTAGAATGTAATAATGGAATACACAAAGATGGCCAGGAAAACCCCAAATTCCTAGCTGGACAGGCACAGTGTCAGGAACAGAAATTTCACTGTTGGTATTGGTATTATGGGGAGGAATACTGCCCATCATTGCTATTACAGGGAGTAATAGTGCCCCATTGTTGGTATTAGGGGGAGGAATAATGCCCAACGTTGGTATAAGGGGAGCAATGGTGCCCATCATTGGTATTATGGGGAGGAATAGTGCCCATCATTGGTAGAAGGGGAGGAATAGTGCCCATCATTGATATTACGGGGAGGAATAGTGCCCCATCATTGGTAATAGGGGGAGGAATAGTGCCCAATCGTTGGTATTAGGGGGAGGAATATTGCCCAATCGTTGGTATTAGGGGGAGGAATAATGCCCAATCGTCAGTAGGAAGAATAGTGTTCCATCATTTATATCAGAGGGAGGAATAGTGCCCCATTGTTGTGACAGTGGGAGGAATAGTGCCCCATTGTTGTGTCAGTGGGAGGAATAGTGCCCACTCATTTGTATTAGTGGGAGGAATAGTGCCCCATCCAGTGGTGGCTGGTGCTCCATTTTTTGGGGGGCGGCAAACAACAACCACCCCCCCGCCGGGTCCGCACTTACTCCATCCAGGTCGTGGGTGGCTTCCCTGGCTTTGGATGTTAATTCGCTAATGTCACAAGTGGGTGGGCTCAGCCTTTTTGAAGCCAATTAAAGCCTCAGGCTCTAATCATGTGTTTTAAAAAAAAAAAAAAAAAAAAAGTAAAAGCTTGCAGAAGTCTATGCGTCCAGTGCCCCGAATGGAGATAGGGAGCCAGAGCATGGAGATTATGGGGGTGGCGCTCATGCGCCCCTTATAGAAAGGCCGCTGCTAGCCCCATCATGTATTGAGGGAAGGAATAGTGCCCCATCATTGGTGTCAGTGGAAAGAATAGTGTTCCATCATTTATATCTTATATCAATGGGAAAAATAGTGCCCCTTTATTGGTGTCAGTTGAAGGAATGGTGCCTCAAGGGCCGGATACAGGCAAGCAGTTTGGTGACCAATGCGCGATAGATCTGCACAATGAAGAAAAGAACAATACATGTATACTGTGCAAAGCTACTGAGGAGAAAGAAGAGCCTACATATGTTTATATAAATTTATACAGTATATGTAAAACTAGACATAGAAGTGAGGTTTACTGAAATGATCTACACCAGGGGTCTCCAAACTTTCCAAACAAAGGGCCAGTTTACTGTCCTTCAGACTATAGGGGGGCAGACTAACTGACACCAGTGGGACTATAAAATGCCCCAGCATCAGTGGGAGTAAACAATGCCTCTGATTTGTTAGTGGGAATAATATTATTAATTGGGCCCCATCATTAGTGTCAGTGGGAGGAATAGTTCCCTGTCATTGGTGTCAATGGAGAGAATCTTGCCTTATGGTTGGTGCCAGTGGGTGGAATAATTTTCCATCATTTAGATCAGTGGAAAGAATAATATTCCATCATTGGGTGTCATTGGTAGAAATTGTCCCCCATTGTTGGGTGTCAGTGGAAGTAATAGAGCCCCAAGGGCCAGAGAAATGCAAATAAGGGCCACAGTTTGGAGACCACTGATCTACACTAAGATGGTCACTGAAAAAAAATATCTAAAGGAAACAGCTTTTAATATAGAATATTTTCCTTATATCCCATCATTTCACATTGTACAACACTCAAAGAACTGCCATCATTTACCAGACGTCCAGTCTCCCGGCGTGGTGAATGAACATCCCGCTCCGCACTCTGTCTGTCCGTAGGCTTCAAATATCTGTGATTGGAACAATTAAATTGCATGTGAGAAGCTTGAGATTCTGATTAGAAATTCTATGTTGTGGTAATGCATGTGTTAACATGTTACTGCAACATGTGGTAACACGTGTAACACAATTTGCTGCATTGAGGTGCTTTTCATTTTGATTGACACCCCAGCACAGACAATGCCCCTGCATTATAGCAGTAGGGAAAAGTTACAACACCCAGGAAGCTTTTTGTCTGCATTCCAGTTCTACCAGGGGATACTTCTTTACTTTCTGTTCATGAGAAACAACAGGAAGTATAAGAAAATCTCTCCAAAGTCAGGGGAAATTCCCAGTTGTCAGCGGAACGGGTGTTCCCACTGCAAGACTTTCTCTCTCGTTCTGTTCGGATGGCAACTGTTAAATTAAAAATAACATTATCCATCACTTCCTGTCATAGTGACAATGGTGACCAAGACAATTGGAGAGGGTGAATCTGCCTAGCAGGGACATGGATATTGTGCAAGGAGGAAAGCACCAAAAGCAGAATGTATAAAGTACAGATTTATTTTTATTCAGACTCTTGCATTGTGAAAAGACAACATGTTTCAGGGGATCAAAGGGTTCCTCTTCATTAGGGTTTGGTACTGTTTAACTGGCCTGATAAAATTGGAGAGATCCTTAGACGTAATTAATATGATCGCCCTAGATCACAGGTCTCAAAACTACAGCCCACAGGCCACATCCAGCCTGCTCTAAGACTTTATATGGCCCCGGATAGCGTTAGTGGGTCTGCAGAGGCCACCTATGGTCTACATAAGGACACTCATGTAAGAGGGACTTTGATCGGGACTCTGATATTAAGGGTAACTATGATCAGTACTCTGATGATAAGGGGGAACTCTGAAGGAAACTTTAATAAGGACCCTGGTGTAAGGAAGGGACTCTGATGAGGACCCTGATGTAAAGGGAGACACTGTTGGCAGGGCTGGATCTAGCCTGTCTGATGTGGGGGTGTAGTAAAAAAATGTCAGGAAGACAATGGCAGGTCAGCAGGGCAGTGTACAGGGGGCAGCTGGGCAGTCTACAGCATGTCAGTAGGGCAGTGTACAGTGGGTTAGCAGGGCAGTCTACAGGGTGTTAGTAGGGCAGTCTACAGGGTGTAAGTAGGGCAGTGTACATTGGGTCAGTAGGGCACTGTACAGGTTGTCAGTAGGGCAGTGCACAGGTTGTCAGTAGGGCAGTGCACAGGTTGTCAGTAGGGCAGTGCACAGGTTGTCAGTACGGCAGTGCACAGGTTGTCAGTACGGCAGTGCACAGGTTGTCAGTAGGGCAGTGCACAGGTTGTCAGTAGGGCAGTGTACAGGTTGTCAGTAGGGCAGTGTACAGGTTGTCAGTAGGGCAGTGCACAGGTTGTCGGTAGGGCAGTGCACAGGTTGTCAGTAGGGCAGTGCACAGGTTGTCAATAGGGCAGTGTACAGGTTGTCAGTAGGGCAGTGTACAGGTTGTCAGTAGGGCAGTGTACAGGGTGTCAGTAGGGCAGTGTACAGGGTGTCAGTAGGGCAGTATACAGGGTGCCAGTAGAGCAGTATACAGCGTGTCAGTAGAGCAGTATACAGGGTGTCAGTAGAGCAGTATACAGGGTGTCAGTAGGGCACTGTACAAGGTGTCAGTAGGGCAGTGTACAGGGTGTCAGTAGGGCAGTGTACAGGGTGTCAGTAGGGCAGTATACAGGGTGTCGGTAGGTCAGTGTATAGGGTGTCAGTAAGACAGTGTAGAGTGGGGCAGCAGAGCAGTGTACAGGGTGGTAGCAGGGGAGTGTACAATGGGTTAGCAGGGGAAAGCATGAAAGGTCAGCAGGGCAGTGGGGGGCACAACTGAAATCTGGGGGGACCACAGCCCACTTCAGAACCCTTCTAGACCCGGCCATTTCTAATGGGAACTTTGATGTAAGGGGGAACTCTGATGGGGGGGGGGGGGTTTGGCCCATGAATGTACATAACATTTAGGATGTGGTCCTTGTACTGAATGTTTGGAGACCCCCCTGCTCTGGTTGCTGGTTAAGCAAAAAAACCTAACTAGGGTTCTAACCCTTCCTCACTCCTTGAGGAGAAAGGGGGTTGGTTTAAGGGGTTAGGGGAAGTTTGGTGTCAGGATTAGGAATTAGGTTGGTTTGGTTTGTTTTTAGATTTTCAGACATGCTTTTTGCTTTGCCACTGGTGCCACATCATATGCACAAACTGTGTTGTTCCCAAATACTAACTGGAAGTACGTTAAGGTGATAAAGGCTGGAACTGGAAATTACCTGACATCCCAGAGAGGCTCTTAGGAAGGACAGAACATTCTCGGATATTGGGGCAGCAGCGGTCACCATAATTCGGACACGTCCACCCATAGTTTCCTGCGAATAGCAGAGAGAATATATACACAGTTAATGCTTCAACTATATATCATAGACACTGAAGCACTGGAATCGGCAAAAGCCAAACCAAGGTGCCCCCACCAAACTGTACAGGCTGTGCCTTTCAGACAGAGACTGCTCAGGTGGATATCCAACTAAAACAACTTTGATTTTGTCTTTTATATCCCTAATGTCTTCATTTGTGATGCAGAAATATTTTTGTGATTGTATTCTTGTGCACTGACAAACTTCAAATCCATCCTGTAAATTAAATATTCAAAGATCTGAAAAAATTCGTGAACTGCCTACAACTTCCAATTTATTTGAATAAGTTAATGAACTGAATCCTCTCTCTTCTCTTCTCTTCTACCTACTCCCCCTCCCTTTGCAGATGCAGCCATATAGAGTTTTAGTCACCGAGAGATAATCTAAAAGCAAACAGCTTCTTCTGCCCTCTCTCTAGGGACTTCACAATGACACTTGTGTCATACGTGCACCATGTATTAAAAGTTAATTTGTAAAATGAAGATATGTTTATAGGTAGTATACTAAGTCATCAGTTTCAAAAGATATAAAACTTATAAGGCCCCTTTCACACATGCGGACCGTATGTCTGTATTTCATCCATCCGTTTTCGAATGAAATACAGACATACATGCATCCCTATGGGATAGTGGGTGTCAGCGGATGAACATCTGCTGACACCCGATATCGTCCGTCTCCGCTATGGTCCTATTCTGCAGACGGAGGAAAATCCTATTTTTCTATCCGTCTGCAGAGCGGATCGGATGAACACGGACAGACGGTCCGTGTTGATCCGATCGCCCATAGAGGAGAGCGGAGATCTGACAGGGTGGTCACTGCACAGTGTGCAGGGACCGCCCTGTCATCCGCCGGCTCAGCGGGGATCAGCGGAGCGATTCCCACTGAGCAGCGGATCTTTACGGGGCGGATCATTACGGATCCGTCCCGTGTGAAAGGGGCCTAAAAAATAAAATAAAATTACCCCAAACCATTATATTTTCCCTTTAAAGTGTCCACAGACAGCAGATGGCGATCAGCTAAGCGTGCATTGATCAGCTGGCAAAGTTTCTAACAAAGAATTGCTATACAAATATTTACATTTACTGATCAATATTATGGCCTAGGAAGGGGTGGAATGACAGTGAAAAATTATAAGAGTTAGCAATGGAAATCCATCCTAGACAATTTTTTGTCCCGGTGGGGAAAAAGAGCCTACAAACACATGATTGCTACCCAATCTACCAACAGTAGGGATGGGCCGAACACCCCCCGGTTCGGTTTGCACCAGAACATACCGAACAGGCAAAAAATTCTGCAGAACACATGAACTGTTAAAGTCTATGGGACACGAGGGGACCCCCAGATCCCGGCTCCCCCCTGTGTGAAATGGTAACGGGTAAATTGTACTCGTACCATTTCACGAAAAAGTGTCAAAATGTTTAAAAAAAACAAGACACAGCTTGGGACAAGTCATTTATTTAAAAAATATAAAAATGTCCCACGAAGTCCATTCATCTTCTATCACTCTGCCGACAGACCGAAAAAAAACCCCAAAAAAACCCTGCCACCGATCCGTCGGGGTCACCCGGATATGTTATATAAGAACTGTCTAATGCGCTGAACAATCATACGGCGGGAGGCGGATCGTCGGAGGGTTTTTTTTTGTCGGTCAGTCGGCGGAGCGATAGAAGAAGATGAATGGGCTTCGTGGGACATTTTTATTTTTTTGTTTTTTAATAAAGGACTTGTCCCAAGCTGTGTCTTGTTTTTTTTTTTTAACTTTTGACACTTTTTTTTTATGAAATGCTATGGGTACAATGTACCCAATTAACATTTCACATGGCGGGAGGCCGGGATCTGTGGGTCCCCTTTGTTAAAGAGGGCTTCCAAATTCCGATAAACCCCCGCCCGCTGACCCCCACAACCACGGGCAAGGGTTGTGGGGGATGACGGCAGTTTAAAAAAAAAAATTTGCATTGATACATTCCCCTGGGGCAGGACCCGGGTCCCCAAAAAAACTTTTTATGACAATAACATATAAGCCTTTAAAATGAGCACTTTTGATTTTTCATGTTAGTGTCCCATAGACTTTAATAGTGTTCCGAATTTTCCCCGAACACTGCATATAGTTCGGTGTTCGCAGACCATCCGAACAACCAAAGTTTGGCCCGAACTTATGCTTGAGCCGAACCATTTGCCCATCCCAAACCAACAGGTGGAAGTTCTGTTATATATGTAGATGGCCATGGAAGGGAGACCATTTGATAATTTGCTGTAGGAAAACCCCTCTGCTGCTGAAATGTATTAGTTATGTACAGGATACACCACTGACCTGGACCTTCTTGAATATCAGTTTATCCCAGATGCTGTCTCTCCGGATAATGCCCTTCTTCACCTCAGCAAACTTGCATGCCACAGCCAACTCCAGGAGGCGTTTCTTGAATGGTGTCTGAGCTCCACTTTGTATCTGGTGGAGTTTTTGGTATAAGGTGTTATCAGTGAGCATTAGGCTGGCCATAGACAGCTCGAATATTGGGTGATTTCTGCTAAATTTGACAAAATTCAAGCTATTGGTAGCCCAGAAAGCACCTGTCACAACAAAAGTTGATTTAAAAATTGACTGAGCCACGTGGAAAATTATTGGCTGAGCAGTGACTGCATCCAGGGCTGCTGTTAGAAATCATGGGGCCCCATAGTGCCTACCTTAATAGGCAAATGATATCTTCTCTAAAAATACACTAGAATCATTATTATATGACATATTTACTGGTCCCCCTCCTCAGTTTCCCATCCTGAAACATCCCCTTGAGTGCCCACAGCAGCTGCCAGCAGGAGAGGAGAGAAGCTGGCCAAGCTGTGGAGAAAAGGGGCATGTGGGGATGGATGCTAGAACTGATCCACTTGCAGCAGTAGGGATGGAGTGGAGTAGAAGCCGGCAGCGCTGCAGGGGAAGGCAGAAGAGGATCGATGTCTTCAGTAAGGTAGTTTAGCTAGCCCTCCTGCTGAACAGGTGCCCTGGGCTCCCCTTTTGAACTGATTGGGCCTGTACAGGAGGGCTAGCTCGACTGCCTTATCAGCGGTTCTGACTGCATCCTATGAGATGGGTGCCACATCTGCTGACTAAATCAGCTGGTAGTGAAGATTCCTTCTGATTAATTTTCCCTTGCCCAGGGCTGAATAAGAGAAAATCAGGCTGTGTATTGCTACCGTTAGGCTACACAGTTCTCCAAATTCATAGAGGAAAGAAGGAGGTCAGAAAGAGGACAGAAGGAGAAAAGAAGGAGGCCAGCAGTAGGACAGATGGATGGAAGTACGGAAGACTGAAGAAGGTCGGAAGAAAAACAGAGGGAGGTCAGAAAGACAGAAGAAGGTTGGAAGGAAGACACACAGGGGTGAAAAAAAGGACTAAAGAAGGTCAGCAAAAGGACAGAAGGAGAAGAATTAGGTCAGAAGAAGGACAGAAGGATAAGGAGGTCAGAAGGAGGAGGTACATTGCTGTGCGATTCGGCACAGTGCACTGCGCACAAATGGAGCAGCTCTAGGTTGCATTGCAGTGTGAATGGGACACATAGGAAACACTTGTTTTCTGTGTGTCCTTGTGGTGACAGATGTTTTACAATGCAATAAAACATCTGTCACAGCAGTATGTGTGAATTTAGCCTGAAATAGAAATGAAAGCCTAAACATTTGTGTATACATATTAATAACATTATAAATTTTTTTTTCTTTTTGTTAAGTGATCACATACCCTTGTCAGCTGCAAAAGAAGCTCAGAGAGCTGGGGGAAGAGAAACAACAGAACACTGATCTTCCCAGTGAATGGCTGTGCAGGGGGCACCTAAATGCCTGAAGCATTATCCTTCTACACAAAACCTTATACCAGAACCTCTATTGCTTTAAGCCTGAATTATTATTATTTTTATTCGGGATTTATATAGCTCCAACAGCTTG
Organism: Lithobates sylvaticus; assembly: GCA_028564925.1. Lineage (NCBI taxonomy): Eukaryota > Metazoa > Chordata > Amphibia > Anura > Ranidae > Lithobates > Lithobates sylvaticus. The sequence goes on along the minus strand of CM053036.1, from coordinate 49,256,515 downwards.
TGAAGCTCTTTACACTATAAGGAAGACAGCGCAGTTACAATACAATAGAGGGTTAAGAGGGCCCTACTCATAAAAGCTTTCAATCTAATAGGGAGGGGCCAGTGGTACAAAAGGTAATAACTGTGAGGGATGAGCTGATGGAAAAGTTAAAAGTTCAGTTGTTAGGTGGAGGCGGGATAGGCTTCCTGGAAGAGATGAGTTTTCAGGGATAATCTAAGATCCCATACACACTATAAGATTTTCTGGCGATTTTTGTCTTCAGATTTACCAAAACCATGTAGTGCAAGGGCCTGCCTGATTGCAAACAAATTGAAACTCTTATGCCCCGTACACACGGTCGGAAATTCCGCCAGCAAAAGTCCGATGTGAGCTTTTGGTCGGAAATTCTGACCGTGTGTATGCTCCATCGGACTTTTGCTGGCGGAATTTCCGCCAGCAAAAGATTGAGAGCAGGTTCTCAATTTTGTCGGTCAAAAAAGTTCCGATCGGAAATTCCGATCTTCTGTACCAATTTCGTCGCGCAAAATTCCTAGGCATGCTCGGAAACAATTAGACGCACGCTCGGAAACAATTAGACGCACGCTCGGAAGCATTGAACTTCATTTTCTTGGCTCGTCGTAGTGTTGTACTTCACCGCGTTCTTGATGGTCTAAAGTTCAGAGAACTTTTGTGTGAACGTGTGTATGCAAGCCAAGCTTGAGTGGAATTCCGTCGGAAAAACCATTCAAGATTTTTCCGACGGAAAATCCGATCGTGTGTACGCGGCATAAAAGTTTGACCTCATATTATATGGTTTTGGTAAATCTGAAGACAAAAATCTGCAGACAATCTAATAGTGTGTATGGGGCTTTAAGGTGGCCAGAGTAAGAGAAATGCCGCGTACACACGAAGGGACTTTTCCCGGCGGACCTAAGTCCAGCGGACAATCCGCTGGACTTTCCAGCTGGGTCCGCTGGACTAAAAAGCGAACGGACTTGACCACACACGATCACGCAAAAAGTCAGACGGTTCACGCGATGACGTACAGCACGTACGACGGGACTAGAAAACGAAAAATACTAGAAAAATACTTGCTACTGAGCATGCGTCCTTTTTGGTCCGCCGGACCATACTACACACGGCCGGATTGTCCGCTGGACTGCCAAGTCCAGCGATAATTTTAAAACAAAACTTAAAACTTTAGTCCGCCGTACTTTGGCCAAAAAAAGTCCGCCGGCGCCCACAAACGAGGGGATTATCCGCTCGACTTCGGTCCAGCGGATAATCCCGCGGGATAGTCCCTTCGTGTGTACGCGGCAAAAGACAGACTGAGGTAGAGAGTTCCAGAGGATGGGAAAGTCTCTGGAGAAGTCCTAGAGATGAGCTTGGGGGGAGGAGACAAGGGAGCTAGAGAGCAGCACGTCTTGGGAGGAGCAGAGAGGACGGGTTGGGTGATATTTGGAGACAAGATTGGTGATGTAGCTCAGGGTCAGAACTGTGAAGGACTTTGTATGTTGTTGGTATTTTTAATTTAATTTGAATGTAAGTGTTTTGCCAGGTCAAAGGCAAATGCCGTCCCTGCATTGAAACCAAAATGATCCTGTACCTTGTCGTAGACACGGTTGAGTAGTCTTGGCACAGTGGGGAACACTGTTGGCTTCAGAACTTTCATATCTTCTGTTAGTAGACGTATGTCCCCCTGGAAAAATCCTACTTTGGCTCCTGCGCAGAAGACCACCGTCTGGGGGGGACAAGGAAAAAGGTGTCAGCATGGAACATACAGGAGGGAGGTTTACACAATGGTGAGACCCAACCAATACATTTGCCTTTTCATTTTACAACTTGTACTAGTGAAAAAAATCTTATTTGTTCCTATGGGCATTATTTTATCTTAGTAAGGAGCCATGATGACACCTGTCACCATACACAAACACTTCTCAGTTTTAAAACCAGCTTATGTCCTTAATTGTCATCCCAATGGGGGACAAAAGCACAATTATATTGAACTGGGGAATGGATACAAGTTTCTGGAAGATGTCCGATCACATCTCTTTCCCCCCTAGCCCAACTGCCCCCGGTCCACCTCTTCCATTCATTGGATTTCAGTTTTTTCAATCATGGAGTTTCAGCACCACATATGGGCGATATCTAGGGTGGTCTGCATGCAAATACAGCCTGCCTAGGAAAGCCCACTCATCCAGACTAACATCCACCCCTCAAGGCATTTTGTATTTCCATAACTCCACCCAAGAGCCAGACCACTACTTGCATTGGGGGCTGAGAGTTCTTTAGAGGAGCACTGAGGCAGGGCGATATGATGTTTTCAGGAAGTTATGGCTCCTCCTACCAACCATGGTCTGCCTGCATTATATAGAAGCACAGAGATCCAGTAATGACATCACTGTGTGTAAAAAGGTATGTAATATAAACAAAAAGGTTTTATTTTCATTAACATATTGAAAAGGGAAAGGAGGAACGAGGGAAGGCAAAATATAAGCAAATTATATTTCATCTCTAAAGGTAAGGATCCAACTAAAGAATCTCTGTCTTCAGTATGGAGCACTTCTCTTCATCCTATCTACTGGTTAAAGTCATCCTTTGATGAAAATTGAAGGTCGTCTTTACAGAAAAGCCACAATCTCAATTACAAATAGCATAATAAAGCATAATAAAGCTTTTATTAAATAAAACGGAAAAAAATACTTTGGCCCTGGATTACAAAGTTTCGGAGAGGGACTCGGGTGATGTCACAGTCAGTGGCGGCTGGTGCTAAATATTTCGGAGGGACTGCACAAAAGTCTATCTTCAACTTCAGCTGCCACTGTGTAAGTTTATGCCATTACTGACCAGGTAAATGACAGGCACATGCCCATGAGAAGTCCTTGGCAGCTCTGGTCAAGTTTAAGCCCTATCATGCATTACAGTACTTTTAAACAGGGATATGGTAACCTCTTGCAAGCACAGCACAGTGCTCTGCACCCCAAGCCCATCCTTTTTTTAAGCCAATTGGAGCCTTAGGCTCTATTCATGTGCTTAAAAAAAAAATACCCCATTGGAATCCATGTGCCCGACGCCCTGCATGTAGAGGGCCAGGCTCATGGATTAGGGGGCCGTGCCCCCTGCGCCCCTAATGGTTGGACCGCCACTGGTCACAGTGCCTCACTGTTGCCACCCAGAATTGTCAGGCACTCAAAATCCTATAAGAATCCCTTGAATATCCCATGAAAATTCCATGAGAATGAGCTCCTGCAGCATGCTGGAGCACATTGTCGCGGGAGTCGGAGCGCTCAGCTTTCCTAGCAGACAGCACTTGGATACTGTGACATCACCCACACTTCACAGAAGCATTGAAAGCCGGGACCAAGGTAGTTTTTGAAAATTTTATCTTGTTAAAGCTTATTTCTGAGCGTGCTATTTATTTTCAGAGGGGTGGAGGCTGTCAGTACGGAAGACTTTCCATGTTCAAGGAAGGTCCCCTTTAATCCAAGGATTGCCTATAGTCTGATCACAGTGCGTGCACCTGTCCCTTACATCCGCATACGCAGTGTGAGAGCCATTTGGATTGGATGGTACCCTCTATATTCCCGTTGACCAACCTGTTGCCCAAGGGCCGCATGTGGCTTTGGTACTTGTTGTGTGGCCCTTATTCCCAAGCAGTCAGGATTGGAGAATTTGGTTTGTAAAGGGGCTGTAATGGCAGTCATCTCCAGCAGTCTCTTTTAACATGTCCCCTGTCTCTGACTGTCTCCTGCAGCATACCCTCAGTTTCTAATGACTTCTGCATTGATTCTAGCAGACATTATATTCTCTTGTTCTTAAAGATTGGGTTCCATTATACTGACACTATTCACATGTCCTCCTGAGGAAGCACATTTAAAATGCGTTGAACCCACGTGTGGACTATTTTAATGTAAACAATGTGTGAACCCTTACAGTAGACATATGCTAGATGTATCTGTCCCTGTTTTATATTAAATGTACAAAATAATTCATGTTTTTTTTATTTTTTTATATAAATGTATGTAGTGCTCATTATCTATACAGTATGTCATGCAAAAAAGTCCAGGGCTACATTTTAGTGTTGTCTGCTATATCAAAATCGAAAGTTGACCACCACTGTTCTTTATAGAGCAATGTTTCCCAGCTTTTTAACTTCTAGCCGCATGTTGCGGAGAACAGAAGCAGAGAAGGAACATTAACAGTAATACAATATACACTCCCTGGCCACTTTATTAGGTACACCTTGCTAGTACCGGGTTGGATCCCTTTTGCCTTCATTCTTCATGGCATAGATTCTACAAAGTGTTGGAAACATTCCTCAGAGATTTTGGTCCATATTGACATGATAGCATCACGCAGTTGCTGCAGATTTGTCGGCTGCGCATTCATAATGTGAATCTAACATTCCAGCACATCCCAAATGTGCTCTATTGGATGAGATCTGGTGACTGTGGAGGCCATTGTAGTACAGTGACCTCATTGTCATGTTCAAGAAACCAGTGGTGAGATGATTGGAGCTTTGTGACATGGTGCATTATCCTGCTGGAAGGAGCCATCAGAAGATGGGTACACTTTAGTCATAAAGGGATGGACATGGTCAGCAACAATACTCAGGTAGGCCGTGGCGTTTAAACAATGCTAAATTGGTATTAAGGGGCCCAAAGTGTGCCAAGAAAATATCCCCCACACTGTTACACCACCACCACCAGCCTGCATTGTTAATACAAGGCAGGATGGATCAATGCTTTCATGTTGTTTACGCCAAGTTCTGACCCTCGTCATTCAGATGGTCGAGACTCATCAGACCAGGCAATGTTTTTCCATTTTTCTATTGTCTAATTTTGCATTGAGTTGCTGCCATGTGATTGGCTGATTAGCAATTTGTGTTACCAAGCAATTGAACAGGTGGACCTAATAAAGTGGCCAGTCAGTGATAGTAGTAATAAATAACTAGAGCGCAGAGCAGCATCCTTACCTGAACC